>CALNXK010000183.1:202500-267500 GCA_942486035.1 Porites lobata | reverse complement strand
ACTTTTTTTTAGCCATTTAAATTCAGGTACGTGTGCGGGGTTTGCTCTGGCAAATGGTGATTGGCTAGGAAGAACAATTTCCTTCTATCAAGTATTTTCCCAGCAGGGGAGGGTGGCTTTGGGCAAATGATGTATCGGTCCCTAGAAAGGTCACCCCAGGACTCCCGGGATGCGTTGATCTGGCCCGGCTGCTTCGGCGAGCGTATTCTCGGTGTGTTTGGATTATATTCTTCGAGTTTGTCCAAGTCTGTGGGATTCGTTTCTCTATCTGGGAAAGCTTCATTGGTTTCTATATCTGCTGCTATCCTATTTCTACGATCCTGGCATGTTTATTTTCCGTTGGAGTTCGAATTTCGTGGAAAAAGTTGTGTTGAATGAGAGCATGTCGGCGAAAATGGCGCCTCGTGTTTCCTACCTTGTATATTATTATTGTAGATAGAGTGAATTTGAACAAATTACTGCAAATTATCACGAAACTTCGTTGGATTAATAAGGACAACAACAGTTAACTGCAGAGTAAGTTTCATTGATCTTTATTTAGTATTTCCTATAAATTTTAGGATGATATTTTTACCCCATACAAACACTGTAATTTTACTGGAACCGTACTGTGGTACTATCACAGTGCCTGGGTTACCTGTGGTCTGTCTGGATCGAAAACATGGCTACAGAAATCTCTCTTACATACCCTATGACTGAGCCTTGTCAATGTGTAGCATGTTTTGTTTTGTTTTGTTGTTGTTGTTTTTAATAGTTACTTTTAATTTATTTAATCGATAACCGGATAGGCCACAGTAGGTAGACTTTAATGAGTTTCTCGCTGGCTATTAACCTATTACCTACCCGCCCCCGCCCCGCCCCCAAATGTTTTTCATAACTTCCCATAATTCTCTCTGTATGTCAGTTTGAAATCAGCGCGCGTATTAGACTGAATTCGGCTCTCATAGGGGGCTGTCCTACAGTTTTTTTGCGTCTCGAGCAAAGTTTTTCGGAGGGCATCATTACGCCTTATGAAGGAACAATTCTCACGTCTGGCAAAGTCTACTGCGTCCAATATCTTCTGGTATTTCGTCTCATTTCGGGTTACACGGGTGAAAGACTGATCCCTGGCTTGAGACGGAAAGATTGGATATTGCGAGCTTTGTTGTTGGCAGTAACAAGTCTTTGGCCTCACAAAGTAGGCTTGAAATCTATTAGGCAAGATGGAAATTCATGCTGATTTCTGACCAGGCCAAAGACTTAGTAAAAACTTGTGTGGAAGGCGGTGGCTGTATGCTGGTTGACACCCGGGATCTTGAATAAATCAACTCTCAGTGAGTTGAGAAAAGTTCCATGTGACGATTTATGTGGAGAAAGCGAGAGTTTTACGGAGTAATTTGACGATGTTTCGCCCGTGTTAAGTGTGGAAATATTACGAGTGGTTTTGGGAATTGTTGTGATTGCCGCGAAAGTCATTTATTGTGTGATTTACCTTGCCTAGTCCCTAGGCCTCATTATTATGCGAAGCCGATGCGTTTCGGGTCAAGTGGTCCGAGAAAGTTTTTGAGGCCTAGACAAACTCGGAGAAGTGAGACATTTTGTCTCACTTGGGGCGGAGCTTTTGGAAGCGGGCGAACTGTCAATAACTTTTCCGCGATGATGAAAGATGTCCAGGGAGAGTACAGAGGATAAACCGAGCATTTTTATTCTATGCACGTTTTCATTGTTGAAAGTCCTTTGGCCTTTCTTTTTCATTTATCTCATTAAACTAAATTTGAACTTTATTTCATCTCAAAAACTATTTGTAGGCTAAGCAAAACAGCGTCGCAAAAAAATTATTTGATCAAGAATCGGAAGGTAAACTAAAGAAATAAGTTTATATTTATTCTTGGATATGAAAAGCTATCTTTCGTTTCTCTATTTTCGCTTGCTCCTATAAATTTCTCTTCATCATTTCACTTCGAAATATTTTATGTAATTTACATTTTTTGATTTGGAAGCTTATCAAACCAATCGGACAGGCTGTTGAATTTGGTCTCTAAATTTGGTAGAATGTCAACAAACTACTGTTTCAAGTCTTTTTATCAATAAAGAAATATCATTTTAATGGTTCATTTGCTTGCACGTTATACCGTAGTATTCTTTCCGATTCAAAGTAATTTTTGTTCAAACCAGGTTAGTTATTTTTGCAATAGTGTCAACAGTGCCGATCTTGAAGCGAAGTTCACGTGCAAAGTTATTTATAGATTATTTCAGTTGACCGTGTAAACTTTTCAAAAATGCAAAAATGCTCACGAATGCGCACTCCGAGATTGTCTAGGCGTCTCCCGGTCGTTCGTCTCGGATACGTCACCGAAATGCATTGACCGAGAGGGCCTGGAAAAACGCCGTACAGGGACTAGGCAATGATTTACCGAAAGTGTTGACAGACAAATCTCAGGTATGTGCGGTTGAGCTCGTGTTACTAGGATACTTTTTGTCAAGCATAAAACGCTTCGTAAGAGTTTAGTCCAGGTGATATTGTCTTAGAAAGCCTATTCTGTGCTCAGAGATTGTGGATTCTTAATCTGTTTTCGGCCGACACTGAGCTGTGGGCCTCACGATTTGACTGATTAAAAGATTACAATTTCTGGACGTTTCAAAATGTTGTTTATTTCATCGCAAACCCTGTTACTTCTGCAAGAGAACTATCCCGACCCCGAAATGATCCCCATTTCTCTTCACGTCGACCCCGAAATGATCCCCAATTAATTCTTGGACTGGAACTTGTATTCCGTCACGGAATTATTACAAATCTGTTCCAGCGTTTACGTTCTGAAATCGCGTGTAATATTTCGCTACAAATTGAAAACGTGACAGTCAAGAGCAGTGTTTTTCCTTCTTCCCTCCCCGTGAGACTCCGCGCGCGCCTCAACTTAATCCTCAGTCTTTTCTCATCCCAAAAAACACTTAGATAGCGACTGGGTACGAGTCTGAGTTAAGAAGACTTTAGCAGCGACTGGTCAAACAAAGTGAAATAGAGTTTAGTTGCGATATTTCGACTGGCCAATACCAGTCTTCATCTGGTTCATTGAGATATCACGAATTCACAGAAATATATATGAAGTAAAATTATGACCGAAAATTACATAATATGACGAAGTATGGTGGCTACTTTAAAAGACAAGATAACAAAAAAATAAAAGATATACTATATATAGTTACAGTTCATCACGTTTATTGATGCCCAGAGGCTCAATTGTCTTAGCTTTATGGACAAGGTGGGCTTCACGTGCTTTCCTGAAAAAATCACGCCCATTTTTAAGGTTTTCAATAGGAATAAAAAGCATATGATTGTCGGAATGATTACTGGTTAGAAAGTGTTCTGAAACTGCAGTATAGATGTAATTACCAGTAGGGTTGAGTATAGGTCGTCTGTGTTCATTAAAACGGCCTTTGAGGCGGCGTTTAGTTTCTCCAATATATTGTAGATTACACAGGCGACATTGAATCAAATAGATAACATCAAAAGTTTCACAAGTGATATGAGATTTGATGTGGTGGGTCTCACCTGTAGAATGAAAAGTGTAATTGCGGCTACGACAAAACCTTTCTTAAGATCCAAATACAACGAGCTTCCGACATTCTTCGCACTGACGCACTTACAAAACAAACCAATACTCAGACTGAAACCTGCTAAAGTCTCCTTGACTGTAACGTTTTCAAATTGATCTATTTTGATTGATCACGATCTTTTTGGATCCGACGTTGAGCAAGATTGATCGTACACGGTATTTGCAGTGTTTTTTTTTTTTACCTCAATTAAACATTTCGCTACAGTTGATGTGATTTTTTAGCGCTTTTGTCATCTAATCGCCTCTATGTATACTTTTGCATCTTCAACATCATTTTAAGACTTTAAAAAGTGTTAAAACACCATTCTTAAAATCCAATATCCAAGGCATGCAGTTTTAACAACATTTTTAGAATTTGACATCTATGCAGTTTTCTCTATAACCCGAGCTATGTTATGTTATGTTATTATCAGTTGCAGTTCATGGTGTTCCTAAAAATATACTACACTTTGTATATTTTTTTGATAATAATATTTTCCGGCGTTTAATCCAGTTCAAAGTGTAATCCCAAATTAATGTCATGCGGGCAAGTGAAGATTATTAGTGAAGCTTAAGTTATAATGTTGTGCATTTTGCACGATCCATAGTTCTAGGATATCCGATTCCATTCCTAAAATTAAATGGGGATCATTTCGGGGTCGGTATTATTTCGAGGATCATTTGGGGATCATTTCGGGGACTGTACAGTTGTAAGAACTTTACCGTCTATTGCCAGCAATAATGCTGTCATTGTTTAGCTTCAGCTAGTGACTTTTAACTGCTTCCCATTCCACCTAGATGTCAAATAATTAAAATGTACTTGAAATTTCTTTAGCTACGTTTTAACAAATCCAGACATATTTATATATATATAAAATATCAGGAACCGAGCGGTGGACTCCTTCTCGGTTAGCTTCGCTCACCGAAAACCTTTTGATTCTAACCTCCCCCCACTGCAGAGCCACTACCTTTGCTGTGTTTCATAGTTGTATTCCTGTGTCGTTTTGAAGCGATCTGGATTAGTTTTGCTATTCTGTCTTAACCTTTATAATATATAGATTTAACAAGGGCTAAAAGCGAAGCCCCCGTTTCTATACTTATGATAAGAGCAATCAAATTTAAAAACAATCACATGAACTCTAAGGGCTTACCCTGGAAATCTCTTCATTGCAGATTAACGGAGATTCGGCAGTGTGAGTAATTTTGGTTGATCTAGGGGAGGACGAATATTAAACACTTTTCGTTCAAATACAAACATGAGAACTTCCTTTCTAACATTCCTGTTATACAAAAGCCCAAAATAGGTGGGATATAAACTTTTTCCCATGTTTCCTTGTGTACTATTTTTTCTCCTTCTTTTCTTATGTTTGATTTGGTTTTTCTGATTTTCCTACCCCCTCCCCCCCTCCCGCCCCGTCAAAAATAAGTGGCTGGCCCGTACCGTGGCAAAAATGTGAACAACAAGAGACGCCATTCGGAATGAATCATGATCATCAAAGGTGATTTACACATGAACGCTTTTTCCAACGATCGCATTTCATTACTTGAGACTTGATCGGAGTCAGTTTTAGCTCATGCTCTCTCATTTGTCTCTTGGTTTTAGTCTCTTTTGCAGCCGCACTGGCCGGAGTCACGCAATGCTCTCCGCCCCCACGCGTGGACGTTTATCTCAACTGAAAAACATAGAATTTTGAACGTGCTGTGTTAAATATTTTTGGTCCAGGCTGGACCGGTTGGAAAACACATCATTTATTTGATCAAAAACGGATAAACTGCAAAGTGCATATCTATTATCAAAATGTTTTCTGTCAGATTAAAACGCAAACCTGATGTTTTCAAATTTACTCGCGATGCTTTGAAGCTGGAATATGCGATGAACGTTTACCAGAAGTTCCGCGACAGCAAAACAGGTGGTCCTTTTTATACCCTCGTATGGTTATCGCGCGAAGCTGACGAGGGCCTCACACGCTCACAGGGCGTAAAAAATCTCCTTTTTCCCCTTTGCTCCAGATGTTTCGTTTCAGCGTGGGTTCTTGATTTACGTAAAAATGCGGGCTGATTTACTGTCGAAAAAGTTCGGTTTTTCTGGTCGACAAGTTATCCAGCTAAGTTTGGTGCCTTTAACGGAGACCTAGAGTTAGTACCCTCTAGTATCGGTCCCTTTCTTGTCTTTTTTTGACCTTCGATAAGACGATATCGTATTGAATATTTGGCTATCTACGCAGCACTAGCTACAAAATACTTCTTCCACACACACACACTCACACACGCACACTTGGCTATCAAAATGGTTTACCCAACGATGACCAAAACCCTAAAAACCTTGTTCTTTTTTTATTTGCTACCATCCGTCCCTCGGGACAGCCTCCGGGAAAAATCCAGGGCTTCGGGCCCGGGGATTGGGGGTAAAGTGAGGGTGGGCAAATTAAAACTTACTTTTCATTGTGAAGTATTTCTGCATGACGTGAAAACGAAATCGACGGTTCTTGTTTTTGAGAAAGTGCGGGTATCCCGGTTTTTCAGTGTTGAAGCAATGTAAGTTCTCTATATTTTCTACATAAATTTAAACATAACAGTCGTAACATTTAATTTGTGCTCCGTGAAGAGTCGCCAGGATGGAAAATTACGGCCTTTTTTGTCAGTGCCCTACGACAAGAAAGAGATAGATGGTAGAAAGGAACCATTCAGAGGCCGATCTTGCACTCTTTCTAAAGAGTTATATACTAGTTGCAAGGTCTTACTCACCGACAGGTAATGACATTCATCAAATCGTTTCTCTGAGTTCACTGACGATAAATTTGCCTGTAAAGTTCATAAGAGGAAAATTTGAGCACTTCCCTGGTCAAATAATGTATTTTATGAAGAGGTGAAGTGCTCTTCAGTTGTTTGTTTCGGTAATAGGGACCTTAAGTATCGATTGCGAAATGCCGACGACGCCGACCGGAAGTGAGATTTTCCCGCGCACACCTTCTGGGCATGCGTCAGGTTGTCAAGACGTCGTCCCTTCTTCGACGACGAAATTCAGGGAAGTTTGCCGTTGTCGCTAAAACATAAGTATAAAAATACACTTTTTGCACGTAAATCACTCATTTTCCACCTTGTTATCCAGTACAAGTAGAAATATATTCTTTGTGGATTAGCAGAATCCTAATGTTAAGCACTTTGTCGATTTCTTGGCCTGCTAACTTGAATTTATTTTTCAGGTTCGGTTTGTTTGAAAACCTGAGTGATGGCGGAACAGCCAGTCGGAAAGACAAACCAGCTTTCCTCTGCTGTCTTCCGAACCTTCCGTGACATTAGAATGATGCTGCTGGTTCCTTGACGGTCTTTGTGTACTCGTACTCGTACTCGTACTAGGTTGTACTATATGATAAATGTTCACTTTTTTCGCACTGTTGTTTTTAGCCACTAGTAAAGGCAACTATTTTCAGTGGACTCCGGAACAGGATGTATTTGGTTATGAGGAGCCTTTAGAGAGGACAAATATGGGAGAACATTGCAGCAGCACTGAATTCTCTTCAGCAGCCGAAATTTAGAGTAACCTGGTAACTGCAAGTAAAGAGCTGTTCGAGATCGGTATTTACTTTTAACTTCAAAACAAAAACAAAAACTGCGCGACAAAGAGAAGGCCTCCACAATCGAATCACAGGTCGTAAAGATGTAAAGAACAATAAATTTGCCACCGTCGATTAAACCATCTTCATGGCTTATAAGATATAAACTAAGGAGGTCTTTGAATGCCATAGAAAGACTGTACCAAGACAAACTTCTTCGCAAAGAAAAAGTCGTCGTCTGTCTGGGAAGCTGCACCGCTTAAACTTCGTTTCCCGCCAAAAAAGGAACGAAACCCTCGGCCCAGTCTGCCTCGGTTGCGAAGCATCGTCGTAGTCCGTTTCGTTGTCGATGCTTAAGGTCCCTAATATTACTTTTTGAACGACCATTTTGTGGTAATTTAACAATTCTTAATAGATTGAAAGCATTTTGTCGACCAGTTGGGAAGGGCGCCGACCTTTTGATTCTCTCTGGGTCACTGAAGCAACAGGACTAGTTTATAATGAATGCAAGCTCTTTAATGAAAATAAACACTGCTAAAAAAAAATTTTCCCCTTTTGAACTCTAACAACTTCCAGCCCCTCAGAAACGGGTTTTTATCGCATGAAACAAGTTTCAGATGCACTTCATCGACAAATTCCGATACTGTACATGTATTTTTAACCTTCCGCTTTCGTTATGCCAGTATGAAATTATGTCAGTATACGGCACTGCACTTGACCTTCTTCACGGCGGCTTTCACTTATTCTATTTATACGTTAAAATTCAAAACGATAGAAGACTTAAATATTCATTAGATACTACACTATAAAACACTATCTATTCATCTTCATCGAAAAAATGTACTTTTGGGCACATAAAATATAATTTCATGGAATTTGTGTTACCCCCAGATGCGTGACGGCCTCAGCATTCTATGCAAAAACATCGAAAATGAACTGCGCGTTTACCTTTCTTAACGGGTTGCTTTTAAATTGCCCAGGGAGGGGAGAGGGGGCTTATTTTCCTTTTCCCCTAAAAAAAGGAGGGGGTGGGCTTATTAGAGGGAGGAGCTTATTTGAGGGGGGATTAATAGAGGGTTTACGGGAGTACTGTCCGTAATACATTTCATGTATTTTCGTGGCAAGAGGGATTAGAGTTAGGGTTAGGGGTATATACGGTCCATAAAGAGCCGTTTACGGTCTGGTAATTGCATCTCATTAGTGGACCTTTGAATATTTTCCTGAATACAGGAAAAATTTCCGTTTAGGTCACACCCGATGAACACTTTTAATAGCTAGAGGTAACCGCGAAGCGCATTGCAGACGTGCGAACGTTCATATGCTTGATCCCACTACTTCACGATCGCTCAGGTTTTTCTTTTCATGAACAATCAAAAGAAGGTGAGAATTCCCTGGGTTTTCTGATTTTGACATTTTGAGGTAATATCAGCGTTCGCTAGTTCTATAATGGCATTATACAGTATCATGCTAATGACAGAGGGGGAGATAGAGCTTCGTCTTAACAGCTTCTCTAAAACGACACAAGGAAAGAAAGTACTATTCTTTTAGCGGGGAAAATGCGAATGCATTTATCAATATTTACAGCTAATACCGCCTACATCTCTATCTACGTCTTTATTTAAGGGGATCTCATTTGCCTGATTACGAAATTCTCGATGAAGAAATGCTACTCAGTGACTTGTTCTAGTAAGTAATACTAAAAACAGATTTGAGATACCCTCTGAGAAAGCTCTCTCGCCAATTTCACCTTCCCTTCCAACAACTCTTTTGTAACTGAGGGTGTCTGTGGAGCCGGTGAAGCCATTTTCAATTAACGGTATATTTTGGCGTTTCTACTATTAGCAGACATTTGAGGAAGAAAAATCAACCGTGGTGTAGAAGTTTAGACTGAATCTATCAGGAATTTGAGTATTCAATTTTCGGAGGAAGAAAATCTTATACCAGAATAATTAAAACAATATCCCATTCTTTTTGACAATTTTTAAGGGCCATAGATATAATTGGTTATTTGTAATAACACCAAAGACCATTTTTCATAGAATCCCGAGAAAATAGATGTCAAATTTCACAAGAATTGAGAAAAAGCACAGTTAAAATTCTGAAAATTTCATTTGTGACATGTCATTTTATGAAATTTGACATTTATTTTCTCGGTCTCTCAGTAAGAAACTTTCTTTGGTGCTATTACGGATTACTAATTACATTTATGTAAAAAGGATTCATTATTGTTTAAATTATTCTGGTACAAGGTTTTTGTTCACAGAAAATTAAAATTACTTATAATTTCCTGATGGATTCCATCTTAAAGTTTCCATTGGTCTAAGTCTCAAATAGGTTTAGGTCCACAAAATGGCAGAAACGCCGTAGATTTAACGTAGGCTGTAGGTTTTTATCAGATGCCTGGTTCTTAGATTTCGTGATGTTAGTAACGACGAAGGGGTATTGGTAAGAGACAAAAACAGAGGATAAATACATCTTTTCCTTAGAGACTCCGATGGATTAGTGATGATATCTCTTCATCGATCATATAAGCACTTGACAACACCGTGTTTAACTTTACTTCTTTTACTACTCGACCTTCAAACACTCGTCACATGTACACGGGCATGAGGACGGGCCTATTTTTTCTTTCTTTTCGCCAGTGAGAATCTTTAGGTTACAGAATATAATCAGCTGTTTCAAGTATGATTTTTATAAACTCCTATCAATATTATTTCAATCAAGAAAAAAAAAACAATATTTCTTGCAGGAAGATATGAAACGTTTTCAAAATGTTTGTTCAAGATAGAGTGTTCTGTCTTGTTTGGATTGCCTTCCTTTTGACTAGCACTGGGATTCATCTTCGGACTGCAAAGGAAGGTAGGCTTACGAATTAATGAATTGCTTGAATCCAAGACTGTCTTGTGTAGTAACCATTTTTGTTTTTATGTTTAGTTTCTTGTGTGACATATAGCAAATGTATACAGTGGAATCCCGATTTTTCGAACTACCTTGACAAAACGTACCAAAATTGGTCTGAATTATCGGGAGGTTTGAAAAATATAGATTAGAGCTATTTTTGTATGACCTTGAAAAATGGTTTTGGTAAGTTTTCGTTATTTGTTTTATCAGCCAATGGATGAAAAGATGAAAACATGGCCACTTGAGTTCTTTTTCCCGCCAACGAAAAACCCTAATATGGAGAACCCATTGTTCGATTGGCCAATTGTGTTGCAGTATGACGTCAAAGCGAAGTATCGATTGATTCCTAGAAAGTTCTCGGGCATGAAGTTTTTTCACCCGGGCGTTCGCTTAACCAACCAAAAGCCACGCGGATTTGTATCCGTTCGATAAACCAATGAAATCCCTCTATTTTCGTTCGTTTGTTGTTTCTGTTTTCTTCACGCGTTTTCATTTCAAGGTCATACAATGTTCACTCATGCTAACTCATCTCACACCCGCAGATTGAAAACTTAGAAATATTGTCAGCTCATCCTAATGAGAAAAGATTACAGCCTTTATACTTCTACATGAGGAATTTCTGCAATTTGATTGGCTTAGAGCTTTTGTGGGTAGTAGTATAAACAAATAATAGCATGATTCAGTATAATTTGTACGTGATATTCAGCATTAATACCACTTGTTATATTTCAAAATTCCGTATAACAATGTTGAATATCACTCGTGGTATTTATGCCAAATATCACTACAAATCATGCAATAATACCTATACTAATTGACATATTTTTTCAGAATGTTAAATATAAAGTAAAATGCACTCTGAAAAAAATGCAAAGAAGAATATTTCATGTTATGATCATACTTTTTCCAAAATCCCAGATTTAGAGGGGGAATTATTTACATTAGCTCTCAACCTTGTCACATCAGACTCTATATGCTAGGACCTCTTGAGGTGCTGGTTACCACATTGGACTTCGCTGTTAAAGTTATGTTTTCTCCACTCTGTCTCTCTGTGTAACTCAAGTGGTGGACTAATCTAAAAATAGTCTTTCATACTTAAACCAGGTTAAATGTTGTGACATAAAACGTACCTCTCATAATCATATTCTTAATCATAATCATCATGGAAGTTTTGTGAGACTGATAATTTACTAGATTTGACTGTTTATAACAGATGAATGACGGAGTTAGTTTCTAAAGAGACTGGGGTGTTGCATCAGTCAGGGAATGAAAATGAAAAAAATTGGTTTTTATCAACTGAATTCAACCAATCCCCCTTAGATAAAACCAAATTTCTATTTATAACATTGTCTCGCTGTTTTCTAGGCTGCTTGTCTCCACTGGGAATGGAAGATGGACGAATCAAGAACAATCAGATCAGAGCAACATCCCCTCGATCTGGTCTTTCTAGAGCAATTTATGCTAGATTTAATCATACTGATGGTAATGGTGGTTGGTGTCCAGATCAGAAAGGCCCTGCAAACGAAACACTTTATTCACAGTATGTACAGGTCAAGCTGGATGAACCTGTAAGAATCAAGGGCATTTACTTACAAGGAAGTGCCAAAGGATTAGGAAAAGTGGAGCGTTTCCTTATTAATTACACCCCAAACAAAACGAACCCTTTTTCTTGGAGGTGGATAGGCAACCTTGACCAGGTACGAACTAAAGTTATAATGACAAAGATCTTCAGCTGATCACCCTGGAGCAATCACCAGCTAGTGATAAGTGCCCCAGCCTGTTAAACGTAGGGTACTTTACATTATTTTGTCAGAACTGAACAGCCAGACCATTACCATCTTCATGAGAATTTCACTATTAATCAAATCTATCCATTTAGATCAGTCAAATCCTAATTTGTATTTATAGGAAGGAAATGTTTTTTCAGCACAATCTCTTGGAGATTGACTGGTCACATCATAATGGTCCCGCAGGTATTTACCGTGTTCATGAAAGATATTACTTTGGCGCTTTTTAAGCGTCGAAACATATTTCACGAGTGAGTGCAGCAAACGAGAGAAAAGAAGTTTCATATCTCCAAGCAGACGTCATATTTAATGTTCTACTTAATCACATCTGAAGATATCATGATTTCGCGCGATAGCTCACCTGGTATTTCATGGCTGTTTATATAACAAAATGCTCTATTACCATCAACATGTAACTAATGAATCATTGAGGCCTCACTTCATGTTTCTCCAAACATTTAAGCACGCTTTTTGCTGATCTAATCTGCCATTGCTTAAAATTCAACTTTGCTCTTGTTTTGAAATATAAAGTTAAAGGTAACTGTTAAGTGAATTTACGGAGAGTAGGTGCATGCATTGGTTTTTGATGCACCATTCTAACTTTTACAGCTTCCATGTCTTTCCCTCACCCCTTCCATTTGCCTCAGTCTATACTTTTTCAATAATCATTGTTGAAAAAAGTGTAAGGTGCTTGCACACAAGCTACGATTTCACTAGAGAAATTATTTTGCATACAAAATTTGCTGAGGAGTTAAAAGACTATTTTTTAGTAATGAAATTAAAGTCAAGAAAACATCAGAATGTTCTTTCTTAAGAGCGGAGCGTCCATATACGCGCATATGCAAGCGCGTCCAACTGAAATCTGGAAAAAATATCATTTTAAAATTTCCTGAAAGCTCAATTTTTACCTTTAAATCGGGATGACTGATAAGATTTTTGTATTAACATTTACATAGACTACAATGGACCTAATGTTTACCCCAAAAATTTGCATAAGGATTGTCTTCGATTACTCCTGGGACGACTCATCCTCGGAGACCCAGGGGCAGTCAGTATGGTCGGGAGAAAAGACGGGACGAAAGTTTTCAAGTACGGGCGAAAGAGCCCCCTGGTTACCGACTCTCACCGAACTATTTCCAACAATTCAAGCGGATGCCGGCTCCTGATTAGGCTCATAAAATGCTTTGTTTTATTGTGCCCAATCGGCGAACAGTTTCTCCTAAGTTCTTTTCGTGAGTTTGTACACGACGGCTATTGTCTCGCCACACTTGCCCGGTTCGTTCACCAAGCTTGTGCGTGCAAGGGAAACTCTTATTTTCTACTTTCCTAACCAGAAACGAAGGAACTACCGATGAGTCGAAAAAACATTGTGATGCTATCAGCAGGAGCAATTGAATTTGCCCCGAGAATATTCTGTTTTTGACGGATCAAATAGATAATAGGAAGTTTAAGATGCGGCGGCGACGAGAAAGTCAAATAAGTATTAGCTTGACAAGGCAGAACAACAACTTTGCACGTGCATCACGCTTTCTTGTACATTTCTTTGCCGTCAACTGCACTACTACCCGTGAAAATACCTGATTTCACGTTTTGTGAAGGACGTAAACAAACAATGACAAAATTCATTCTCTTCGTGAACTTGGATATGGCTGATAGAAATTCAGCTCTAGAAGAGTTCACTTGCATTTGACAAAGTAAGCGAGTTGGAATAATCACGATAGAGACTGAAAAAAATATGAATTCACTTTTCCATGCGACGTTTTCGTGGCCATCAGCCGTCGTGGTATCTTTTAAAAACTCTCTATAAATGTATTTACGCAAGATGTGGCCCATGCAAGCCTGAATACCTGTTGTAAGCTGAAGCTTGTATTTTTGGAAAAGCGTCTTTAGTTTTCGGGCAGACAGTATTTTGAAATCAGGCCCCGGTTGTTCAAACGTTGGATAGCGCTATCCTCTGGATAAATCATTATCCAGCGGATAAGTATTGTGGAAACCAATTGCGCTATCCACTGGATAGAGATTTATCCGGTGGATAGCGCTATCCGACGTTTGAACAACCGGGGCCAGAAGGGGATTTTATACCGGGGCTCCCGAGCGCGCGAAGCGCGCGTCGGACAGAGCCCCATACTCATCGAATATGGTCAACCTCTTTTCGTTTGGTTGTCACGTGATTGACCGAGCGTACGTACCCGTCTACATATTGTACGGGTGGGGTAAGGGAGGCTATCAAAAGGAAGGGAGGGGTGTCTCAGGCGTGTCTTGGCAAGTCCACATCTTTTATATAGGACATTCACAATATGGCCAATTGACAGCTGTCAAAACAGGATAGCCACTGACCAGTATCCCATAACCATATCGCGGGCTCATGTGTCAACTCATCGAGGTGATGTGATTTAGTTCAATCTTATATGTTCCAACTAGTTTGGGAGCACAGGAATACTGATAATGCACCCATATTGAACATCAACGTTTCGATCAATTGACAGCTGTCAAAACAAGGTACCCGCTGACCAGTATCACTTGACCGTATCGCGAGCTCAGGTGTCGACCCATCGAAGTCAAGTATTTTTTGAAGTTATCCGCTGACAAGTTACTAGCTTTCAAGTGATCGCAGGCTCAAGTTTATTTATTTTTTAATTCATATGAAATATGTTGTGTTTATATGCCGCACAATTAAAATTTTGATTTCAAACTGACCTCGGACGTGAAAATTCAGCCAGCTGTTACCCGCAGGGAAGACAGTTGCTTTTGACTTTTCTCACCATGATCACGCGTTGGTCACGCTCAACGTTCAATTTTTATGCTCTGATTGGTCAAAATTTGACAGATGAGTTCATGCGGAAAATTTATGCATCATCTTGAATCTTGTTTACTTTGACAGCTGAAGCTGACAGAGTTTTGTGTCAACTTAAAAGCGCATGTGATTTTTTAACTGTCTTTTTCCACTGGATGTACAAAATGAAATTCAGCTGGTATCAGGAGTCTTCTTTTATTCATGGCTAGTTTGTTTATTGGGTTTTTGGTTGAGAAATACGTCGCTAGTCAAAGTTGGAGATCCGATTTCGGATGGCATCGTTTTCGTTTTCACCTTACTTGATCCGTAAGAGGGTTACAAAGACTGAAGCGATAATGACTTTACTTGATACATTCCAGGAGCTGCAGCTCGAATGGTAAGGCAGAGTAATTTTGTATTTGATGTTTGTTTTTTGTATCTAATTTAATGAAGTCGAGCGTAGCTTATGCGGGTATTTAGTTTATGCACGTTTGTAAGATTTGAGACAATGATCTGACCGAGTATCAGGTTTGATATAAGCTTACAGAACTTTAAAAAGCCTTTACACAGTTTCTCACCGCAAATAGAAAGAAAACGTTTCAAAGAATATTTAGTAATAATTCTGGCTGTAAAAGAAAGCTTTGAGCGATTTTCTTGCCTCGAGTTCGTCTTTGAAAAAAGCAAACACCAGGAAGCCGGCTTAAAACATAAACTTCATCTTTAAGCTTGAAGACTAAGGATTTTTAGACACTTTAATACTTGTCTTCCTGCTGAATGAAAATTGTTGTCTCTGTATATGTTTCACCGAATTATATTTCTTTTATTGATTGTCAGTAGTCTCTCTTGAAATTTTAATCGCTGTGCCGATTGTTTTCGGTCGTTCAGTGAACATCGCTTGCAGGAGTACTCAAAATGCCGCGCGTTAAACCATTTTCACATGAAAAATAAACATAATAAATTCTTTATTATGTTGGAGCGTAACTCTGTTAACGTTCATTCAAACTCTTGCCACAGCTCGAACTACAAAAGTGAGAACAGGATGGCCGTATAGGTGATTTTGGAAATTTTTTTAACGGTTTAGCTAAAAGCCCACGCGTACTTCCATCATCCTTAATACTGAATGAGTGCAATTTGTACTGCAAAATTGTGAACTATACTGCTTTCTGTCCAAGGTCTGTATGATAAAAAGAGTGCCTCATAGTACTGTTTCACCTCAGATGTGATGTGTAAATGGTATAAAAGGTTGGTTTACACGCACCCAGATCTGTTGCCAAGATTTTGCAAAGTAAACCTGTCGAACGCAAAAAATTCGGCCGAATTTCTTTTGCAGACCTAATTAATCTACGGTGATCAAGAGCCATTATGGCTCTTAAATGTGATCGAAGATGATTACCAGTTTTTGGGTGTACATTTAAGGCCATCAACTCGATGTAACATTTGGTTCACTCTTGGGCTGTTTGCAAATTATTTTCCTCTAAAATCACTTAGCCTTTCCCTCAAAAGTCACATGAATGTGCTCTAAAGTTAACTGAATTGTGGAATACAAGTTTATTGTTTGATTTAAATTGTAAATTTATTAATGGGAGCCTCGATTTAGCCATGGCTAAATCTATATATTATCAAACTGAAAGTTTCCTGGCTGCGTGCATTTCTTTGCTGCATGAGCCAGACAAGCCGTGAGACAATAGCCGTCGTGTACGAACACACGAAAAGAACTCAGGAGATGTGTTCCCCAATTGGGCACAATAATACACTGCATTTTTTGTGCCCAATCGGGAGCTGACATCCGCTTGAATTTTTGGAAATGGTCCCGTGAGAGTCGGTACCCAGGGGCTCTTCCGCCCTTACCTGAAAACTCTCGTCCCGTCTTTTCTCCCGACCTGACTGACTGCCTCTGGGTCTCAGAGGATGGGGACGACTGTAATACCCAGAAGAAATTGTAAACAATAGTCATGCAAAATTTGGGGGAATAAACAGGGTGCATTATGGTCTATGTCAAAATGGTGAATAATATTGATGTCTTCTGTTAGCATTTTCTTTACTGATAAGATACCCAGTCATACACAGTGCGTAAATAATCAGTGTCCGTGAAGCTTAAACGAACACTGTCCATCAATGGCAACCTTATGTTTACCTGTTATGCAAGAAATAATCGATTCAAATAATTTGAATAATTGTTATTATTGTTCATTCAAAATATTTTGCTGTTTCTTATTGGCTCCAATCCACTGGCTAATTCTTCACAACCAACCGGCGCTGACCAATTTTGGAAGATGGGAGCAATATACTATTGATGCGATGATATATGTGTTTAGAAACGAGGTTGATCGATGGTATATTTGATTAGAAACGAGGCTTCATGGGAAGAAGACCATCGATCAACCTCGTTTCCAGGCGGGGCCGGCAAGCTGTTTATTCACGAGTGAACTTGGGATGTTTGGGATGGGAGCAATATACTATTCAGTCACAATTTGTGAACAAAAAACAAAGGATTGTGCACGGTCAACATAAGCTGCAGCACCGTTGATTTCAACTTTGATGTTTGCCGCTTTTCCTAACCAGTCTCTACAACTAACTATGCTAGAACGGAAGGGAAGAAATGCAAGAAAACGCAGGACGTGTTGTGCGATGGATGTTATCGACTTTTTGAGGAGTATCTGCAAGAAAAAAAACATCTATTTATTTCCTAAAACCGGCCGTTGCTGAGAACTACGCCAAAGTTTAGAGGAGAGTCTTATTAGGAAGCAAGCTTGTTAACAACAAAAATATTTTGAATGAAACAATAAAAATAAAACAACTAGTGAATTCGGCTTTCGTATCATGTGAAGAATTATGCAGATCTCGGAGATCTTATCCACCTCGGCCTTCAGCCTTGCTGGATATCATCCTCCTTGATCTGCATTATTCCCCACATCCTACTCAGTCTCCTTTAATAACAAATATTATTGCTTATTATTGCACATGGAGAGGGAGCACAAAGCTGAAGGTTGACTTGTCACAGAAATTCATGGCTACCATCAACTATTTTGTTTTTCAGTATTTTGAGGTTAATATGGACAGTCCAGTACATAGAAAAATTCTGAGGCCTCCAATAGTTGCAGATGGAATTAGGCTGGTTCCTTTATTCAAAGTCAGGAAGCAGGTGTGCATGAGGTTTGAGCTGCTTGGCTGTACACTGGTAAATGGTGAGTTGTAATGGTACCTATTACCAGTAGCTGGGCATTAATGACAATCATGTGACCTCTACAAAAATTCAAATGCACACAACAGAGAGGAGAAGGCGCTACCTCACGTTACCCTGGTAGCAGAATTTCTGGGTGACAACAAGCCAAAAAAGTCACGGTCTCTTAAAAAGTGAATTCGTACTGTTGCAAACTTCATCGAAGTTATTAAATTTCATTAAGTTTGTCAAATGTTAGGGAAATTGTTTGGGGTTGAATCCAGAAGGACCTTATCTAAGAAAAACAAAAACGAAAATCTTTTTACCTACTCCATAAGGCTGGCGCGTGCAATTAGGAAGATTCCTGACGCAGGATGAAGACATGATATGCTGGGCACCTTGGACTTCACAGCCTCAAAGTATGCTGGGGTTCTTTCAATTTTTCTTAGAGCGCAGACTTGTTAATATAGTTTGTAATATCTAGGGATTATTAGTGTTGTAATGAAGACATCTGCAGAAGTAATTTAATTTGTTTTTTCAGCTTCGATGTTCAACATTTCGCTTTGTTGAGAGTTCCATTTTGAGTATCTTAATAGTTGAGTATTCTCGACTGCGTAACTCTTTTCTCACTGACCCCCAAAAAGGCAAAATTCTTCTTGATTGAATAAAAAATACATAGAATTTCTTTAAAAGTTTAAGTTACTTGAATTCATGTTTTCATCATACATGCTAGAAAATACCCTATAATAGGTGCAAGGAATGTCGGGAAAATGGTAATATATTCCTCCTTTGGGCATAATATAATCAAGTCGCAAAAGCTTAAGTTAGTGGACTGTAACCACCTTTAAATAACTGCCATATCCACTTTAAGCTAAAAACTAGTACCCGCAATAAGTGCCCCATCCTTACTGAATATGCAGTTTATAGTATGTTTAACTTCAATGAATGTTGCCTAGACTAAAACCGCCTAAAACGCAGTCGTTTTTTTTTTCTCTCAAAATCAGTTTAGAGCATAGCGTAAGACTCTCTCACGCGCGAAGCGGCGTCTCGTCTCAGTCTCGCTCTTCATTTTTTGCTTTTCGCTCAAGACCATTTGTTTGACTGTTTGCGCGTACTTAAATACGGAAAAACACCTTGACGGACTGTTTCGCAGTCTACACATGGTCGGATTTGACAGGCACGGTTCTCTGACAATAGTGCTTGAGGATAGCAAGAGAGCTTAGTTTGAATGCCCTTCATACTCTTTTAAGCATTTACAGTATGTGCATTGACTTTGTAGCTGTTTACGCCGAGGGTACTCCCTTATATAAGCCATATAGGTATGTGCCGTCCAAAAAGGTATGGTTTTTGTGCCGTTTCGGTCTGAAAATGGGTATACACTTTGCCCAGTTTGATCTGGAATCGGGTAGGGTTTTCGAAGGGAATCAAGGGAGTGTATGAACGTATTTATCGTTACAATTCCAAATGAGTAAAAAAAAGAAAAAAAAAAAGATACGCGAATTCGAAATGGAATTTAAGAAAACTTTTTTGTTGCTGTTCTAATCTAAGTAATGATGACGTAATTACGTAGATGCTGGTCTGAAAACGGGAATGGATTTTACAGGCAAGGTCTGAAAACGGCTGTGAAAAATGACATTTTTTGGTCTGAAATAGGGGCACGATTTGGAGAACCGGACGGCACACCCTCACCAAGAATTCCCAGGAATACCCCCCCCCCCGGGCTATTTTCTCAACATGATTTAGGTTTACAAACGTTAGAAGTTTATGAAAGTTTTTATTTATATTATATTTTCTTAACCGCCAGGGCTTATCAATTACAACATGCCACAAGGAAATTCATTAAGACAAGGAAAGCATAACTTTACAGATTTGATTTATGATGGTGAAGAAAAGAAAGACATCCTGTCAAATGGTCTCGGATTTCTCACTGATGGTAAACCGGCACCAGCAGATTATACAGTTAGCAGTGGATTGGGCTGGATTGGCTGGCATTCGAAGGACACACCTGCACCTTATGTTATATTTGAATTCTTGGAAACAAGAATTTTCCAGTCATTGACATTACACTGCAATGTCAGAGATGGAGAAAATATTAAACTGTTCTCCAAAGTTAGTGTAAGGTTTAGCGTGGGTAAGAATGATGCTTTTGATGGCTTGCTGGCTCACAGTCCTAAAAATGTTAGCAGTGGATCAAGTTGGGTAAACCGTAATGTAAAAGTGGACTTGTGTCGACATATTGGAAGAAAAATTAAATTGGATTTCACGTATACAGGAGAGTGGATATTAATAAGTGAGGTTACTTTTAAATCAGGTAAGTATTAGGTTAGACTGTTTACAGTCAGCCATCTTGGATGAAGAAATAGCACTTGAAACGTCGTGCTACTGCCCTGCTAAGCTAGTCTCCGTCGCAACCGTTTTACCTCGCTACGCCACG
The DNA here is from genome assembly GCA_942486035.1 of Porites lobata. NCBI lineage: Eukaryota > Metazoa > Cnidaria > Anthozoa > Scleractinia > Poritidae > Porites > Porites lobata. The sequence continues at coordinate 247,319 of CALNXK010000183.1, read as the reverse complement.
CTCCTCCCATAAACAAGAACATAGGAGGAGGAGCATTGTGTCACGAGCCAAAAACGGCTAAAAGGGAGACTTGTAGACTTATAGTTAGCTCCACTATACTCCCGGCGTGGTCAATCGCTAAAAACCGATATCGGAAAACCAATCGATGAATCGATAACAATCCATCGATTGATATCGATTTTACGTTATTGTAAATTGCGTTCCTCACTTTGAAAATACTATTAAAGTCTAGTAACGAAAATTTCATAGCTACTCATATGGCTTCGTTTAAGAAATGCAAATTGTATAGTACGTTTTATTGGTTTGAGCAGTCAGGGAAATACTCGCTCTAGAAGTCATACGAATATTTTTTTAATATAAGATCTGGTTCCACTATCGATTGCTGAGCCGCAATAACTGATTTCGAAATAAACTACCATTCGGAAATTATAACATTCTGCGTTATTACATTAAGAGTTTTACATTTTGTGGTAGTATTACATCTATTTTTGCGGCCTAACACTCAGATATGCTTGCCAGTTTTGTCTCTGGAGATCTTGACGTGAAAAGGTCCGAAATAGTCGTATGCGGTGATGTAAAACGGTGGGGGTATACGGAGCTAAGCAAAGAGCAGGTAGATTTGCCATTAATTGCGTCTCGGCGGTGTGCACCATTTCACGACAGAAGCCACATTTGAAATAAGTTCACTGTCTTGCTTAATTTGATTCCTTTTAGGATCCAGAACTTCCTTCGTGTCTTGCCTGTCTTAGCTGCTACACGGATTAATAAATGATTAATTAAATGATTAGGCTAATTAATAAATGAAAACATTAACTTTACTTAGTCAGCGAAACGCCGGGCACTCTCAAATTAATAAGTCGTAATTTGACTTAGTCCAATGGTATACCTCAAGAGGGTAACGAAGACATAAATGTTAACTATTTTGCCTCTTAAGGTAAATAACGTTTGGTTTTATCAGCAAAAGCTTTGTCCCAAGTAGAAAACATTTTTCTCGATACTAAGAAGTGTAAGCACGTGACCCAGCGTCATTTTGGCGGAAAGACGTGATAGCAGTGGTCATTCTACTACGAGTTTCGCGCGAATATCGTGGTGGCGAAAACAGGATATGAAAATGTTAGAACTTTTATGTAATATCATTTTGCGATCCGGAGAGCACGTAACCTCCTTCACTAAAGATGACAATGCTAACTTTCCGAAGCTTTCAGGGAAGCCTATATTTTGAGAAGACGCGAAAAAACTTTAAGTCAAATCTCGTTCTCGTAGTCGTCCTCAACTAACATTTTAGCCTGCACAAAAATGTGTTGCTTAAGGAAAAGTAACTTTTTTTCTCACAAAGGAAATAGGTGACGTTTGAACACAGGTTACCTGCATTTTAGTAGCAAACCTTTCTTTGCTCTTTTATATTTCACCATAATGTCATTGCTCAGTCATTCCCTTTAACCGTATTCCCCATACATCAAGTTGCATGGTACTTATCATTACCAGAAGCATCTTCCAATATAGACCCTATTTTTTTCCTCGGCCATTTATTCTGCAGCGGTAAGACAATATACTGTGTTCTTGTTGTTTTCAAGGGTCCCTCCAAGAACCACTTTGCTTCCTTCTGTTAAAGAAAATTTATTCCCTACTGTCATAACTTCCTTTAATAAACTTCAACATTCTTCACAGAAATACACAGGCATGCATCTCACCGAAGGGAAACGTTCTTGACCACGAGGTCAGTAAAAACTACTTTTGACATGCACCGTAGACCTAACATGACATCACATGACATCTCCCTCCTTTGAGTTCTTAACGGACCAATCAACGTCGATTGGCACAGAAACTTGATACTACACAACTCAACTGGCTTACTGCATTCAAAGTCTGAATCAGTCCATGTCTCTAGTTCTATTGACGATTCAAAGGCATAAAAAAGACAAAGTCTCTAAAACGGGCAGGTTTCCTCACAAGACGGCCACTAGCGGTCCTAACTTCTGGTTGAGACGAACTAGGCTGTGTGTTTGAAGAAGATTGTACACATGGCATCACAATCTGCTGCGGTTCTCCTGATTCAGTATTCGAGGACCCAAAGCTTACGTACATTTTTTGCTTGTGATGTTGGCTCTAAGTCCACATCGTGTTCATCAGACATCTCAAGTCCATTGGGACTGCTGACTTTGCGTAGGTGTCTGCGGTTTCTACGCACCACTCTGAAAGGTGTCTGGATCACATACGACCGGGGAGTAGGGCTTCTTCTAATGACTTTCCCAGGCGTCTTCCATCCTTTCGGCAGATCTAATTTCACATGGACTGAGTCACCTGGCTGTAGGTTGGAAAGGGGTCGCACTCCATGTCTCGTATCAAAGTCCTGACGGTATGCAGTTTTGGACTGCTCATCTTTTTTGGCAGCTGCTTCGTGGTTCGGCGGAACCGGCTTCAAGTTGGATTCCAATGTAGGCAGAAGAGCGCGGATCTCTCTTCCCATCATCAGCTGGCACGGTCTTACACCTGTGAATGTGTGAGGCGTAGCTAGGTACGACATAAGTGCAAGAAAGGGGTCATGCTGCTTCAGTATCTTCTTAGCGATGCGGACTCCACTTTCTGCTTCTCCATTTGCTTGTGGAAAATATGGGCTGGTAGTAGTATGTTTAAAGTCATACTCTTGGCTAAACTTGTGGAACTGGTCAGAGCCAAATTGAGGTCCATTATCACTCACTCCTTCATCTAGTATTCCCTATAGGGCAAAGACGTCCTATAGCTTGTTGATCACAGCATCGCTAGTTGTGATCGACGTGAAAGCTATTTCTGGAAATCTTAAATAATAGTTGATGACCACTAAGAACTGCTTCCCTTGATGATCGCACAGGTCTGCACCAATCTTCTTCCATGCTCTTTCAGTGAGAGGCTGTAGTGTAGGAGGTATTACTAGGCGGTTTTTGATAAATGATCTTGCCATCCACTACAGAGAGACTACCACGGACAGCATGATAAGGACGGAGTTAATCCGGGACATCTTAAGCATACTTTGACCAACCATTTACTGTATAGTCAAGAACATGACTCAGCTGAGGATCACTAGAGATGGCAGATTTGATGCTCTCCAACTTCGCCATTGATACTGGTCGCATCATTTTAGCTGTATCCACATAAACTTTGACATCTTCTTCTGTGTCAGAAGTCTCAGGAGGGTTTGATAGGGGATTTCTTGAAAGAGCATCAGCCGGCACAAGTTCCTTTCCTGGTACGTATTCAGCCTTTGGCTTAAATGTCAATATAAAGAAAGAAGGAAAACATATATTTTGTTATTTGCTTGCCGCTTAACCAGAGCTGTCCACCTGGAGTTGCTGCCAAACCAAACAGCTGAGGAGTTCATCAAGCATCTCAAACGGTTCATCGCGAGGAGAGGCCGCCTCAGGAAGATTTATTCGGATAACGGGCAAACTTTTGTTGCCGCAGCGAAGTGGTTAAATGGGGTGGTAGAACATGAAAAGCTTCAGAATTACCGCGCTCATCAAGAAATAAGGTGGCAATTTAATCTAAGCAGAGCCCCCTGGTGGGGGGACAGGTTGAGAGGCTTGTGGACGTCGTAAAACGGGCATTGTACAAAAGTATTGGTCGAGCTAGCCTTACTTGGAACGAGCCTGAGGAAGTCTTGCTGGATGTAGAAGTAGCACTGAATAATCGCCTTCTGTCATATGTGGAAGACGACGTTCAGCTACAAGTTTTGACTTCATGTGCCATGATTTACGGTCAACCAAGACTTGTCCTAGAAGAAGAGAGTGAAGTATCTACGCTGGTGTAAAGAGGTTTTATGGAATCGATGGAGAGGGGAATATCTGAAGTCTCTGAGGGAAAGGCACAACAGGAAGCACAAATCCAAACAGATGAATGTCGAGCTAGGAGATGTGGTCCTTACCCAGGATGCTGAACGTAACCGAGGAAAATTGAACACGGGCATAGTAGTCGAGTTTTTCCAAGGCCGAGACGGGATGGTACGTGCCGTCACGTTGGGAGCAGGAAAATCTTACTTTGAACGGGCAGTCCAGCATCTGTTTCCTTTAGAGCTTTCCTGTGATCAAGAGCAGCGAGTGAGAGAAGACCCATCCCTAAATCACAGAGCAGGGGAGTTTCTCCTCGTTAGGAGTGCTGTAGCTGTAGCAGAGGAGAAAATTCGCTGCATTGCGGAAGAAGCAGTCGAACTTTGAACTTACATTTTATTTAATCCCAATTACTTGTATCGAACAGGGGAAAGTGTGCGAATTCGTAGGTTGATACTAAGATGTTAAGAATGTTTTGTTAAGTTCGACAAAAGTTCGACAGACTCTGTCGAACCTAACGCTTTTGCCGCACCAAACTAAAACTGCTGTCCCAAATTGATTCGGAAGCCGCTCTTTTGCCGTACTTAGCTCATCAGTTAGGTTCGGTACAGAGTGGAGCGGCGTCTGAACTGGGTCTTATAGGTAGGGCCGATAGATTGACTATTAAGTGAATACTTGTTAAGAAAACGAATTAAATTAATACGCAAAATATTCGTAATTTAAGTGACCAGAAACTTAAGCTGCGAAGAAAAATGTCTTGATAATTCACAAATAACAGTTTCGAGTCAACAAAGAATTTCCTGAGAAGTTTTTTCTTACCTTCTTTTCTGTTTTCTTTTTTTTATATAGATCACTCAAACAATAAGTCATCCAAGAGAAGAACACGCTGTGAATTAAGTGCCTCCTGCTCCCAGTCACAGAAATGTCAATTCACATCGCGGACGAAAACAGTAACTCCCAAAGACTCTAACATAACTTTAAACTGCTGTATCAAGACTGGTGAAACAGTACAAGACATGACCTGGCAGGAGCTTGAAAAACACCTCAAAACTAGCAACGGTCTATTCTTGCAGCAAATCGAGTCAACGGATGGAAAGACGTCATGTGGATGTTTTCCTATAAAATACGCACGTGAGTATTTTCTCCCGATTAGCCATAGCCCCATCCTGGTACAAGGGGGGAGGGGAGCTGATGGAAACCCTCCGTAGAGTTTTGGTAATTTTGCATTATTTCAAAAAGATTTGACCTTCAGTGAAAATCCTTCAATCTTCTCCTCAAGGTAAGGTATATTTATAGATGGTAGCACTGCTGGGGGCCTGTGACATCACCAAACAAGGTCACCATCTAGAATTTTACCATCGGTAATTCTTTTGTGCATGATGTGTAAAATAAAACATAAATAAGTACTTTGCTTCATTCTATTAACAAGCTTTACTTTTATCGTCGAAAGAAGTTGAAAAATATGCATTTTGATTAAAAAATGGCTTGATCTCCTGAAACTTATGACGTCATATCTTGTAACCATAGTAACTGATCATCACTAGCCTTGTCTCAAAGTACGCGAGGGATAAACGAACAGCTACTGAAGACCTTAGGTTCTAATGTTTAATTGTCTGGGAAAAAACCCAGAAAAATCCCAGACCCATGCAAGAAGGGGGATGCCATTCACCCCCCTTCACGTCCGTGGGTTAATTTGCGGCATAAGCGTATAGACGTCGCAATTGCCAAATAACAATTTCAAAACAATAAAAAAAAAAAATAAGAAGGGCATAATGAGACAGCTTTTGGCGCATGTTCAAGCCAGTTCAAGGCACGCTCTTTTATTCAGTAGGAAAGAAAAAAGTGATGAAGGGGGAACGAGAAGGAGAAGAAGATGCCCTCTCTCAGTCCTAACCCGTTCTCTAGTTTCCTTTTCGTTCCCCCGGGTTGAGTAAAACCCTGGAACAAGCTAACTTTCGTTTGGAAAACGTTTTTTGTCGAACTGTTTGTTTAAATTTTGTGATCATATTCTCATTATTATATTTTTCACGGTCACAAAGTTGATGCTCGTTTAATGTAAGCAAAGATTAATGTGAGGGGAACTTTAATCCATGTTTTTAAGGGTAAGTTTAAGAAGGATCTGCCCTGAGGCATTTATTACTGATCCATCGTTCCCTACGTACAGAAACTATGAATTCGTCGTAAGTGATGAATGTAGCCTGATAATCTGTTTCTCTTAGGTGGCATAAAGATAGTCGAAAATACAAGTTCTCCTGTCTGGTTCTCTACTAACACGAAACTAATAGAACTGAAGTGTTCCTTTAAGGGATGGCCTCGTCCTCGTGTTGTTTGGTACAGTCCAGATGGCAAACTTATCACAGACGGATCCGAAAGTTTTTCCCTCTCTCAGAAGCACGATGGAGAGGATACCGTAACATCTGTTCTTCGTAATTCTAATATCCAAGAAAAACACAACGGGGTTTATAAATGCAAAGCAAAGAACAACATTACCGGCTGGTCGAGTGAACTATCTGAGGATATTGAGCTGATTTATAGTTGTAAGTAATAAGCGATATGTATATGATTTGATGATGGCCATTAATTAACCGGATGTATAAAACCAGCTTAATAACTGTACCGCCAGTTGAAACTCTCACATAGACTTACTTTAATGATCAAGGCACCAGAGACACACTGCAGAGACGTCTAAATGCAGTGGTAGCGCTGTAGTGAGCAGAGTTCCCTTAAGAGTAAATTAAAAATATGATTGAATGGGTCAACTTCATGATTCAAAAGCCTCTTTTAAAAAAAAAAAGCTATTCCTGGATGACGTTTTTGTGTGTCTTGACGATGATAACCGCCTTCTCCTTTAAAATTTCAATCTCTAAGCTTCTCTCGTAGGAGAAAAAATTTACTTGTGTAGCCACAGAAACCTTAGTTAACTTGAAAAACTTTGTTGCCACCTTCTCAACCTCGTTCCCAGGTTCTCCACCTTCTTTTCCTCAGAACAAACAGATGCTTTAATCTTTGTTTCTTCTTTATTTATCTTTTCTTTTCCTTTACTTTTCATATATTTCTTTTCTTTAAATTCATTTGTTAAAATTAAGATTACATCATTTAAAGGCGTCCTTTCACTTTTGACGAGGTGGCTGATGCACGAGCAGAAAAAGCCTTTCCGCTTTGGGCAACAAGAAATAGAACAGTGTGATAAATAAAAAAAATAAATAAATAACGATTAAGTGGGTCGGCACGCACATCCACACATGGGCTGTTCAGTCTCCCCTAGCTGGCTAAGGAACTACCAGGAAGAAAATGAGGAGGAGGCTTTAGAAAGAGCCATAATCTTGAGTACGGTATGGAGTATTTCGGCCAAAGGCACCTTTCTTATGCTGTTGAACGTGTGTAAAGTTCGTTTAAATTCTGACCTTTTAGCGAAATCATTGCGCCAAATATTAATGTTTGGATACTAGAAAAGGCATAGTTTCTAGGAACGGCTGGACTAACATCATGTTTACTGATACTGTGTGTAGCTGACATGTTTTTGCTTTCTGCGCCAAGGCTTTCTAATTGTGATATTTCTATCTGGGGGCGGATCCGTAAAGCGCGTGTCACTTATGCCGTGTTTAGACTTGAACGGTTTACTGAGGTACGAGAGTTTACTTACCCAGGTAAACATTTTCCGTGTGTAAACGCTAACTAATACTTCGGTAAATGCCCCAAAAGACAAAAGAAATTTGACCAAGGTAAAAGTTGCAATTACCCTGTGATCAGGCATGGTTACAGTTGGTAACTAAGGTAAAGATGACAGATATATCCGCTTGTGGCGGTGTAATATGTCACATCCCGCGGTGAGCAGATCGTGCGATTGTCACGTTTCTATCATGGCAGATAACAGAGAAGTCAGGGAACGATTGGATCGATATTCGTACGGCGAACAATCCGTCAGGTAAAAGAAGGCATTGTATTTTTCATTTTCAGTATTATTTACGGCCATGCCCACACACGTCTAGCTCGTCTGGTATTTTTTAAAGCAATTTGGAGTAAAACCATCCGTTTTCGTCTCGACCTCTTGAGGTGTTGTAACATCAACATCTTACGAAATCTTCACGTTTCTGTTTGCGGCTCTTGAATTAAGAATTAAAAGCAATGGCCACGAAAGCCACCACTTTACTTCTTGAAGCGAGCATGGTTTTAGAATTTCCCGCCAGTTCGATTTCATGACGTAGATAATGCAGATAGCGGGAGTGTTGACAGATCAACTTGAGTTATTTGAGCTAGTGTAAACACTGGACGAATGTACCAAGGTTGAGTAACTTGACCTTAGTAAATTTTTACCTTGGTAAATGCACAAATGTAAACACGACATTAAGCTTTTCTTTGCCAGGGAAGAGTGAGTGAATGCGTGAGAAATTACCTTATGAAATGATCGATAGATGATTGAGTGAAGGCCTATAGTGTAGTAGGTTTCTTAAACTTTTTTAGCCTGTGAAAACTCCACGGATTTCGGACGTACTTTCCTTGAATTGATCGGAAGTTATTAGGTCTGTTAATGCGCGTGTTTTGTCCAGACTGTTTGAAAATATGCAACTGAGTAATTTACCGAAAGATGTTTTCCCGTCATCCCTCACTTTGGAAGTTAATGTTGTTTTGTTTTCGGGGCAAGTTCTCTTGTTATATACATACAGTCACATACAGTTTGTTAAAGTGAGTTCTCACTTAGCTAGACAGCTATTTTCCATGTAAGCTCACCAATTAAATAATAAAGAAATCAATACAATTAAAATACTTATTCTAAAAATATATTTAAAAATAGAATTAAAATACTTATTTAAAAATCATAGCGAGAATATACGATACCAAAAATACATCTAGATAATACTGAGTCTAATTTGTTACAAAATTTTCATAATGAGAGTGGAAAACAGAACTTGCCACAAGCGATACATGGATTAACCTGCAACAGAAAAGCAGAGGTGTTCTGTTTGACCTTGATTTCAGTTAAATGCACAGTGCAAATCGCCTTTGCTTACAGTCTTACCGTAGAATCGTGTTACTTTCCGAAAACGGAACAAAGTGCCGTGAGAGAAAAAGAGACTTGTTTCCTCCATTAGTCTCAATCGTGGTCAATCTCGCTTCAATCGAAGGTCGCGTTGGCATTCTAAGGTAAGCAAAGACGATTTGTGCTTTGAATTTAATTGCGTAATATTGAATGTCACACATAACTCATCTGTTCCCCGTAGTGTCTCGCGCGTCCTTAAATGTTACTCTACTCTTTGGAAAAATTTGAAGCCATCCCGGCTCAGTTGGCTGGCTCGGCTCCTCTCTCATTACCCTATTGCAATTTTCCACCTTTTTACTTCTGTTTGTTTTGGCGTCACCAAACCCGTGGAGCTCTACGCTCGAACTTGATTAAAGGTCGGGGAATGGTGATGCAACTTAACTATGAAAGCTCTGATTTCCACGACCTCCTCTGCTCAGCGATGTCATTGTCCAAACGGTCCTCCCACTGTAAACCTCGCTGCCAAACTTCTTGGAATAACATTTTCGCTCGGATTGGAAATGGTGTGATTAGTCCCATAGGGTCAAAAACGTTTGAAGCAATGCTCAACAGGCTTCTCTTAGTTTCGGGATCATTAGCAGTGAGCACGCTAGCTGGAACACTGAAGATGAAACAGTCAGTTAATGTATTCCAACAGATTCCCAGTGCCTTTAGCGGTTCACTTGCATTGAAATCAATGGTACTGGACTCCGCCTGCTCTTGCTCGGCAATGTGGCTGAGAACTTCCTTTGAATTGGTGACCCACTTAGATTAATTAAATCCACCTCGTTCCATCATCTTGTCTAAGGACTGCTGCAACTCCACCGTAGCTCCAACGTCATCAGCACCGGAAAGGCAATCGTCCACATCAGGAGCTCATCACTGATGGAGCGTCCATCTCCCATACAAGCTCTTGTAGTAGACCGAGTAGATTTATAATTAGAACGGTTCCCAGAGGAGACTTCGCGCGCCGAGAGTGAGAAGAGCCAGTCACAACGACGAATTGAAATAACAGTGCTATTTTCAGGCCAACACAATCATAAGCTAGTTAGTCCATCAGCTGAGGACCCGAAAATGTGGGTTTACGGCTCACTTGAGGGGAACAGCCGAAACATGTCTAAACTTAATCTTTGACTATTAAACCACACAAGAATGCATGACAGCAAGGGTAAAACGGTATCTTTCACTTTGTAAATTTAAATTTAAATTTTCTCCTCATAATATCCTTTTGGCCGCCATCTTGAAATTCGGGGAAGGCTGAAAAGTTGCTCATATTCTTTTAACGTAAACAAATCTCGTTTTAAGGTAGATTTAAAATATATTTGAACTAAAAACATGACTTCCGTTTATTCTAGTGCTCACATTATAACTACCTGACGTCCCATGTGAATCAACATCGCTCGTTATTGGTCACTCAATAAGATCAGCAGTTCCCAATTTATATAATAACTAGAACAAATGTGAGGTTTAGAAATTTGTTTCAGAAAAGATTAAATATAATTTGTTCATGTTGTCCTTCAGCAGCGTAATTAAAAAATATAATACTGTTCTAGTTAGGCCTAAACTGCTGGTTTTAAAAAAGTAAAATCCAAGCTTTCGCCGATCAACGGCATCATCAGGGATGGGAAAATGTTCCGCGCGCCCTGTATGTATATGCAAAGAAGGTGTAGGGTGAAGTGTGTAAAAGATGTGACGTATGTATGAAAGCTGTAGAAATAAACCGTGAATGAAATACAACGCTCTAATGATGGAATGTCTCTAGACAAAGGACCTCTAAAAGTGCTAAAGAATGGTCTCTAAAATACTGAAATAGAAGGTCTGCGAATTCACTACACACTCCTCCCGGAAATTGACTTTAGGCTTGCTCTTTCTGCTGTAAAATGCTTCATAAAGGCGTAGATTAGCGGGGTCGTTGACCTCAATGGCCTTTATAGTCTTTGTTCTGGCAAGAATAGATATGTTTTTTCACAGAGGAGTTTTTATTATTGAGATGTCCTTTTACGCGGTAGTGAATGAAGCGTGTCGTGCTACCAATGTATTGCTGATCGCAGCTGCTACAAGTGAGCTGGTACACGGCAAATAAAGTAAGGCAATAAATCATATGTATACTTTGCAAGTGTGTTGAATAGAGTCTCCCCTTGAAAACAATTTCTTGCTGGACAACCTTATCCAGTTACGCTTCCATGACCGGAATCAGTTTCAGAGGTTGCAGCTGAACGTGAATTCCCCGCACATCTCATCAAATATCAAGCTAAGCTTGTCCACCCAGAAGTAAGTGATGACTGACTGCCCTCCAAGGGCAAGAAAAAGCAGCCAGCGAATGACTTTGTAATGAGTCGTTACTCGTCCAATCCCCACTCACTTTGAACCTGGGAAGAAAGCCTAGGTGAAGGCTGTGCATAAGGTTCGCAACAAGGATCTACTCATGTACTTGGATAGCATTTCTGGGACAGTTCCGGCAAGCAGAGAACGTCTTGCAGAAATTGTAGATCTCCTCTGGAGCTCTGTTCCACTTGGTCGCTTAGAGTAACTATCTTCGTGTAGCAGGCGCGTAGAAGTAGTTTTTGTCGTGTAGCTAGAGATGTTGATCAAAAAAATCAAAAGACTGAAAATGATGTCTACCTCTGACAGTGTACATGATTGGGACTTACTCCCTGTCTATACTGTGAAGTCATGGAACAAGCCGATAAATGCCAACACAAATAAGCTGAGATCGTCAAATTCCTGGGGCCAAAGAGTAAAACCGAAGTATTTAGAAGCAGACTCAGCAACTGGATCATGGACGTATGATAACCGAACACCAGTCGGGCGACTAGACAAGATGCGGAAGCACCCGTGTGTGAACTGGACGGAAAGAAGTGGCATACCGTGGATGTGCTTGCCACCAGATCCACCCCAAGCTTAGGGCCGGAAGGTCAAACTAGAGAATCTGCCGCCATGCGAGTCATCTTTTCGACTTAACAGGGGCAATAATATCAAGCCTCAATGCTCCCCTTGTTGGCACGTTGAGTAGAGTAGTTGCAAGTCATGCGTAGGAACCTCTCTTCAGCCTATGATGTTTGAGCAGCAAATGCAGTACATGTGAATCTATGTTTATGTTAAATTTTCCAAACCCTAGTGTCAACAGTGAAGAATGGTGTTATGCGATTGATGTTAGTTATGAGATCATAGTGCTTTTGTTCTAAAACAAGCTCTAGACTGAAGACAACCTCGTCCCCAGGGCTTTTCCTTTAAATGGGTGGGGCGGGAAAAGGCCCTGGCATCGGCTGGTCACGTGCACAGCCTAAATATTCCTGAGAAGCTAATTTATATGCAACCCGCTGGTTTTGCGCTGACAGAAGTCGAACGGAGCAACAATGGAAAATAATAATATCGCGAACTGTATGTCAACATTTTCGCGTCTGTGCGATTCAAAAGCTTAAGATCCATTTAATTGCGTATTATTCAAATGCTACAAGAACCGGCTCTACGTTGTCACGTACAAAATATGTCAAATGCTTCAGAGTTGAGACAAGCTGTTATCGAGTAGTACTTCGACTGAAATTCATCGTGACTGTGGAATTACTGTACGATCAAGCAGAAAGTGATTTTGTCCAATGTCAAACAAAAATGCGGGCCTTTGCCTCTAGGATCTGCAGTGAATTTAAACAAATTGGACTTAATTGAAATAGAATTGTTCATCAAAATACTTTATGATGGAGTCTGATCTTCTCTACAACCCGACCATGAAACAAACAAATCTCCGCGCCGGATGCAAGTCAGCCCTCCAGCCAGGAACGATGACAGGTCGCTGATCTGAAACATTTTAAGATCTCTTATATCTTTTCTCTTCCGAGGATAAGTACAAAGGATTTTCCTTATATCAAAGGGAAGATTGACCGATCGATTGGAATCAACTACAGCTCTGTCAATTTTAAATGGACCCAAGTCTTTCTTTGTTACCAGTCGTTTGATACCCTGGGTGCCAGAAACTTTTCATGCGCGGTTTCCGGTTTCGGTCAAGTCTCGCAGAGGTCAATGAATTTTGAAAAAGACAGGTCATACAAGATAAGTCTAAACCAACGCGTGACGCTATGATATGGCTGAGAGTTAAGTTGAATAGAACTAGGTTGTGTACGGCGGTCCACTTCGCAAGAAATAAAATAAAATATCAAAAGAGTCGAGAAAACGGACTTTTGCAGTACAAACTTTATGCATGTACGATAGCTTGTTTGTCATTTACATCGCTCTATAAAGGAAGTTTTACAAATGTTACCGCTCGCTGTCCCCTTCATGGAAATCGGAGGAAAGCAAAAAATTACCATAGCCAGTATCTGTGACAAAAAAGAAATCTTGTAAAACTTTTCGTTAATCGTCAAGAGATATAAAAGGCCGCCCAAGATCGCGCGCTGTGAGGTTACGCATAATTTTAGCTTTTCACATAGCGCTAATTTATTACACCCAGGATTTTAGGGTGTACGAGGGGACACGTGACCAGCCGATGCCAGGGCCTTTTCCCGCCCCACCCATTTTTTAAGGGAAAAGCCCTGGGGACGAGGTTGGACTGAAGAGTGGAGCAAGTTTCGAGGGGGGGGGCACTCCCTTATTTGGCCGATACAGTTATGTGCTGCTAGACACAAGGTCTTGAGTATATTAAACAGGGTATAGAATTTTACTATTAAGCGTCTTGAACAGGGTGCCTTTTTGGGATGGAAGCCTTAAAAAGACTATGAAGGCTTGCAATGAGCAGTTTACATTGCAATACCAAAAATACTTTTCCTAAATATCCATTTTCGTGATGTTAGTTTGAAAAACAAAAAAATCAGAGGCCGAATCTTAAACATGGTAGCGAAATGAGCCTTGTCTTAAACAGGGTCGAGGTTTGAAGGCCTCGGCGGCACAGCTCTACCAAGACTTCCCTTGAAAGTTACCAAATTGGCATTTTTCCACATAAAAAAGTCAAATTTGCCAATTTCAGCACGAAACAGGTTTGTAACGTGAAGAAGAAACACTTCAAATGTTGAGTTAATGTTAATGGAATTTTCTTATTCAGATGATTGAGATATCAGTTGAATACACTAATTCTAAAAGGAAAATGCGGTCCTGTGACGTCATATATGACGTTATATGACGTTATATCTTGACTAACCTTAAAAATGCTAAAATATTATCTCAGATACCTAGTAGTTCAAACATTCTTCAAAACAAAAAATCGTGTTTTTAAGAGGGGATCAAAGGTTTATTTATAAATCCAAGATGGCATTTTTGTGATGCTTTTTACTGAGAGATTAAGATTTTATAAGTTTTGTTTGTTCTCCTTAACTGAGCCATACAAACCCCGTAGCTGATGGACTAAGTGAAATGTGACTTACGCGATTTTCATCCCTCAGAGATTTTCTGCCTTTTCTTTCTAGCGGGTAGATTATACTGTGGAGAATTTTAAACTCTGACTGTGTTAATCTTTATTTTGGCTGCTTGTCTCACAGTAAGTGGCCATGAAGGTGGTCTGTTCTATGTGTAATGATTAACTACTTCCTACAATTTGTAGTTCTGACAGGATTCGATTCTAGTACCTGTTTTAATGCGCACGTATAAATTTTCGTACCATCCTGGGCTCACCATGAAGAACCTCTCGTTTGTCCACGTGAACGAGACAAAGTGCGAATTCTTTCAAGAGAGAACTGTTTAAAAATCATCAAAAATATCACATATTTTTCAAAATATTATATTTTAGTGCAATTACTCAGTCTTAATATTTTAGTTTGTCTCTTAAAAGATAGTCACTATCTTTTGTTTGGTTCTGGACAACAGCCTGCCACTAACAGTCTCCCAGTCCTTTAACTCCTCTAAATAGCAATCATAGGCTGGGCTAATACTTTCACTCGGATAGTCACACCTCTCCACATTTCTGGAGGACGTACTAAGTGCCTTGAAAGGAAACTACTCCGAGACTGAAAAGTTTGACAAACGTCATGAATGCGGGCTCGATAAGTGACTTTATTAATAGACCGTCTTTTAGTGACAGTGTCGCAACCCTTTGGAAACGCTTACCCTCTAACATTAGAGGGTCTGGTTCATTAAGACAATTTAAACGCCTTCTCTGCCATAACCTTGAAAAACACGATATTCGTGGAAATTAGGTTTTTAAGTGGCTTATTGTAAATTGTAAGTTAATATAATGTTAGGATTAGAATATTTAGGTTTTAGGATGTTAGTCATTGTATTGGAATCAATTGCCACTGATGAATTTTTTACCGTGTATAATTAATGATTAATTATAAACATTAAAGACGTTTGACGGAGGATCATATTAAGGCTGTCTCAGCGAGCGGGCAAGATAAAGTGGCTGGTGACCTGCCAGATTGACCAGCTGGATACCTTAGGCCTGGTTCAGACGCTGTAATTTTCATGTGCCGAACCTAGTAGAATAGATTCGACTTTCGCGCGAAACTGGCGCGACATCTGATTCAGACGGCGCACCGTGTGTCGAGCCTAAGTTAAGTTCGACAAAAGTTCGACAGACCGAACTTAACGCTTTTGCCGCACCAAACTAAAACTGCCGTACCAAATTGACTCAGACGTGGCTCTTTTGCCGTACTTAATTCTTCAGTTAGGTTCGGTACATAAGTGTAGCGGCGTATGAACCGGGCCTTATAAGAAGGGATAAATTGATTATTTAGTGAATTCTTGTAAAGGAAACGAATTAAATTGATACTCAAAATTTTCGTTAAGTGACCAGAAACTTAAGCTGCGAAGAAAAACGTATTGATAATTCACAACTTACAGTTTCAAGTCGACAAAGAATTTCCTGAGAGGTTTTGTCTTACTTTCTTTTCTTTTTCTTTTCTGTGTTTTTTATTAGATCACTGTGAAATAAGTGTCTCCTGCTCCACGTCAGAGAAATGTCAATTCACCCCGCGGACGAAAACAGTAACTCCGAAAGACTCTAAAATGACTTTAAACTGCTCTATCAAGACTTGTAAAATAGTGCAAGAAATGACCTGGCAGGAGCTTGAAAAACACCTCAAAACCAGAAACGGTCTATTCTTGCAGCAAATCGAGTCAACGGATGGAAAGACGTCATGTGGATGTTTTCCTATAAAATACGCACGTGAGTATTTTCTCCCTTTGTCTTTGTTGTTGGATTAGAGCAGTTTTCACTTGACTGTCGAAAGGGATTCGTTTTGGTTTTGGTTTTGGTTTTACTACGCCCTTTGGTTGGCTAGTGTATTTACTTTGGTTTTGGTTTTACGACAGTCAAGTGAAAACCGCTCTAACCCTCGGACGTACACGATTAGCCATAGCCCCACCGTGGTACAAGGGGGGAGGGGGATCGATGGAAACCTTCCCTAGAGTTTTTGTTAATGTTGCATTACTTCGAAAAGATTTGACCTTCAGTGGAAATCCTTCAATCTTCTCCCGAAGGTGAGGTATATTTATAGATGATAGCGCTGCTGGAGGCCTGTGACATCACCAGACAAGGTCGCAATCTAGAATTTTACCAAGGATTAGAAATCAGGTAAAAACGGCGAGAATCGGTAATTCTTTTTTGCTTGATGTATAAAATAATACATAAATAAGTACTTTGCTTCATTTTATTAACAAGCTTTACATTTATCGTCGAAAGAAGTTGAAAAAATGTGCATTTTGATTAAAAAATGGTTTGATGTCCTGCAACTTATGACGTCATATCTTGTAACCATAGTAATCGATCTTCACTAACCTTGTCTCAAAATGCGCGAGGGATAAACGAACAGCTACTGAAGACCTCAGGTTTTACTGCTTAATTGTCTGGGAAAAAAAAAAAAAAACCGAAAAATCCCAGACCAGAAGAGGGATGCCATTCACCCCCCTGCAGCTTTTCGCGCATGTTCAAGCCAGTTCAAGGCACGCTCTTTTATTCAGTAGAAAAGAAAAAAAACGATGAAGGGGGGAAGAGAGAGAGGAAGGAGATGCCTTCTCTCAGTCCTAACCCGTTTTTTTTTCTCTTGTTTAGTTTCCTTTTCGTTCCTCCGGGTTGAGTAAAATCCTGGAACAAGCTAACTTTCGTTTAGAAAATGTTTTTGTCGAACTGTTTCTTTAAATTTTGGGATCATGCTCTCATTCTTTTATTTTTCACGGTCACAACGTTGATGCTCGTTTAATGTAAGCAAAGATTTATGTGAGGGTAACTTTAATCCATGTTTTTAAGGGTAAGTTTAAGAAGGATCTGCCCTGAGGCATTTATTACTGATCCATCGTTCCCTATAAGTACAGAAACGTACTATGAATTCGTCGTAAGCAAGAGACTATAAATTAAAGGGGACAGAGAGGGCATCCCCCATATACACCCTATTCCATAGGTAATTCGTCTCGAGTTATTTTTAGAATCGCGATAAAGTTACCTCGCGCGAGGCGTGGATGTTTCGTGGAGGTTTCGCATGACCAAACGCCGTGCAAAACACGTCTGGCGAGAGGCAATGAAAGCGTAAAAAGATCGAGAGCATTCCTGAATATTGAAGCGAAATGAGTCGGCGCTCACCTGGGAAAAAGGAATCGCCGTACTCTTTGACAACCCGTGAAATCAGTTTAACTCGAAGTTGACGTAAACTCAGTGCTTTAATAAAATGAGAAATTTCGCCGGTCTATTGAAACCGGTCGTTTGTACAATTTAGGGAGTTTAAAATCCAACGACGCGGACGACAACTAGAACGTCAAAAAAACAATAGGTTTAATTAGCAAAACAACAACTTCGCACGTGCAACACACTTTTTTGTTCATTTCTTTCCCGTTTTTGCACGACTACGACGTGAAAATGCCTAATTTCGCGTTTTATGGAGGACGTAAATAAGCAACGACGAAATTTTATTTCTCTTTCTGAGCTTGAATATGGTCCCTTGAAATTCAGCTTTAGGAGGGTTCGCCTACAATCGACAAAGTAAGTGGGTAGGAATAATCGCTATAAAGACTGAAAAAAATAAACATCAAACCAGAAATTGCTCTCTTCAAACTGTAAATTATAAATGATCCTGAGAGAATATTCAGTGTGTTAAGGATTTCCCTGCTCAACTTTTAGCTCTATACAAGAGAGGAAAGGCGATTCTTTTTTAATTTCGGTTTCGCTGACACAGCTTTCGCAGAAATCTCGCTGTAGTCGTTTTCGTCGACAAAAGGAATAGCAAAATCGCTCTCCGCGTCTTCCCCCATTTTGTTCTGCGTCATTTCGCGAAGGACGCGTGGCTCTCAGCGTGGGTCATCCACGCGGAACACATTCGCGCTATGTGATTGGCTGTTGTCTAATCCCCCTTGAGGTCTGTGGTGTTAAAAATAACTCGAGACGAATTACCTATGGAATAGGGTGTATATGGGGGATGCCCTCTTTGTCCCCTTTATAGTCTCTTGTCGTAAGTGACGAATGTAGCCTGATAATCTGTTTCTCTTAGGTGGCATAAAGATAGTCGAAAATACAAGTTCTCCCGTCTGGTTCTCTCCTAACACGAAACTAATAGAACTGAAGTGTTCCTTTAAGGGATGGCCTCGTCCCCGTGTTGTTTGGTACAGTCCAGATGGCAAACCTATCACAGACGGATCTGAAAGTTTTTCCCTCTCTGAGAAGCACGATGGAGAGGATACCGTAACATCTGTTCTTCGTAATTCTAATATCCAAGAAAAACACAACGGGGTTTATAAATGCAAAGCAATGAACAACATTACCGGCTGGTCGAGTGAACTATCTGAGGATATTGAGCTGATTTATAATTGTAAGTAATAAGCGATATGCATATGATTTGATGATGGCCATTAATTAACCGGATGTATAAAACCAGCTAAATTACTGTACCGCCAGTTGAAACTCTCACATAGACTTACTTTAATGAAAGAAATATCAGAGATGTCTAAATACAGTGGTCGCGCTGCAATGAGCAGAGTTCCCTTAAGAGTAAATTTAAATCCTGAATGACGTTTTTGTGTGTCTTGAAGATGATGACCACCTTCTCGTCCTTTAAAATTTCAATCTCTAGGCTTCTCTCGTAGGAGAAAAAAAATTTACTTGTGTAGCCACAGCAACCTTAGTTAATTTGAAAAACTTTGTTGCCACCTCAACCTCTTTCCCAGGTTCTCCACCTTCTTTTCCTCAGAACCAACAGAAGCTGTAATCTTTGTTTCTTCTTTATCTATCTTTTCTTTTCCTTTACTTTTCATATATTTATTTTCTTTGATTTCATTTGGTAAAATTAACATTACATCATTGAAGGCGTCCTTTCACTTTTGACGAGGGGGCTGATGCACGAGCAGAAAAAGCCTTTCCGCTTTGGGCAACAAGAAATAGAACAGTGTGATAAATAAACAAATAAATGAATAACGATTAAGTGGGTAGCACGCACATCCACACATGGGCTGTTCAGTGACTGATCATCAACTATTTGACTAGCATGCATAGCATGCGCCAGTTTTGTGAGAAAAAAGAGATAAATTTTGAGGACGCCACGTGCACGAGGGGAGCCAAAAGGAGAGGAGGTGCCTGTCGCGGAGACCCCTGATTTTTATTTACGCCCCCAGTTTAATTAAGTGATAGTGTGGTGCATAAACTGTCAAAAAAGGTGCTTGAAACCGGATCGGATCTAACGGGAAATCAACCCTTACATATTAGCCTCCGGAATGACAGACATACAAACTAGAAGAATGGCTGGTTGACCGACTGCCTGATCGGGTGCCAAGAGCAAGGGTGGTGCAATGGTGAGAGAACTCGCCTCTCTCATGACTTGAGGGCCGTACTGAAAAATGCACTGTACATCGCATTTGCATTTCTTGAACAACTGTTCTCATTAATAAACAACCAGAATGTAGATATCGAGTACAGAAATTGAAAATACTTCCAAAAATTTTTCTTCCAATCACTACATAAAACACTTTCACAATTCGGCTATAAAATGTCAACAAGTGCACCTTATGTGTACTGTAGTCTAAAAACAGTACAAGAACAGGCTCAGAGTTCTAGGTCAATACAATTGACATGTCATAGGCACTTTAATTTTCTAAGTTTTGAACAAGAGACCGTATTAACGAGGTGAAGTTGCGAGAAATTCTACTGTTTGGGTTTTTAAAATGTGGCCGTCGGCCGTATTAACGGGGTGACCGCAATAACGGGGTGACCGCATTACCTAGGTGGCCGTTAGGCGGGTTTCCACTGTACTTATTTACTTTATCGGTCGACAGACGAACAAAATGAAGTCAAAAAAATGATGTCATAATGATGTCACACATGTTCATTTTGTTAATCAAGTTATACTAGCCTAGATGTTAGAAATGATAAGTTCATTCAAGAGCCATAATAGGACACTGTCCTATTACGGCTCTTGGTTCATTAAGTATAGCTGCTTTTTGTTCTTACAATACCGGCTCATGAACAGAGACGAGGAAACGGACCACCTTCAAGCGTATTGGACAACACACGTATTCCGTTGTTGTCACGTCGCTGCGCTGTTAGACAGCTTTCATGGAAAACCAAGATCGGGGATCGAGGATCGATGATCGGAGATCGGAGATCGGGGTTAGAATTACAGTCGACTCTCTCTTAACGGACACCTCTATAAGACGCACACCTCTCTAAAACAGAAACCTAGAGTTGGTCCCTGCCTTTCTTTACTCCCTGTATTTGACTCTCTATAAGACGGACACTTACTGCCGGTCCCAAAGGTGTCCGTCTTAGAAGGAGTTGACTGTAATCGAATTAATAGTTTGGATCAAAAAATAAGATTAAAAGTTTTCATTCATCTTTTAAGCATTTAATCCTGTTGTAATTATTTAACTACCCTACCCTACCCTACGATGGTATCCTGAGCCGCTGTCCGAAAAAATCTGATGTGCAAAATTAATTATTATTACTTGATGCAAAATTGGTTTCAAATGACCACGACTAAGTTCGCTGCGTCAATTTATATATTTCGGAGTTAATTCCATAATGCCAAACAAACCCAAGTATTCGGATGTGGTGGCGGGCCGTCTTTCTGGGGAGGAGAGTGAGAATTGTTTCTCCCCTAGCTGGCTAAGGAACTACCAGGAAGAAAATGAGGAGGAGGCTTTAGAAAGGGCGATCATCTTGAGAACGGTATGGAGTATTTCGGCCAAAGGCACCTTCCTTATGCTGTTGAACGTGTGTAAAGTTCGTTTAAATTCTGACCTTTTAGAGAAATCATTGCGCCAAATATTAATCTTCTGATACTAGAAAAGGCATAGTTTTCTAGGAACGGCTGGACTAACGATGTTTGCTGATACTGCGCGTAGCTGACACGTTTTTGCTTTCTGCGCCAAGGTTTTCTTGTTGTGATATTTCTATCTGGGGACGGATCCGTGAAGCGCGTGCTACTTTTCTTTGCCAGGGAAGAGTGTGAGTGAATGCGTGAGAAATTACCTAACCAAATGATCAATAGATGATTGAATGACAACCTATAGTGTAGTAGGTTTCTTAAACTTTTTTAGCTAGCAAAATCTCCGCGGATTTCTGACTACTTTCCTTGAATTGACCGGAACTTACTACGGCTGTTAACGCGCGTGTTTTGAAAAGACTGTTTGATATTTATGCAATTCAGTAATGTACCGAAAGATGTTTTCTGTCATCCCTCACCTTGGAGGTTGTTTTGTTTTCGGGACAAAAGCCATTTTCCATGTAATCTCACAAATTAAATGATAAATAAATCAATACAATTAAAATACTTACTCTGAAAATCATAGCGAGAATACAACGATATATTAATATGAAATACGATACCAAAAATACAGTCTTACCGTAGAATCGTGTTACTTTCCGAATACGGGACAAACTGCCGTGGGGAAAAAAGAGACTTATTTCCTCCGTTAGTCTCAATCTCGGTCAATCTCGCTTCGATCGGAGGTCGCGTTCCCATTCTAAGGTATAAGCAAAGACCATTTGCGCTTTGAATTTAATTGCGTAATTGTGAATGTCACACATACTGTCATCTGTTCCCCGTGGTGTCTCCGTGTCGTGACGAAACCCTCCTTACCCACATCCTTAAATGTTACTCTACTTTTTGGAGAAATTTGGAGCCAGCTCGGCTCAGTTGGCTGGCTCTGCTCCTCTCTTAATACTCTATTGCAATTTTCCATCTCTTTACTTCTGTTTGTAGGAGAACGCGATTGTAGTCAGCGATAATGGCAACCACTGCGTATCAGCTGTGTAGTCTTAGCATAAAAAGTAACACACAACGGATCAATATCTGTTTCAGGGAGAGTGCTAGTAAAGATTAGCCGTGCTATTGAACATATTTTTTTTGTGCAAAAAGGACTATATACTTTTCCAAAACACTTGAACTCCTAAAGTATTCCTGGACTTTACAGGTTTCTGGGTTTAACAGTATCCAATGAAACCACATTTTGCGTATAGCAAAATTGAAAACTTTCAATTATCAACCTTTTGGACCATTTGGTTGCTTCTAAGCTAGTGACATTCGATTCAGTGCCGCGTGTGTTTTCTCACTTATGTTGTTAACAGTCTAGAAGCTTGATATACTTAGAATTGTGCTTGATCAGGGGCACCCCACGACAATTTTCGGAAAAATATCTGTTCGGGAGACGATCTGAGATCTAGAATTTTCGGAACATTTGTTGTAAAATTTCTTGCTTGCCTGTCTCTCCTAGGATTTTCGAACATATAAAAAATGGTATAATTGCCTATTTTTAACGGATTTTTACCCTCAAAAGGTCACCTAGAATTTTCAGGAGCCTTTTTTCTGGCTGAAATTTTCGAAAAGACGAGTTTTGATCCCTATAATTTTCGGATCACTAGACTTTCAGCTAGGAAATCCGAACAGATGAAAAATTTTTAGGGGATAAAAATATGCCTTTATCTACCGTTTAAATACTAAAATACGTTTAACAATGCTATGTTTAAGTAGTTTTGAACTATATTCTCGTTGGGTGCCCCTGCTTGATCAGATGACTCTGATTAACCCGTCTGATTCTAAAGAAATTACATCTTTCCCTAACGCTCATCAGAGCTTTGCATGTTTTACGAACACTCGCCGCTATTTTCGTATCTGGTATAAGCATATATGTAATATGGAGTGAAGTGATAATAATAAATAATTAATAATTAATAATTGATTTTATTATTTGTTAAATTCAAAAAATGATCCTCGATCCCCGATAATAATAATAATAATAATAATAATGACTGTTTATCAAGACTCATTGCAGCAATATACAGAATGGCTGAATTACAGAGCTATTTACAAAACATATAATACTAAGATATAATACAATAAATCCAATAAATACTAGAATATATAATTGTACAAGCCACTAGGTATACTTGTGCGTGACAAACTCTTGCGTGCGCTTGGTCCTACTGGTAGGACGCGTGGAGCGGCTAATGCCAGATCTAAGATTATAATTATGCACAACCTCCTCCTGTTTGGGGAGCATAAAATGCAAGGGGTGATTCTCATTCCGGAGTCTATCAATATAAACCTGGCATAGATGGGCGCGTCTGTCACTTAGAGTTGTTTAATTAAGGACATTTAATGCCTCGTCGTAATTCATTAAAGGAAAAATGATGCGCATAGCCCTTTTCTGAATGCTCTCAATCTTATTCTAGAACAGGACGAACAATGATTGTATAAACCTTAGCCAGTGAAGCTGGAGGTGCATCACATTGCTTAAGGACCCTTAAAGAGTAAAGCCTCCTGTTTCCCTTTTGCACTATAACATCTACATGATGGTTCCATTTCAGGTCATGACTTACATAAACGCCTAGTAACTTATATGTCATGACTCTCTCAATTCTGTTACTACCAATTACAATAGGATTCACAATAAAATTATGATTACTCATAAAATTAATTAGCATTTCATTGAATTTAGTAGGGTTCAATTTCATTCTGTGATCTTCAGAAAATCCTGGTTTTCCAGGAAACAACCTGATTTTTCACGAAAGCTCGACGTTACGAGTTGAAACTGTTTACACGGCAGGGTTGCACAATAGAAAAGGCTAGTATCATGCATGATTAAACCTCTTCAGTGAGATAAATAGTAACCACATGTTCTTTTTGCCAAAACCTTCCCATCCGCCACTGATTTATAATACTAGTTTGAAATCATTTCCTGTTTAGCAATTTCAACGACAAAACCTGCTTCAAGACGTTCGACATCCATTAATAAGATCATTTACATATCACTTGGTGTCACGATTGCCATTTTGCTGCTGACTATTGCTATCTTCGCCTCGTGGTACAGAAGGAAGAAGACTACTGAAAGGTTTGTGCAGCTCTGATAACTACTGCGTACGACGTACGTAATTTTTTTCTGTCGTTGAAGGTATATACGACAAACACAGAAGCAAAAGTTTACACTCGGGAATGCTCATCGAAGCCTGGTTTTTGACCGAGTAGAGTTGGTTTTTCTATAAAAGCGGGCCAAACAAGCGTCGTTGCAATATTCATTTTCCTTGTATTAAAAAGTTAGTGTATGTTTTATTTATTGTAGCTTGGCGGTAGAATTGCTTTGCGCTTGAGTTTCATTGAATATTTGGTTCTTTAGTCTGTCTAATTAGAAGATGAAGGCGTACCCTGTATTACCTAGCCATAGGTCATAGGTCTGTATGGCAACAATTAGGCTTCCTTCCAGATCACCTTATATTGGCACCAACCGCCAGGGAGAAAGGCGTCGGGAAAAGGGATGAGATGGAGGATGCAGTCACTAGAAACTAAGTGGAAACGGCAGTTTCCTTCGAGAAAGCAATGAACGGCCAGTATTCACACAATGAGGGCGCAGTTTGGGAAAACGAATCAGTTTCAGCAATGGGGAAAATTTGAAAAACAAAATTCAGGCCCAGCCTTTGGGCCCGAATGTTAATTAATCTTATTATTTTTAATGTTGGAAATATTAAGAGTGGTTGTCTGAGAAAAGCGGGCGAAATGTTAAAAATGTCAACGGAAGGGGGTCAACAGAATAAGCTCATACTAACATCATAGATAGGTTAGGTGGAGTAATGGACAAATATAATACACATAGGTTCTTGACTGCCTTCGTATTAGCGATACGAGCATCACTTTATTTGACCCCCTCGGACGCCATTTTTGTAAGCAAATTTTGACCATTTTCTGAAGCTCACAAACTCCTCAAAATTAAACGAGCGAAGTTCATTTTTTCTGTGCGACACAACACAAGACAAGACTATCTTCGAAAACCATAAACGTTGTTAGGTAGCTACGGGCAAGACAAAACTTTCTTATTTTTCCTGACGTAAACTCAGTGTCTGCAAGCTGTGAAAACAGGTTTTGCCTTCACAAAGGGGTAAACTGACGGACGGGGAAAACTCTAAAAACTCTCTGGGAAAGGCCTTTTCCTGGGGACACTCGCTGGCTGCGGGAAGGTACGGAATCTCTTACGCCTGCTGAATACCCTTGAGACAATGATTACAACAGAACTTGGCTCCAATGTAGAGGTTTAATCCAAGACTATACTGCGGGTAGAGTCAGGAACATAACCAAAGAAAATCTTACAAAACACCGGTGTAAATACTCTAAGTTGATGACGCGATACAGATTAGGTCATGCACTAGCGAGGTAAATTATAGAACACAACAATCATTTCTAAAAGACTATTGGTGGAAACCTAAGTTTGCTTTGAAACATTAATTACTTTCAAAAGCTACACAGGTGGATAACGGCTTCTTACAGGTTGATTACAGTTTGAAGACTAAATACAATTATGACTTGACAAATAAGTTTACGCTCAATAGATCAACAGGTTGTTTACGACTAAAAGAAGTTAAGACTAAAGAATAAATGATTTCTACATTGGCTTTTCATATGTTTATCAGCGAAAGCAAAATAACTGAATAACAATAAATTATCTCTTCACATTCCCCCCACCTTAAGTCTCAGCTGTCCTCAGCTGATTAGAGGAAAAAAAAAAAAAAAAACGATAAAAAATATACGAGAAAACTTAAGAAAAAGCACAGCGAATTGAAAATATTAAAACTTACGTTTATATTGAAATGTTATATTTGATTTTCTGGTTTTTGAAATTTTGTATTTGTTTGTTGTGCCTGAACCGCGGCATAAACCGAACTAGCCTAAATATAATGGCCTCGGGGGTTCAATGAAAAGTAAGGAAAACTTGTAAATTGAAAAGCGAAAGGCGAATTACGTAAATAAACTACGAACATAAGAATCGGGTTCGCTCTCATCGCAAAACAGAGCGGCAACAATCGGAACGCGGGTTGAGGCGTCACTGATAATCAAGGTCGCGACTCGGGGCTGATAATCACGATCGTCCGGTCGGCATGCGAGTGGGTGATCTTTGTAGAACTTCTCGATCAGACGCTTATCTAGAATGTTTGTAACTGGCTCCCAAGAATTTTGACTCATTGGGAACCCTCTCCACTTCACCAGGAACTGTTGCTGTCCATTTTTTGTGCGCTGTTTAAGCAGCTTCTCGACAGTATAAATGTCATTTCCAGCGGAGGTTTGGGGAATAGGGTCAGTGTGGCTTGCGTCTGTTGAATCGGCAGAGGCCTGGGCGCGAATCTCAGTAGCGCGCGAACGAGTTAACGGTGCGTGTTGGGCAGGCGTTTCCGTAGGAACCGTGGGTTGGATATTACATGTTTCAGGCTCCGCGGTATCGTTTGCTGTCTCTTCGGGATCAGAGGCTGGGACCTCCACGTCAGGTTGTAGAAAACTATCAGCTGGTAAATCACCTTCCTGTAAATAAGCATCGTCGACAAGCTCTGTAGGTTGACGTATTGGTCGCGTATCTGGTGAGAAATAGCGTTTCAGACGAGATACGTGAACAGTGGTAGAAACCCGGCGGTTATCCAAGGCGCGTAAAATGCAATGCACAGGTGACAGAAATTGAACAATGCGGTAAGGGCCATGCCAGTTATGTGCGAGCTTCTTTGATAAACCCTTGCGGTTGCGAGGCGTATAAACCCAAACACTATCACCCACTTGAAACCTGACAGGAACAGCATGGAGATCATGATAATCTTTCATCCTCTGTTGCGCACGTTGAATATTCTCTTTGGCAATACGTTGTGCAATTTCAATATTCTCCACTACCCTGGCACGATGGTCAGCTATCGATGCCGAGATGTCTCGCGGGGGAAGCATTGAAACATCCATTGGAAGGCGGGGCTGACGGCCGTACAGAAGGAAGAATGGTGATTCTCCAGTCACTTCCGAGGGTGAGATGCGATAACCAAAGAGTACTGGGTTCAAGTACCGGTCCCAGTCCTTTTGGGAACTACTAACATAATGTGATAAACTCTGGGCCAAAGTACCATTAAAGCGTTCAACTAGACCATCGCATTGTGGGTGATAACTGGTCGTATACGTCTTCTTTGTATCCATAAGGAAACATACCTCTCTCACTAGGCTGGACAGGAAGTTGGAGCCTCTATCTGAAAGCAAAGTGCGCGGGGCTCCGTGGCGGGGTAGAATATCATTAACTAGCAGATCTGCAATCGTCGGGGCATCAATAGATGGTACTGCGAAGGCTTCTGGGTAGCGTGTCAAATAATCAGAGAAGACCACGATATATCGGTTACCTGAATTGGAAACCGGAAATGGTCCAAGGCAGTCAACTGCTACGCGATCAAATGCTCCTTCAACAGGGATAGGTAGCACGGGTGCTGTTTGACGCTGTTTAGGACTTTTCTTCATCTGGCAATGAGTACAGGAGAGACACCAAAATTGGACGTCTGCGAACATCTTGGGCCAATAATAACGTTCGCGTAGCTTCTCGTAGGTCTTATTGACACCCAAGTGACCTGCCAAGGGGTCGTCGTGTCCACCAATGAGAATCTCATGCCTCAAGGGGATTGGTACAACCAGCTGGGACTTAATAC
The DNA here is from genome assembly GCA_942486035.1 of Porites lobata. NCBI lineage: Eukaryota > Metazoa > Cnidaria > Anthozoa > Scleractinia > Poritidae > Porites > Porites lobata. The sequence goes on along the minus strand of CALNXK010000183.1, from coordinate 219,676 downwards.
CTGGAACACGTCTCCCTTTTGGCACCCAGAGGTGGCACAGAAGACCGTTTGGATCCAAATAGTAATTATCAATAGTGTGCATGATGGCTCTGGCAGCGGAACTGTTGTTGGGAAGGCGTTCTGTTTCAAAGTAGTTGATAATGTCTACTAAAGACGGATCCATACGTTGGAGTTCTTTCACACGCTCGATCTGTAGACCTGGTTTATCAAGGGCGGCCACAACTGAATCATAGGGACGACGGGAAAGGGCGTCAGCATTTCCGTTAGCGGGTCCTGAGCGGTGCTGAATAGTAAAATCATGCTGTTGTAATAGTAAGGCCCATCGTGCTAAGCGACCTGTAGGCTCTTTGATGTTCATCAGCCAACGTACAGCGGAGTGGTCAGTCAGAACTGTGAATGGTCTTCCATATAGGTAAGGCTGGAAATGTCGGACACCGTCAACAACTGCTAGGGCTTCTCTCTCTGTCACACTGTAATTGCGCTCAGCGGGGTTCAGCTTCCTCCCAGCATAGGCAATAACGACCTCTTTTCCGTTTCGTTTTTGTCCTAGCACCATACCTATAGCATCATTGCTTGCGTCTGTGGCTAGCTGAAATGGCTGAGTAAAATCAGGGTAGGCAAGAATTGGTGCTTCTGTCAGCGCCTGCTTAAGCGTTTCAAAAGCAGTCTGGCATTCTTCTGTCCAAAGGAAGGCAGCACCTTTCTTAGTCAAATCGTGCAGTGGACTGGCAATGTGAGCAAAATCTTTTACGAACTTACGATAATAATTGGTCAATCCCATGAACGCGCGGACATCCTTGACAGTTCGGGGCACTGGATACTCCTGGACTACTTTTATTTTCTCCGGATCTGGTTGTATGCCGTCTCTGGTGATCACGTGACCAAGGTAGTTAACCTGTTTCTGGCCAAAGTGACACTTACTTGGCTTGAGTTTCAAACCAGCAGTGCGGAATCTGTCGAAGACAAGGCGGAGATGCTGTAAGTGGTCGTCAAAGGTTCGGGAATAGACCAAGACATCGTCTAGGTAGATTAGTGCAATCTGCCAAGTGAGGCCGCGAAGGACACACTCCATTAAGCGCTGGAAGGTGCCTGGTGCGTTACAGAGCCCGAAAGGCATTGTGGTGAATTCATATAATCCAGAATGAGTGACGAAAGCGGTCTTTTCCTTTGAAGAGGAATTCATTTCGACCTGCCAGTAACCTGAGATCATGTCAAGGGACGAGAAGAATCTCGCTCCTCCCAAGGCTTCCAGGCTTTCTGAGATTAAGGGCAGCGGATAGGAGTCCTTCTTTGTTATCTTGTTGAGTTTGCGGAAGTCAACACAAAATCGAGATGAACCGTCGGGTTTGGGTACTAAAACCACAGGGCTAGCCCAGGGAGATGCTGATGGTTGGATCACGTTGCGGTGTAGCATGTCGTCAATGTGCTTATCAATAACCTCTCTCTGAGCATGTGGTACCCTATAAGGGCGTGACCTTATAGGTGGGTGGTTACCAGTCTCGATGTGGTGCTGAACTATATTGGTACGACCAAGTTCGTCCGGTTGGACGGCAAATATGTCTCTGTATTCATTTAATAGACATCGTAGTCGGGCCTGTTCCTCAGGGGTGAGTACAGACTTGCTGAAATCTACTGGAACTGTGTCTAACCTGTTTGGGGGCGGCTGGTTGGTGGCAGGAGTACCTACGGGAGACAGGTCAGGATTCCCATCTGCTTCGGAAAACGTGCCGAGGGTGGCTCCTTTGCGCAATGTAACTGGACTGCTTGTCGGGTTTATAAGGCGAAAAGGTACCGTCTGGTCATCTGCAATCTTTACCAAAGCTGCCGCTCCCTGTAACTGATACCTCTCTACTAATCGTGGGGCTGATTCTATCAGACCAATGACGCCAGGGAATGTGTTTCCTGTAACTTGAGCTGGGAGCACTACTTCGCTTCTAGGCGGAATAACGTATGTGGTGGGAGTTATCACAGCTGCTAGGTCCTCCGAAAACATTACAGAGGGAGGTTCCTTTAACTCCATTGTCAGGGAAGCAAAGCTGATTTCTGCATGATGTGGATACAGGAAGTCTCGACCGAGGACTCCCTGATATTCTATTCCGTCTATTACTTTAAACGAACAAGGATATTTACCTCCAGCAATCTCAACTTTAGCAGAGAATGTTCCGCGGATAGGGACAGGTTGGCCACTGACTGTTCTGATGGAAGACAAGGCACTGGGCTGGAGAGGCGGTGGTTTACCGTCATAGAGGAACTCGAGTTGTTTAGTGTCGAGTACCGAAACAGCTGCTCCAGTGTCTATCAAGCAACGTGTGGGCTTACCATTTATCCATACGTTGACTGTGAGTTCTCCCGGTGGACGTAGTCTGGTAGAATTAGCGGCTATTTCCGTCATACAGGGCGCAGGAGGCTGTCCGTTGGTAGGAGCGGGCTCTCTAACACCGGTGTTGTGAGGAGTTGACTGGTGACCCTGTGCTGCCTTGGTAGCCGCTTGATGGCTCAATGCTGACGCAATACTACTGCCGGTATACTGAGTAGGAGGGGAGTTTACGTGGTTGCTGACCTTAGTTACAGCCGTCACCTTGACGTTTTGAGCAGGGATTGGGTTGCTGGTCTGGTTTCCAGAATGTACAGAGACTGGGTTACCTGTGGGAAACTCTTCATAGGGAGATCGGGTGGTATCTCCGGGAGCTTGGTTAGCCAAGCTCGGGGTAGTATGAGTAGTGGCTGTTGACTGCGGCTGTACGTCTTGTGTTTTTGGCGACTGAGGCGCCCTGGCAGCTACTTTATTGGAACCTGCTAACGCTGGTTTGGGATAGTTAAGCCCAAAATACTCAATCGGATCTACGCCAACGTCACCTGGATATGGGGGTGGCAAGATATCAACTGGTGCTGGTGGGTAGGTCATGGCTGGTTCTGCTACCTGGTCTACTTTACCAGTAAATGGCGGCAAGCTACTCACACCTGCATCAAATTGAGGTGTAGCACTCGGTATTGGTCCTTGTTGAGGCTGTTCAGGATTCTTCCCAAAGTTGGCAAGCGGCAACTCAGCCACCGGGTTAGGCACAGCCCGTGTTTCTTCAAGGAACAAACCAGCAGCTTTGGATGGCCACGAAGAAGGACAGGGCTCTTCAAACGAAAAAGGAGGCAACAACAGCTGGTCAGCGGTTACTGTACTGAATAAATTCTCGACCAAGGTAGATACACTTGTTGGCTGTGTTTCTTCTTCATATACTCCATCTAACTCGTCGACATTATTGCTCGCCTCGGTTTCTGGTTCATAATCGTAATAATAATCCCACTCTCCATAGAAGTCATCATCGTTAAAGTCCTGGTAAATGGGCAACTCCAGATGGTTGGAAGAGGTTGGAGTACTGTCCTGAAAGGCAGCTATTCGGCTCTGTGGCGGCGGTGGTAAGGCTCGCTGTCGTGCTTGAGGGCCACTTGAATATCGTGTGTAATTATCAGGAGCAGGTAGCGCGTACCTGGGCACTGGCGTGCGGTCACGTTCACGGTTGTTCCGTCGTGGACAACTGTTTTGATAATGGCCAGGCAAACCACATACATAACAATAAGGGCGGCCATCTCTTGATCGCTCCCTAGTATTACGAGTCTCTCGCTGACGTTGTGCGAGGCCAGTGATGCGTGCGTCCATCCTCTTATCCAAACTGGCAATTTGATCCTGAAAGTTACCTTCCATGCGTTTCACAAGTTTAGTAAGGTCCTCAATCTTACTTTGGAAATCCACCTGTGGCTCTGAATAAGCGGCAACTTTATCTGACTTCGTAACTGTAGGCATGAGTGAATTCACTTTTTGTGTCAAGGTTTCGACCTGGGTTTGAAGCGACTGTTGTTGATTTGTACTCACTGGGCTGTTACTATTGGCTACCAGAGTGTTCAAAGTCTTCGTTAAATTATGTAATTGTATCGTAACGGTTTCATTAGAATTGCTCATCGTGGTTTTAACTGCGGATGCGAGGCGGGCCATTTCTTCCGCTTCCCGGAAAGTCTTTGGTTGTTTTAGCAAAACAGTTTCTCTCAAATCAGCCCTTAGCCCTTGAACAAAATAACGCATCTTATCGGCATCTGAAATGTTGATTCGACGAAACTTTCCGGTCAAATCAGTTAAATAGGTGTCAAGTGGCTCCACAGGTCCCTGCTGGCGGGTAGTAATTGCCTGCCAAATAATCCAGCTCTGGTTCTCGTTTGCGAATCTCTCCTTCAGGGCATCACGCAGCTTAGTAAAGGTATCCTTACAATCCCCAGGTAGGGAATAATAAAAGTCCTCAGCTGGCCCCGCAAGATTCAGTACAAGTTCTGCCAAAGCGGTAGGAGTGGATGTATCTATCCGGCGTAGTGTCAAATAATTTTCCACCTTATCCAGCCATCGATTGATATCCTCGGAGTCAAAGCCGTGAAATGCGGTCGGTCTGTGCGGACTGGATACATCCGGAATCGGAGTTTGCTCAAAGGCACTGATAGTTTTTGTACGAAAGACATGAGCTTTCTCTTGTTGTGATTTAAGTTCTTGTTGTAATGCAATTACTTGGTCTTGCAATCTAGTTAACTCCTCTGCTTGCATGATACCTGTAGCGTCGCACGTGTTACAACTCTCTGTATTTGTAGCTGGTAAGGCTGATTCGCATTCACTGTTATCACTAGAGTCGTCAGGAGTTCTATCAGTCTTATCACGCGATCCAGTCAAATTACTACTCGGAGGCGTTCCCGTTTTGAAGTTATCTCTGTAGTCTACCCTCCGGGAAAAGTGTTCGTAAATATCAGCAGGTGAATTAATATTTGGTAACGGTTGTCCACCAGCAGCGTTATCGGGAACAATTGGTGTAGTATTTAACACTTCTGGTTGTTCAATTACTGTAGGATCCACAGGTGTGGTTGTAGGTGGTATTGTATTACTGGGAGGCGACGTACTACCAGTAGCAGGTGACGAACTCGCGGGTACCTGTTGACTACCTGTTGCAAAAATGCTATCCGTAAAGTTCTCTTTTTCTTTTTCTTTTTCTTTTTCTCTCTCGTTTTCTGAAGAAAGTTCTTCCTCAGATTCTACGAGAGCTCTGAGGCGCCTTGGGTCCAAAGCACTAAGACTGTCGTCGCTATCGGAATCTACACTAATATCTACGGATTCCAAGTTGGTCGTGTTAAACCTCACAGAGTTTTTGTGAGAAGGTTCTAACGGTTTTGAACTAGTTCCTTCTTTAGCAACTGGCCCACGCCTCAATTCTGGGGCTATTTTTGATTCGTCGAAAGGTAAATCGCACTCGACGCAGGCGTCTACTTTCGACTTCGGAGTACTTTGGTTCTTACTCCGGCTCCTTAGGTTGTAAGGTTCTTTTCTTTTCGAGAAAAACTTCGGCATCAAGTTAAATTGACTTACTTGGGCGTACTCTCTTGCTCCAAGGGGTTACATCCTGTTCTGTAAGGTTTCTTTGCCTCTGGTATTCCTTGCGTAATTGCCACTCTTCTCGACCAGTGTGAAAACAGGTTTTGCCTTCACAAAGGGGTAAACTGACGGACGGGGAAAACTCTAAAAACTCTCTGGGAAAGGCCTTTTCCTGGGGACACTCGCTGGCTGCGGGAAGGTACGGAATCTCTTACGCCTGCTGAATACCCTTGAGACAATGATTACAACAGAACTTGGCTCCAATGTAGAGGTTTAATCCAAGACTATACTGCGGGTAGAGTCAGGAACATAACCAAAGAAAATCTTACAAAACACCGGTGTAAATACTCTAAGTTGATGACGCGATACAGATTAGGTCATGCACTAGCGAGGTAAATTATAGAACACAACAATCATTTCTAAAAGACTATTGGTGGAAACCTAAGTTTGCTTTGAAACATTAATTACTTTCAAAAGCTACACAGGTGGATAACGGCTTCTTACAGGTTGATTACAGTTTGAAGACTAAATACAATTATGACTTGACAAATAAGTTTACGCTCAATAGATCAACAGGTTGTTTACGACTAAAAGAAGTTAAGACTAAAGAATAAATGATTTCTACATTGGCTTTTCATATGTTTATCAGCGAAAGCAAAATAACTGAATAACAATAAATTATCTCTTCACAAAGCGAACCAAAAATCAGTCGTTTTTGAATTGATCTGTAGTGCACAACTAAAAGGATAATAAAAATCTGACAGCCAAATTGCAGTCTACTATCATCCATGTTACCAAAACACTAATAATCATTTTGGCTCGTTGGAACAGGACGAAATTAGAAAACTCACATTTGCCATAGTTGCCAACCTTTTTCTTGAAAATAGGCCGATCCCTTCGTGTTTGTTTTAAGTCCTCTTCATGCTTTTTCTTCCCTATTTCGCTGTCCGCTATGGTCAGCAGGTAAAGGAAATATCAAAAAGCTCGAAATACTGCCACTGTTACACATTGAAATGGCAAAAAGTGCTGAACCTTGGAATAAAACTAGAAAATAACAAAGCGACGCCATCTTTAAAATCCAGTACTCGAAAGGGACTGGCACTAGTAGTTGCCTTGTCTCCAAAATGACGAGTAAAAGACAAGAAACAAACAACGCAGTAAATAAATGCACACTTCCTATACAAACACAAACATTGTCAGCTACTTGCTCCAATACTACTTCTGTTTATTAAGGGTGAGTCTCCCTAAAACCGGTCCACTGCGTTTCGGGTCGGAAAATCAATTTCCTTTAAACTTTGCCCATGAATATATCTTAGTCCAAAAGTAATTGAAACCGCATTAGTTTTTGAAAATATTTCAAAATAAAATTTTTCGGGAGGAAAATCACTTCAGCACTCGGCGGCCAAATATTTGCAGTGACAAAGAGTTAAAATAGCGCATATTGCCGAGTTCATCACTTCAAAGTTTTGCCATTTCAACGATTTTTTTCACTTCCTAGGACTAAATTGGTCCTTAAATGATGTAATGGACACAATTTTGGCCCTTCAAAAACAACTCGTGTCTACTAAAAATTTTTTGATTTACACCCACTTTGCCGTACGCAGGAAATGACTCAAAAATGCATATTTTCATCCTTGCACTGTGCAAAATCCCCACATCTTCTAAACAAAATGTCTTTTCAGACCAACAAAGGGAATGTCCAAAAACATAGAAACATAAAAATATGTTGTGATTTTAACGATTTATCACCACAGTCGATCGACGAAATATGCCTATTTTCTGTTATGACTGTTTACAATACAAGATGGAAGGTCTTAATGCAAAACCCGAATAACACAATAATTCATCAAATGTATCAAGTATTTTAAACTTTTTGTGACTTTTGACACAATAGAACATCATGCAGGAAAGGAAAGCCTTTAAGCCGCGCAAACACTTTTTGCTAGTCTGACTAAAATTGAAAGGCAGGAAATTATCTTATCAATAGAGTAGTATATTATATTTATTGCTGTTTTCGTTGACAAGCTACAAAATCAAGAATCATGCATGCATAAGAACCTATAGTGCGTAAACAACCCGGGGAGGGGGGGGGAGTTTGCTGGGTATGTATGTATGTATGTACGTGCCGCTGCCCTCTCAGAGCTCCTACCCCATTATAGTCTATTCTGTGGCCAATCAATTATAGACCCCATCTTAGCCACTTTTGGGCAAATATGTAATTTTTCGCGATCCCAAATTAGGCACTCTCTATTTTTATGAATTGACCCATTTTTTAGAATAAAGAACACTTCACCTTTCATCTACAGTTCAAACATTCTGGTACGTTTGCTAACTGTAAATATGAAGAAGTCTTACCTCAAAAAATCCGAAAATGTGCCACCCCATTCTAGTAACTCTATTGAAAATGCGACCCCATTATAGTTAATCCAGTCGTGAAAATACGACCCCATCAAGCGTCACATCCCTAGAAGCCTCTTATAAGGAAGTACCCCCCGGGATTAACAATAGTCTAGTGGCCTGCAAGCAAATACCCCCCTTGCTATTATTCTAGAACAAATACTGTATCTGTATCATTATCGTCCCCAGGCTAAACCCGGTACATTTGAAACCAAGATAGCCCCCTGTTAGAGAATGTGCTTGATCCCGACGAATTTACGGAAAATTTAAGGACTTAGTAAAGAATTTAAGGACTGTGAAGTGGCATGGTGGTTTACCTCGTTTAGCGCTTTCGATTTCTTTCAAACTCGCTAATATATAGATTTAGACAGGGCTAAAAGAGCAGCTCTTGTTGATATACTTGAAGTTGTACTCCAGCAAAAAAGAAAATCGTGTGATACTAACCTGCAACGGCAACGAGAATTGCAAAAACAAAACAACAACAACAACACCAATATGTCTAATTAGCGAACTTACCTTTCCGCCCTATCGGAGGGGGTGGGGTATACAACAAAGTGTTATACTGGGAGACTCCAGCCTGATCGTCCAACCCACCTTTTGTATACCATTTTTGAGCTGAAGAGGTGCCCCTTGAGGGGCAGAGGGCTGGCAACGCAGATCGCACACGAATGTTTACCAAAGCCGAGTGGTTCAAAAGTAAAAATTTAACGATTTTTTTCGCAATATTTTTATCCCAAAGTCATTTGAAAAAAAAAATAAAAGACTATACATACTAAGCGGACGATGAGGAACCTGGAGAAAGAAATGGCAGCGAAGCTGTGGAAACAATTGCTGCCAAACGTCCTCTGATGTTTGTGCGAGATGGCTCACAGAAATCACTCTTTTTCTTTCAAAAGCAATTTGCTTGGGATTTCATTTGGCACAAGAACCTGGAAATCTGATCTTCTTCAAAAGATAACTAAAATGGTTGTAGAGTGCTCTTGAGTAGTGAAAAAGATTGTTGGAAAAGACGCGAGAAGAAGTTAAAACGACTCTACCTCGGTGAGTTTGTACCCTGCCTATTATTACTCATTTTTCTTCCGCGGGCTCATTGTGAATTCACAACCTTTCAGGAAAATCGCTAGCTTAATATGTGCATTTCGGCAATAACGGGACAAGAATTTGAAAATATGGCACTATCAAAAATTAACCACTTTCCGTAATAGAGAATGAGTATTAGCGAAGCTCTCGCGCGCGCGAAAAAAAAAATGGTAACCTGTAAGATGCGAGAAAATTTCGTCATCACGTGATCGTGCGTTCGACTGTTTCCCCCTACTACCATTACACTGACACCGATAACAGAGAAAGAGCTAGAGCGAAACTGACAAAACAAAACAAAAAGAAAAAAAAGAAAGCAGACGAAGTTCATCGCGGAAGAAAAAAACATAAAAAAAATTCAAAGCTGCGATGAGAAAATGACAAATGTTAGCGGCCAGCAAGGTTAAAATGAGCGGCAGTGAAACAAAAATGGAACGTGGGAACATATACGATTTTTTCTCCATAAAACGTGCAACTAGGACGTTTCACGTACTTTGAAGTCGTGCAAAACAATGGCAAAGAAATGTACAAAAAAATGTGCTGCACGTGCAAACTTTTTTTTCGCTCTTAAACCCTATTGATTTTTTATTGCATTTCTCGTTGCCGTCACCGGTTAGCATTACACGATTTTTATTAATTTTTTTTTTCTGGGGTACAACTTTTAGTATATTAAAACTACTAGTCGGAAACGGAAGGAATAGAGTCAAAATCGAAAGCCCTAAACGAGGTAAACCAGCACGCCAGTTTTAAATGCAGGGTAACCTAATTTCAAAGATACAGTATTTGTTCTAGGATAATAGCAAGGGGGATGTTTGCTTGCGGGCCACTAGACTGTTCACTGTCCCTTATCTTTCCGTAAAATCGTCCAGATGTGCGGGCCTTCTTGGGTCCGCTGCCCCAAGAGTAGATTTCATAGTCATCCCCAGGCTAAACCCGGTACATTTTAAAACCAAGAAGGCCACCTGTTAGAGAATGTGCTTGATACCGACGATTTACGGAAAAATAGAGGACTGTGGACAGTCTAGCGGACCTCCTGCTAGCAAGCACACTCCACCCCTATTCCTAACCCACCCTGAGTCAGGGAGCTTGATAAGACCTGAGAACAGGTACTCGTCGGTTTAATACCACGGGCTACCAGAAAAATGAAATATATTTTAAAAAAATACTAAATAAAAACATTAACGACAAACATAAAACAAAACAAAGTGAAAGCTCATAGCGACGACCAATTGTTTTATAAATCCTAACCTGAATGGATAGGAGCCTGTTCCTGGAAAACTAAAAAGTTGCTGTTGTTAATGCACTGGGCACTTATGCATGCATGATTCTTGATATTGTAGCTTGTCAACGAAAACAGCAATAAATATAATAGAATACTCTATTGATAAGATAATTTCCTGCCTGTCAGTTTTAGTCAGACTAGCAAAAAGTGTTTTCGCGGCGTAACGATTCCAGATATAGGAATGCGTGACAGGCGCCATCATGTGATATCAGTTTTGTGTACACAGCGAAGACGACTCGATCGGATCAAGCGCTGTAAACAGGTACACCTGTAGTATTAATGCGTTCGGCTTAAAGGCTTTCCTTTCCTGCATGATGTTCTATTATGTCAATAGTCACAAAAAGTTTAAAATACTTGATACATTTGGTGAATTATTGCGTTATTCGGGCTTTGCATTAAGACCTTGCATTGTGTATTGTAAACAGTCATAACAGAAAATAGGCATATTTCGACGATCAGCTGTGCTGATAAATCGTTAAAATCACAACATATTTTTATGTTTCTATGTTTTTGGACATTCCCTTTGTTGGTCTGAAAAGACATTTTGTTTAGAAGATGTGGGGATTTTGCACAGTGCTAGGATGAAAATATGCATTTTTGAGTCATTTCCTGCGTACGGCAAAGTGGGTGTAAATCAAAAAATATTTAGTAGACACGAGTTGTTTTTGAAAGACCAAAATTGTGTCCTTTACATCATTTAAGAACCAATTTAGTCCTAGGAAGTGAAAAAAATCGTTGAAATGGCAAAACTTTGAAGTGGTGAACTCGGCAATTTACTCTCTTTTCACTCTTTTTCACTGCGAAAATTTGGCCGCCGAGTGCTGAAGTGATTTTCCTCCCGAAAAATTTTATTTTGAAATATTTTCAAAAACTAATGCGGTTTAAATTACTTTTGGACTAAGATATATTCATGGGCAAAGTTTAAAGGAAATTGATTTTCCGACCCGAAAGGCAGTGGACCGGTTTTAGGGAGACTCCCTCTTAAATTTTGTTTGTCCACTTCTGGGTTGTCATTTTTTTAACGGAGTGAATGGGGTGGAGAATGGGCTATTAAACTGCGATCAGGTGGTCCTTCTTCTCTTTCTCTTTAAGAGGAGGCGAAAAGGAAAATTAAGAACTCCTGATCGCAGGTTAATAGGTGATTAACTGGAATTGCTTCATCCACTCTTCCTTTGGAGTTATTCCGTGAATGTGGATAACATTCACCTTATGGCTTACTGGGAATCAATTCACCTTGTTTAATAGCTTCCGCAGGAGCCCATTTTCAGGTCTGTAGGTTTTGCGGTCTGGTTTGAGGGACTTGTAAGGTATTTAAAATTCGAGCCAAAGTTGTTCTAAAAACAAGTCTGGTTAGTAAAGACGCCGTGATACGACTACATAGAAGCTACTCGCTCCGGGTTATGGGCTCCTAGGTGACGCAAATAATCAGGAGCTACATCCAGTTATTCACAAGACGATTCAGAAGGCCATGCGCAATCGGCCTATCCTGAAATGGACCGCTCTGTCGAAGGTAGTTTTAAGGTACTGCTCCCTGCGCAGCAGTCTTAAAACGTTACAGTTATAGGGGTGAATTCATTCAAATGTCAGTCGGGGTTGGTCATAATTTTTTAGTGACTAGGAGGGGTAAGAGCTAGCTTGCTTTTGTTGGCAGGGGATGTTACATATTATTACCCTAGCCCCTCCTGTCACTTACCTTATGTAATCTTTTCTTTTGGTAACGCTCTATGAAAAGAGATTCACTGAAAGGAACGTGGTTACAGTTCAGTCCTATCTCACTGCGTTTTATGATAAAAGTCTTTGCTTTTAAAATGAGTAGGTGTGTTCTAATTGCAGGGAAACACAGACACCCCATTTAAAGAAGACAACAAAATAGCGAAAACTCAGGGATAGTAGATGACAACAGCAAAATAAATCAGTAGTTGTGTTTTACGACTCGGTACAGCTCAACGTCACAAGAGGCCTGTCAGAAAAAAAGGAAGTTTATAAGTTGCCAGTATCAGTATACTATTCAAGTAAATTTGCCCTATCTTTTATGATGACCAGACTTTATTTGCAGTCGCTCTTGCAAAGAAAGGGAAAAAATTACAAAGGAAAGGTTAAGATCTTGATCAGCTATGCATGCGTTTCGAGTAGTTATCGCAGTTATCGAAGGGTCTGTTGGTCTTACTCACAGAAGTCGTAATGTTTCTTCATTCGAGGCCCTTGTTAAAACGTGAGGCTGCTCTTAACAGGTTTTCATTTTTCTCAAAACGTTTACACTGTGTTAAAGTACTCCTTCCGACCGCTTTAAACCTGGAACTACTAATTTAGACACTGGAGCTCACGGTTACTCCTTTTTTGCGAGGAAATCTCATGCCGCCCATTAACTTGTGTGGGAATAAATTAACACCGAGGATGTCGTAACCTTTTGTCTTTATCGCATTAATAAAATGCGCAAGAATCTTATTAAGATAAGGTCATGTGCTATTTTTAGTTGGTTTAAGTTTTTTTAACGGTTTTCCGTTTAGTCATTCCTTGACTGCACAGAGTTCTTCATCGATTGCTGAGGCTTCTTCCACTTCTTGTGGAACAAATGTGACATATTCATCGGCTTCAGCTGAGTGACTGCTGCTGGATTTTAGATTTCCCACTAGTCTTGAGAGGGAGTCAGCAATGTTGCTCGGCCCAGGCTCATACTTGACCTTGAATTTGTATGGTTGCATTCGTAACACTCATCTTTCAATGCGTGCGCAGGGTTTTGACCTTGGGCCGTAAATAACTTCCAGCGGCTTGTGACCTGTAACAAGATCAAATGGTACACCATACACATAGGGATGGAACTTTTCGCAGGCCCATACGAGTGCCAGCGCCTCTTTCTCTGTCTGCGAATATCTTCTCTCGGTGTCTGTTAGACTACGACTTGTATAGCAGATGACTCTCGGTCTATTCTTCTGCTTTTGGGTCAGTACCGGTCCCAGTCCAACTAGGCTGGCATCGGCAATTACTTGGGTTGGGGCATCTTTGTCGAAGTACCCCAAAGTCTCAGCACAGGCCAATCGCTCTTTTAGCTCCTGAAACGCCTTCTTCTGTTCACCTCCAAACACGAAAGGGGTTCCTGACTTTGTCAGGCGACGTTAGGGCTCAGATACCGTTGCCAGGTTGGGTATGAAGCGGCCACAGTAGTTTACAAGCCCAAGAAAACTTCGAGTTTCTGATACCGTTCGAGGTTCTCGTGTCTCTTTCACGGCTTTCACCTTTTCTTCTGTGCAGCTGATCCCGTTCCAGGACAATAACATGCCAAAGAATGTGAGCTTATCCATGCTAAACTGGCATTTTTCTGCATTGAGGGTCAGTCCACGTTCCTTTAATCTCACGATGACTTTCTCTAAACGCAAATCGTGCTCTTTCTGGTCTTTACCATGTGCGATGATGTCATCTGAAAATAATGTTCTCTTGCCCTTCTATACCCGCAAGTGCCGTCTGGATCTCGTATTGGTACTGTTCGGAAGCAGAGTTAACACCCAAAAAAAGTCTCTTGTATTTAAAGAGACCGCAGTGGGTAGCAAACGTAGTAATCTCTCGGGATTCTGGGGAAAGTTCAAGCCGGTGGTATCCCCACCTAAGGTCAAGTTTGGAGAATACCTTGCTGCCACTTATGCTCTGAGTAATCTCATCATCAGTAGGGATCGGGTGTCTGGCTCTCCGTATTGCCTCGTTAGCCCTTCGCATGTCAATGCAAAGGCAGATGTCACCCCCAGACTTTAAGACAACAACAACTGGGTTAACCCATAGTGTGGGCCCTTGTGCAGGTTCAATAATGTCTAGTTCAATGAGTTCTTTAATCTTTTCTTCCAACTTTGATCTCATGCTGAACGGAGTCCTCCGTATCGGCTGTGCTACTGGCGTCATATTGGGGTCGATGTGGAACTCTACTGCCCGGTCTTTCAACTTTCCAACGCCGCTGAAAACATTTGGCTACTTCTGTTGCAGGATCTCACCAATGGTATTTGGGTCTGCACTTACTGCAGCGATGCCAATTCCTATTTTCAGTACGCCTAGACTAGTTGCAGTGTCCTTCCCCAGAAGGGGGTCTCCTTCAGCATTAATCACACAAAACTTGGCACTAGCAGTGTTGCTTCCTGTAGAGACTTCACAGGAGAATGTTCCTATTACATCAAGTGGTGTCTGGGATGCGTAGGCATAGAGGTTCCTACTCGAGCGAGCTAATTCACACTTCACTTTGTTTTTCTTCAACCACTCCCATGTTTCCTGGTCAATGATGTAAGTACTTGCTCCAGAATCTATGATCATGTTCAGCTTACAACCTCCAACGGTTACTTCAATTTTCTCCTCATTCCTGCTTCCTACGGTAAAAGCATACACTGGTTCCTCTTCTTCGTTGTGGCAACCTACCACATTTGCAGCACCTCCCTTGGGGTTCCTGCGGCCTTTGGTTTGTTTTTGCTTTTCTTCACCTTTCTGCTTTGTCCTGCACTGCTCCTGAAAATTTCCTTTCAGCCCACATTGATGACAGAACTGACCTTTAGCTGGACAGTTTGAATCTCGACCGAAATGTCCGGTTCTACCACACCGGTAACAAGTTTTCTCACGGCCGGTTGTGGTACCTCATGACTGATTTCTCTCACAATGGCCTCTCTTTGTTCCCTCTATGCGGTTTACTCTAGCTGAATTCTCTCCCTTTTCTTCTATGGTCATTGCAGCAAGCTGTGCATCGACTTTTTCGCAGTTCTCAGCGATTTCAAGCCCTCTAGCTAAAGTGAAGCCTTGACGTTCTTCCAGGAGTTCTCCTTTTATGTACGTGCTGCTGCACTTGCAGAGGATTTCATCACGAATTTGGTTATCTGTATCTTCGCCATAGTCACAATCTGTCGATGCTCGTCTGAGTCTGGTTGCAAACTGTCGGATTGTTTCCCATTGTACTTGAATTAGCTGTCTGAAACAATGTCTAGCATACGTAGTGTCGACTTTGGGAGCGAAGTATGCGTTCAGTGCATCGACCGCTTTCCGGTAATCTTTCACATCTCCCGTGTTCGGCAGGGTAAGGTAAATATCTTGAACATCGGGTCCCGCGAGATGGAGCATTAATGCACGTCTCCTCTGCCTGTTGTTCGCGTTGTCTTCATTTAGAATTAAGCCTTTGCCGTCTGCAAATAGTTCGAAAGCTGTCAGCCACCGCTTCCATCGCAAGCCAAACGTGTTTTGGTCCCCATGACAGTCGAAGGTTTTAATATGTTTTCGTTCATTATCGTCCATGTTTCTCGCGAACGTTTCGTCTCGTTGACTTCTTGGGGTCTTGTTTTACCCTCGTCGCCAATGTTGTGACCCATCTAGTCGGCAAATAATGGAAGATTACAACGGATTCAACCTTGGACGATGGCTTTATTTCGCCTACACGACTCGTGGTTCCTAATCCTATAGTCAGGCGTTCCAATGCCCTACCAGCAGGGAGACTGGGTCCTAATACACAACATGCTCTACCGATCAATTCAAAAACGACTGATTTTTGGTTCGCTTGCAGACACTGAGTTTAGGTCAGGAAAAATAAGAAAGTTTTAGTCTTGTCCGTAGCTACCTAACATCGTTTATGGTTTTCAACTATGGCAAATGTGAGTTTTCTAATTTCGTCCTGTTCCAACGAGCCAAAATGATTATTAGTGTTTTGGTAACATGGATGATAGTAGACTGCAATTTAGCTGTCAGATTTTTATTATCCTTTTGGTTGTGCACTACAGATCAATTCAAAAACGACTGATCTTTGGTTCGCTTGCAGACACTGAGTTTAGGTGAGGAAAAATAAGAAAGTTTTGTCTTGCCCGTAGTTACCTAACAACGTTTATGGTTTTCGAAGATAGTCTTGTCTTGTGTTTTGTCGCACAGAAAAAATGAACTTCGCTCGTTTAATTTTGAGGAGTTTGTGAGCTTCAGAAAATGGTAAAATTTTCTTACAAAAATGGCGTCCGAGGGGGTCAAATAAAGTGATGCTCGTATCTCTAATACAAGAGCAGTGAAGAACCTATGTTTATTATATTTGTCCACTACTCCACCTAACCTATCTATGATGTTAGTATGAGCTTATTCTGTAGACCTCCTTACGTTGACATTTTTAACATTTTGCCTGGTTTTCTCAGACAACCACTCTTAAATTACAACACATGACTGCAACTCCGGCTGATGCACAGTTAACGAAGGCTACCTTTTATTATTATTAAGAACTTTATTCTTCTTCAAGAAGGGAAAAAAATCCTACGAATATGCCAATAATAAATGATTGCGTCTAAGAAATCAGTATTACTGGACTGTCCATATTAAAACAATTCATAATTGCCCTTTTCCCGCCGCTCACCTGGCTGTTTATAATTAATTAATTATCACGGAAAACGGTTTACTGCTTCGACCATACTCCTCCGAATTGCAACAGTGCCAGGTTAACCATATTAACTAAGAATAATAATAACCAGACTAATTACAGCGGTCTTGCCCAAACGAGTATTTATGGTACATACAGCCTCGTGTATTCATTATCATCTTCCAGAGAAGACAGAGAGGTTGTTATTATATATAGCTTGACCTTGCCTTTTCCGGCACCTCTTTCGGATGGTTTGTTGTTTCTCTTCCCGTCTGATCCCACTTCATTCTAACTCGAGTCTGTATCCTTCATCCGGAAGAGGCCGCTAGATTTTGAAAGGCCTTGTAAAGGAGCTTGTACCCTGGGTACCAGAGGTTTTTCTCGCGTGCGGCGGGAATTTTCGGTGTTGGCCGAAGGCCGACACGTCTTCGGCCGTAGGCCGAAGCTACGAGCGGCGAAGCCGCGAGAAAAACCTCTGGCACGGAGCGGTGCTTTTTACCGTCCCCGTTGACCTTTGAGCTTTTTTATCGGATTACATTTACGCCAATCAGACTGAAAGTCTCCGACTGTGATCATGTGGGCCGGCACGTGAAGAAATGTCCAAAGACCCACATTATCCTTAGAAAGACAAGTTCGAGTTTAAAATTCATTGCTTTAAGAGCAATCATGACCGGGTCAA
>CALNXK010000183.1:82500-197500 GCA_942486035.1 Porites lobata | reverse complement strand
TATCAAGATAACCATTTTTATGTTTGGAATTTTCGAGGTCAAGAACACAATTATCTCCAGAGTACGTCTAAGCCAGTTAGCTCTTAACAAATCCAAAGTCTTCTTTATTACTACGCACAAACTAGAAATCGACCACTGGATACAACTGAAGCACAACACTCACATATGTTTGATTTTAAATAATGCAAGCTCTAATCATTAGATTTTGTCCCCCCCCCTCCCCCCGCCCCCCTCCTTCTTTGGTAATCCAAGTTACTCCGTTTACACAGCAAGTCAAGGCAAGGACAATGAGGATGAAGGGCAATAGAACTATGAAACTGAGCTACGACTTCACCATGATGGCTGCTAGACCCAGGGGGTGCTTTCTTAGAACTATACAGGGTGTGAGCGGAACCAAAGGGTATCAATGATTTTTGGCCCCTTTTTGGTCTGAAATTGGGTAAAGATTTCCACGATTTGGGTCAAAGAGAAAAAAACTGAAGTAGGATAAGGTTTTGCTCTCCATGGTGCGAAGTCTGTTTTCATTTTATTTTATTCTACTATTCATTTATTTACTTACTCATCTTTTTCATTCGTCATTTAAGAACAGCGGCAGGTCTGAAAAAGGGTAAGGGAAACTATGTGGACACATTTCACCCATACCAACGCCCAAATTTCCCAGGGGGAAGGTACCCCTCGGGGGCTGCTGAGAGAATGCAGTGGTAAACTGAATAGTATAATACGAAATGCCTGAATATTTCTCGACATTCTGTTACACGGTGGAATAGATCTGTACTTTGTGCCTCAATCGTGGGGTGCGATAAAAATCGGAGGAAGTATATAGAGGGGGGTGTAAGGGTTTGTGACGATGCAGTTTTGCAGAAATGCAGAAATGTTTATTTTAAGTCGCGGTATTACGGTTTTGAAAATCAAGGGGTTTGTGGTATTTAAAAATTTTCAGGTAATTTCAATGCGGTTTGCGATTTTCTTATGTTATTCTGTGCAGTTTTTTTAATCTAGCACTAATTAATGCTGTCACTGCAAGATAAAAAAGACAATGTCGTATATTCAATTGCCTTTAGATGATCCATCTAAAGCACAGAAAGAAGAGTTCAAGTTTGAGATTGAGCAGATGAAACTGTTGGGTTCACATAAGAACGTTGTATCCCTGGTTGGATGCTGCACGACTCAGGAGAAAATGTTCCTGGTCATAGAATACGTTCCTTGTGGTGACCTGCTGACGTGGTTACGCCGCAAAAGAAAAACGGTAAGGAGATGAGCGAAATTCCAAATTTATTTTAAAACTGAGTTATCGTGAAACAAATACAGGGAGACAAAATTTCGAATCTGTTTTTGTACTATTAGAAATTGTTATACGACTTATATACTTGATGGATTAATCTAGATCATCGAAATGCAAGCCTCCAAGAGATCATATGCAGACAAAGAGGCTCTGACGGATCATGGAGACACCAGGGTTCAAGTAGGCTTGTTATTAAATTGTATCTAACTTCCATACTAGCTCTGTTGTAAAACTTTTTACCATTCTCCAGACTGCTTGTTTGATTATATTTTAGTCTGATTTTAGTCTGGGTGACCTATCCAACCTACTCATCTGATTATTGCTCCATGGTTTGCACGTGACTTAATCAAAATTCAAAATAAAGAATTATTTAGCCTACATTTAATTTTTATGTGTAATCAAATGGTGACGAGTGAAGTTAGGGAATAATTTCACGCGCGTTTTGTCCAAAATCCTAATAATTTCCCGAGCCTTCAGGCGAGGGAAATTATTAGGATTTGGACAAAACGCAAGTGAAATTATTCCCTAATTTCACGAGTATACCATTTGATTACCTATTAATATCATGGGTGAAGAATTACGTTAGAAATCTTGGGTTTTTGACACGTTTATCCTGAATTATCTTATCGATCGAGAACTCCACTCTCTCAAAATGTTTAGACCTTAAATTTGGCTTATAAAGTTCAGAATTTTTCGGACTTTTTCGGCAAAATACCTGTTAGAATCCTTCTTGATGTTCTCTTGTGTGTTCAGGTTTTCTAAAGCGTCTTTTTGTGCCCTGCCATCTTCATCCACGGCATTTTAAAACTTCGTCGCCATCTTGACACTGAGACGTACGGAAGGTTGCCATGGCAATTTTGTAATTTCACATGTGAAATTACAAATTAACGCTGAAATTTAGCGCCAAAATTAAGGAGTAATTCGTCACCTATGATATTAACTGAGCTATTAGAGCAGCTGAAGACGTATAATATTTGCAATATTTCCGGTCGAAATGGTTCTTTGTTTTGTGATAGAACAAGTTTGAATTTCTTAACTATTTCATGAGGCGACATTAATGGCCGCTGTCCTGAAAGCTTTTACCTACTTATTATTTCGAGATTTTTCTATAGCGAACATTCCTTTCATTTGAGTAAATATTAAGTTTAACTTTTACGAGCTTGACTCTAGAGATGTCTACTCGCTTCACGTCAAAACCCAATGACAGGTGTTTCTGTTTTTTTCCGGATATTTGTGTTCCTCGTGCAGAGGGACGCCAACATGGTGTCTCCATACAGTTGCAAAGCTCTACAAAGTTGGGTAACTCGGTTCATCAGATTATCTGTCACACAAAAAACCGCTAGGACATGAGTCTTGGCAAGACTATTTGCACATTCATCTTCTTAATTGAATGGTTTTAACGGCATGTCTGTGAAAGATTCATTTTCTCGCTTCCCTTCACACAGATGAGCAAAGTGGCTAAGGAACAGATTAAGCAAGAGGAGAAAACACAATTGCAAGTGAGCATGGAAAAGTCACCATTATTACAGGATACTAGTTGCCCCCGCAGGGATTTCGTCCAGAAGGCGAAATCCCGAGGAGGCACTCTAGTAACTCGCGCGTATATTAAGGAAAGTACTTACAGTTGAAATATACAGTCATACAGTCAATAGACAAAAAATCTCGATTTGCTTGAACAGGGACCGCGAGGAATCGGTAGGTAATGATGACGTTTCTATTTTTTGCGCCCGCAAGTACGAAATGGTTAGGATGACGTAAAGACAGAACATCCCCAAAGGACCGCTTAGGTAGACTTTGTGACATTTATTATGCAGTCATACTTCGACACTCTTTTGCGTTACGTGTTATCATGCGTGACATTCTGTGGAGCAGTTGTTTCAGTAAAACTTATGGACCAAAATTTTAACGACACTCGTTAAGCGCAGAAGAAGTTATAAGGTGCGTATAACTGTGTATATATATATAAACACTTGGAGAGTTTTCCAGACACTAGTTCACAAATCATTGGAAACCTTGCCAGACACTCCCTCTCTCTCTTTGACCGGAATAAGACTCAGCCCCAAACAAGCAAGACGAGTGAACAACGGCTAGCTTCTCACTAGCAGAACGATGGACGATTACCGCAGAAATTCGCCGACAATCAAATTCTGTGCTGACTTATTCCCTGCTCACAGATGTCCTTCCGCTATAAAGTTTAAAATAAGACTAGAATGCGCGAGTGTGAATTGATCAAACGTCCTTTTAATTTTCCGGCAAATAAAATGAACTGAATGTAAAAAGTGAAAGAGAAATAGCGAAAAATTCAACTTCTAATTAAATCTTTTCTTATGGTTTAGAATAAACTATTCTCGAAACTGAGAATGTTATGATCAAAGCTGTGTAAATCGACTTGAAACTTTGCATGGAAGCTTGCGTTTCCTGCACCTATTGCCATGGAATATGTGTGAAAATCTTCCTTATAAATCGGTATATTTCAAAGAGCAACACAACGAGCAAGAATGCTATTGACCAACAATATACAGAGCGAGGGCAGCTGTAGTGTCAACTATTACTAGTGAGGACATAGCGTCGACTTCTTATTATCTCGGCAACGAAGTAAGAAACTAATCAGCCAGTTAAGGGCTAAATATCTAAATTAATTCAAGTTTATTTGCGCTTAATATGTAAGAATTGTCTCCAATAATTTCACTTTTCGGGAACAGAGCAGCACCAAATTTTGAAAGAAGTCAACTACAAAGACTGTTTTGAAAAATGAGAGAGACGTTTGGGGATGAAGTAGGCTTATCACAAAAAAAAAGATTTGAGTTATCGTCAATGCGCCTTTTAGTTTTGTTGAATTTAATTAAGCTACGGGTAGGGGTTTCTTTATCTTTAGTCTTCAATACATCAAAAGTTCAAATGCTCGTTATAGAGTAACAGACGAATGCAACTTGGATGCATGCTTTAATAAACGGACTACAAGATTCCACGACATTTTGCTACCTGACGGTTGCCTTAGAAACTGACCGTAGTTAAACAATTAAGAATTACAGGCTGTCCCAAAAGTTCGTTCCTCTACTTTATAAGTCTGTATTTCAGTGCGGTTGGACTTGGAAAGCAAATCATTTAAACAAAACTTGTGTCTTTCAATCTAATTCACTGTTTTCATACCTGTTGTGCCATCTTTTGACTGGAATATTCGATTTGCGTGCATCCGCGCCAAAGGTGCGCGTGCGCGATTATATTTTCCAGCCACATAATTTTTGTTTACGTTCTAATTCGCTTCGCTCAAACGAACGTAAATCATTTTACCCTTAAATTCCCGTAATACAAACAAATCACACGAGAAATATGGTAGGATGCGCAAGCAGATCCAAAACAGTTTATTATAAGATAGATAGTTACTAATACAGAGCGGACTGCAGAAAAAAGAAATTACAAAGTTGTTGTTGTTGTTGTTTTACAATTTTTTTTTTTTTTTTTTTACACACTACTGTTTAGAGAAATTAATATAAGCTCGATAATGCATTACAAACCTAAATACTTAGTTACTTGTAACCTGTTTTCAAGGCTTTCTTCAACATACATATCCTTGGCAGAATCAGATTTCCATCTACCATGTATTTTAAGAAGTCTTTCTGGAATCGAGTTACTACTATTACGCACCGCAGAAGTAATACCACCGGATCTTAAACTATGAAGACCATAATCATTAGGGTTGAGGCCCAGCTGACTTAAGGTATCCCTTAAGATATCTCTACAAGTAGTATAAGAAATCTTTCCACTGCTCAGAGTATAGCTAGAACTACTACGGTGAAAAACAAGCGGTCTAAATAAAGGGAGAGAACTACATAAGTCAATACCAGATAAATCTAAATACCGTTGTAAAACACCAACAGGACAGTACTTAGACCTGGATGCACTAATAAAGACGAAATTCCCTTCCCTATAAACATCTGTCTTACTACGAGGTACAAAGATTCTTATATAATCGCTGTGAAATTCGATATGCTTAGGAACAATATTGCATAATTCGTCGTAACGAAAAAATCCTGCAAAAGCTAAAGAGCATAACGCAGCGATACGAAGATTCTTCAAATTAGCATCTTTCTTGTTATGAATATCTAAAATACTCCTTATGATTTCTGTGGTAATAGGCTTCTTTTTCATTACTGGCTGTGATTTCTGGCGTTTAGCAGATTCGATAATATTCCTGCAAAATTCACTATCCAAAGGATTACGATCCAAACTAGGGACAAAAGAATGTAACCATTTAAGGGCAGCATGGGCTAAAATTACTGAGGAACTAGAGGTGCAAGACTGCTGAACTTCAAATAAATATAGGGAAACGACACTACGGGGAAAAGGTAACTGCATGTTGAAATGTCTACCTTTAGACCACTCCAAGAACTTTCTAATAACGCGAACGTAGGCTTTAGTAGTTGTATCCGCCCTGGACTTCAACATAACTTCTAAAACGTCATAAACGTTGATTGAAGAAAATTGTTGAAAGCCTTTCCAGGAATTACTTGATAAGATTACCTGGAAAGACAAGAACAAACATATATAATAAAAGAACAAAAAAGAGCCGTATAAAAATCGATCAATGTTGGGGCCAGTGCCACATAAGACGATAGACTATTGAATGGACCAGTGTCCCGTAAATCAAAAACCATTGATTGGGCCAGCGCCACATAAATCAACTATACGCTGTTAAAGACAGCGCCACATGAAATGACAAACTATAAATTAGGCCAGTGCCACATAGATAAACAACATATTGCTTTGGCCAGCGCCACCAAATGTGAATAATCATTAGGCTACACCATCCAATAAATTACTCAGTAAATTTTAATCTAAAGGCAATAATATTTCCTGTGAAAAGATCAGACCCTAAGAGCGAATTAAGGTTTCTTCCGTGGGTTAGAACCTCATTCCCGATATGAATACTGTGAGCCACAAGATAACTACTATACTTGTGTGTAATTAAAGGCCAAAAGTGAGCCGAAGGCCAAAGAGGTACAACGAGCGTACCAACGGCCCGCTGAGATTTCAAATAATGCAATACACGAGGGACGATACCAACTGGAGGGACTACTAGGCAATTTTCTCCTCGAAGAGACTGAAAGAAAAAATCAACACCCGAAGTATTGGGGTTCCAAAACCTCGAAAAATATTTGGGGAGCTTGTGATTATAATAATTAGCAAAACAATCAACACTATGCGGACCCCACCGACCATCAAGAAAAAGAAAAAATTCTTCAGTAATTTGCCAATCATCAGTATCAATTAAACGACTTATATAATCAGCTTGCTGATTCGAAGTGCGAGGGATCCATTGCACTTCTAAATGAATCCCCGATCGAATACAAATATCAAAAATCCTTCGGGCCATCTTATGCAAACCTAATTTCATGCTGCCCACTTCAACAATCTTAGCAGCTGCTTGGCTATCAGTAAACCACTTAACGTGTGATCCTTTCAACACTGAGGCAAATGATTGCAATGAAAACTCACCAACAGACAACTCCCTCCACGATGAACTTTGAACTCTCTCGTTCTCCGACCACATTTTGTGGCACACAAAATCATTGTTAAAGTCAATAATTGCTCCACCTCCGGTAGCACTGGCATCCGAATATACAAAATAACTAGGATCTTTACTTACAAAGCAATACCTAGAGTTGATATTAACCATATTTTCCTTCCAAAAATACAGTTCTTCCTTACAGTAATCGTCGAGACGGAATATAGAATCCCAGTTATCTTTGCACAAGGTGGACAAGACACAATGTCTGGTCATTATCCTGCCAATGTTACCAACTACAGCCCGGTAGAAATAATTTGACCTGTGAAGGAGGCCAACTCTTGCGCAGACACCTTGAAATCGGCTTCAATAATATGATCAATTGTACTGATAATCTTAAGAATTCTTCTCTCTACAATTTTTAAAGTACCCAGTGCAGAATTCCAGGTTATACCCAACCAGTCCAATACTTGGGTGGGTTCCCATACCGATTTGTCTTCGTTAACGACAAAACCCGCGTTATACAAATCCCCCCTTACAGCTAGGGCCTTAATGCGACAACTTTCTCTATCCTGAACAATCGCCCAACCATCGTCCAAGAAGATGGCTATACAAAGACCCTGTATTCTCCAATACTTTTCTAAAGGCTTCAAAACCTTTGTGAAAACATAAGGGGCAGAGGAAAGACCGAACGGGAGCACAGTGAAAACATAAAATACTTCATTAACGGAATCAGACGACCGCCATGAAAACCCCAGAAAAGTTTGGTGCTCATGCGCAATGTCGATATGGTGATAACCGCTTTTTAAATCAAAGGAAAACATGTGCGCGTCTTTCGCAAAATAAGCCATAGCAATTTTCCAGTCCTCGTACTTAACACTTTGCTTAATTAATGACTTATTGACATGGCGCAAATCAAGAATTAACCTCTTTTTACCGCATGGCTGTATAGAAACTGACAAGGGATTTACAGCAAAGGGCTGCTCATTAACGATACGCACCCGACCAGAGTTAACAAGCTCAAGAACGGCTTGGTCCACGAAATCAGCATGAAGTCGAGCTGACTTATTATTTCCTAGCTTTACGGCCAACGGAAAACTGATGAACGGCAGCCTGTAGCCGTTTTCAATAATAGACAAAATAAAATCCGGAGCACCTATAGATCTCCAGAAACCTAAATTGTTCTTCAGATTACCCTTAACGCTTAATGAATGTCCACTTTCAAGTTCGTAATTCTGTGTAATTTGATCTACCTGTGCCAAGTCATCTTCATTGCTTTGGTTGAGTTGAATGGCCTGCGGTTGGCTTGTTGTAGGAGATTCCAGGGCAAGAATTGTAGCTAGGGGACTGGTAACTTCCCGGCCAGCACATGGATCTACAGTCCTTGGCCCAGTGTCCAAATTTGCCGCATTTGAAACAGCGAAAGAAGTCGCCAGAAGCGTCTCTACGGCCTGAAAGATAACAGCAATGACGAAACCTGTAATAAACGGGAGGGGGGGGTGGGGGCGTTAACCAGAAAGATGAATAAACTGTATGGAACCGCGAGCGTGAATGGTACTCAAGAGACAACGGAGAGTATAAATACTAATAACGGGCCAATCAGGACATCAATGCAAAACAGAATGCACAATAGTGGGTGCGGCAGGTGTGAAACGAGAACAACTGCGACTAATTACTTGGAATAACAGCGGAAAATACATTTACGTTCTAATTCGCTTCGCTCAAACGAACGTAAATCATTTTACCCTTAAATTCCCGTAATACAAACAAATCACACGAGAAATATGGTAGGATGCGCAAGCAGATCCAAAACGCATGAATATACAAAGTAAAGAGGAGGCTCCTTTTTCTTACCACGAAAAAGCTGATTATCAGCGCCCAAAGCAATTTTTGGTTTCTTTCCACGATCGCTGGAGAGTTGTTCCTTTTGACGTCTCTTGCGGCTCGCCGCTTCTCTTGCCTTCTTAAGACGCTTTTCATCTTCGGAGCCGGATGCAAGCTCGTCCGACTCGTACTCGGCTACAACCTGCCAGCCGTCCCTACTTTTATCAGCGATTTTTATCAGCTTCTGTCGCTTTCGAATACGTTGCCTGCCTTCTTGGGAAAGTTTCTTGATCTGCGACAAGTTTGGCTCGATGCTTTCACTTTCAGTTTCAACGCTTTCAAAAAAGGCATCTAATTCGGCATTAAGCTCAAATTGTTTCTGGTTACCTTTGAACTTTAGCTGTACAACTTCTTTATCTAACTTACTCCTTTGTTCGATTTGCTTTCCTTTATCTTCTAATTTTTTCTCAAGAAAATCCTTAAACATGGAAAAGACTTGATCAACGGCTGCTGAGTTGCCTCCACTATCACCTGAAGTTTGGCCAACTTCAGCCCGCACGGACGAACCTTCGCTCTCTTTTTGATCGTTGGGCATCACACGAATAGGAAAAACACAAACCAGAAAGATGAATAAACTGTATGGAACCGCGAGCGTGAATGGTACTCAAGAGACAACGGAGAGTATAAATACTAATAACGGGCCAATCAGGACATCAATGCAAAACAGAATGCACAATAGTGGGTGCGGCAGGTGTGAAACGAGAACAACTGCGACTAATTACTTGGAATAACAGCGGAAAATACATATTTTATAGCCCGAATTGCTCGAACTCCTTCCTTGTTTTTTTTTTTTTTTTATGAATATCACGAAAGATAAACCCCCTTTACGCAAAAACGTTAGGCTACGTGAGAGAATAAGCATGTATACTTCGATTTACTGGCTTATCTGTTGTAGAAACTGCTAAAAAACTGGAAAAATCCGAATTTTGGGTGATAAAATCATCATGGAGAAATGAAGGTTTTGAGGGCAAGAAACGAAGGGGTAGACCAAAAGTCCTGAATAAAGCAGCTAAAATAGTTTTAAAGAAGGCTAGATACAAAACAGGAGACTCGAAGAGGAAGCTCTTACATAGTTAGCAAGCTAAGTCCAGAAAGGGTCATGAAAAGCGAATGTTTAAAATTAGAGGCCCCTGAGTTGGCGGAAAAAAACGATCTGCTTAGTCTGCCAAGTAACTCCCAGCTCGTCTCCGATTTGTAAAGAACTGCAAAACCTTGCTGTGAAAAGGGACCGGGATGATTATCTTTTTTGGATGAATGCCCAAAATATATTTTTTTTTCAGCTACCTAAACTAAACAAATATTGTTTTGGCGTTGAACTGGCTCCTGCGCACCAGGTGATAAAAAAGCTGAAAAAGGATCATCTGTGGGTCTACACGCTGTATCCCCAGCATGCCGCAAAGGCTGCAGAATGTGATAAAAAAGCAGCAAGGGCATAAGATTTACTGAAATTCTAAATACATGTAGTCGATAGAGAAGTAAACATCTTCTAGAAATTTCATGTAAAAATAAAGTTTTGATCAAAAGTTATAGTGCATGAAATTAGAGGAAAGAACTTTTGGGACACCCTGTATATCGAGAATAGATAAATTAAAGACTAATGAATCAAATACTTAAAAACGCACTTAAATTGTTTTTCGTAAAATTTCTTGAACTGCCTCCCTATGATGAACCTCCAGCATTGCGTGACAAAGAGAAGGGCCAGAAGTGTACTAAAATCTTTTGAAAATTTAATTTAATCTTTCCACGCAGGAAAGCAAACAATCGCATGAAATAGGAGAACTGACTCCGTTATCAGAAGAAAGCAATGATGAGGTCCGACAGGAGCTGGTGTCGACTTTTAAAGGCCATCTTGTAAGAAGGAAATACTTGAACAAAGAATAGTTCATTTCATTTTTCTCAAATTTAATTATACTGAACGTGGATAAGGCATGCAGATAATGAGGAAATCTGCTGAGAAGTAACAATTTTCTGCGAAAGAAAAAGTATTGACCGTGCTCCGAAATAAGCCAACGAGAACTGAAAAACTCTAGAAATCACATGCTGATCTAGAGCCATTGATTACGCCCACAAGAGATAAACTCAGGCTAACATCAAATTAAAGCTAGGACTCGAGTCGGGACTCCTAACCCTAACCCTAACAGCGAGCTTACCTTCCATGTAATGCCACGCACTTTGCCAGGCTTCCCAGGCAGCTGTTGTATTCCCAGTTACGCGATGGAAAGAGAAATCAAGGACGGCTTAGGCTAAGATTCAACGACATCGTGAAAAGAAACCTGAAGCGGAAGAACATTTTAGTAGATTCTTGTAGGCAGCGAGCAAAGGACAGAAAGACCTGGAGGAACGTTATTAAAGCTTCATGAAACGGACATTGTCGCTTCGACAGACTGCATAACTAACTAACTAACAATGGTCGTGACTTGCAGGAAGTGAAAATGGCGGGAAACCGAAAAATTGTCGAGTCCTGCGTCGAGTCCTGGCTCGATATATAGACATCCTTCGTCCACGAAGCCGTCTGACAAAGAATTTTCAATGTATGTTTACAGTGCGACTACTGTAATCCGAGCCACTTAGACAAAGTTGACCAATCGGATTACAGGAAAATAACAGTACATTCCAAGAAAGTTGGTTGTGGGCCAATCAGCAGGTCGTAAGGAAACAATAAGTTACTCGCAGAAGTAAATTTAAATACTGATAGCAAACGTTTATCAAGAAAGCAAAACGTTTCACCAGACCGGCAAAGTTTTTCTATCCGAAACATTCATATAACACCCAGGGGACGTATTTGTTTGACATAAGCTGTTATTTTGTCATCTACTAGCAATTTCTTCTCTAAACTTTGCCGCGCTTTGCAATAAAATACAATATAGTATAAATAACGTTTACATTTTTCGCCTCCCTCAACACTCTAACGGACCATCCAGGTAGGGTTCAAAAGGTCACGTTTGTAGGTTGTTATTGGTTGATTTCGATCCATGTCGTTGATTTCGTTTCGTGGTAATTATGATTAACAATTAACTTTCTCGGAATGTATTGTTATTTTCCTGCCATTCAATCGGTCAACTTTGACTAGGTAACCCCTGTTATAGTAGTAGTCGCCCTGAGATGAAAGGTTTCACCAGAGCAATCTCTCCAGGTCACTCCTATACCAGAATACAATCAATCGAAGCACCCAAGCGTGCATTCGATAAATCTTGGCCGGTCTGGCAAATGAATCCACAGGTATATTTTGTGATGTAATTTAAAGTAAATATTACTTTTGAGCGATTTTCAAAAACTGGTGAGTCATTTCTGCAAGGTGGCGCAGTCCCATTTTGGTGAGGGCATGGGTACTAACTTTTAGGTACGACAACCATTGCTGCCTTTAGGGGTGTATCTTAGTGTTGCGAAGACTTTTGTTGGTTAGCTATTGTTTGGTGCTGTAATTACTCAGTGTCTTTTCAATCTTTTGTATTACGTCATTTGGTGATTGCACCTACCCTCGATACCAAGAAACTACCACTTTTAGTTCGGTACTTTTTGTTATATCCCTGACAAGGCAAACGCTTTCTTCGGAAAAAAAGATCATTAATCTGCATATCTTTCACCTACAGGAAAGAGAGGAAAGTAAACTATCAAAGAAGGTACAAGTGACCATAGAAATGGCCTCATTACGCCAGGCTGACGTCACACAGCACATGGTGTCGGCCAATCACAATTTGTTTGAAGTAAGAGGGAAATACCTCAGCCTTGGGCGGCCTAATATCACGTATTAAAGAAGGATGTAATGTAATACCTTTCTTCTTTACGTGCTTTGGGTGACGCTAAACGTAACCTTTATGTGAAAATATATCGCGTTACAAGTGACTGTTACTTGGGAAAAGGAATATCGGGGTTTGCGAATTTGCGAACTTAAGATAAAGACAAATTTAAAAAATTTAAATTCCTGTTCTATTAAGTCTTGTTCTTAGGCCAGTGGAATCTCATAGTGTTAGCACATATACCAAAGGCTCACAAGTGAGAATAATACCAATTTAAGCACTGAAGCACATGTTCCAACTCGGTGGTATGGAGTGCTCTTCCACTGGCACTCGCCTCCGCAGTAAAGGGCCTTTGATACACGGCTTTGTCCATTCATCGGCTCGACGGTTATGCCATGCTTATGAGACCCAACAAGGTGAGACAGCTGTTGATGGCTGCCACTGCCCTTATGATATGGTTCTGCGCATGCGTAGGGTACTCTTCATACCGCGGAGCCGGTACGTGTTCTTCAGTGCTGAAACTGACATGTTGTTAAGGAGTGAGAATCGGTGTTGCGTAACCTTTCATAAAGGTTGTATGGCGGTTCGAGCGATTGCAATTTAGGAGTCCCAAATAGTAATAAAGATACACAGGGGCACCCAACGACTGTTTTCTGTAAAATATCTGTTCGGAGAAACAAATATTGCCTACAATTTTCTATTGCTTGAGGACGGCTACAAATTTCTAGATGACCGTTCCATTCATGTACAATTTTCGAGACTTATCTACTAAATTCCCAACGATTTCTGAAGCTTAACTTTTCGCACTTCACTCCCTAAGTAATGGTGCTTTTCGTAGAAAAAGAAAACCTAGAATTTTCGGACTAAAAATGCGATTGAGATTGGGACTGAAGTAGATGTAAGATGAAAATGAAAACACCACAAAAACTATTCACTACTAAAGAAAAATGCCACTAGGGCACCTCATTATGATAAGTTTGAGGTTATAAGAACACAACAACCTAAACTTGGGTCCCCTGCGCCACTGACGTTTTTTGTCGTTCGTGTACCCATCCTGTGCTGTCTTGAATTACGTCACAACGTCCTACTTTCATTCTCTTGAGCTATTTTCAGTTTTGGTATTGTCAGATTACTTTTTAAGCAAAAATACATGCTAAAATCTAAGAAAACGTACATTTAAAAGCATTCAAAATGCTGAAAGAGATAAAAAGCTTAAATTTCCGTATAAACTTTTCAACAATTTAAACGCAGATAAACGTTATCACTGATTACTTCCAATAGATAATACCAAACCTTGGCTCGTGTTTGGCTCGAACAAATGTCAGTTTTTTATCTTTCGGTCTGTTAGTTACTTATTTACTAATAACTTAAGAGTTCTGCTGTTTCAACCTAAAAAAATGTTTGATTCTAGGATGAGCAATTCAAAGTAACCGACAAAGAACTGCTACCCAGCACATCAGCATCACCAGGACAAAGACAAGCTTCTGCTATGTCACTTTCAAACAATAACCTACAGGAGTCAGACGACGAAGACGAAGAGGAGGTCTTTTCTACCAAACAACTGTTTTCATTTGCTTGGCAAATAGCTAAAGGAATGGTATTGAATCGTATTTTCCTGATAATGTTGCTTTGATTTTGATTCTGAGCATAACAAGGCACAAGAGGAGAAAAATTCAAAAGTCAATATTGTATAAGCACCAAGTAGATGGGATAATTAAATTGATTGTTTTTCTAGATATGAGTACAGTTTTTTTTTTCATTTAAATGGGTTGGATGAATATATTTTCTAAGTCGATCGGTCAACCCAGTTTCGTTACGCATCTGGACGTAAATATCTGGATCAGATTAGTGCTGGTATTTTACTTTTCATTTGTCTCGTATTTTTTTAACGTCAACTAACTGCTTAGTGTTCGGGGTACTCCCGTTAACTGATTATGGTTTGAGATAATTTTAATTGTGTTTTTCGTTTCCTAATTGTTATTAGAATCATCTCGCAGAAAACAACTTTGTTCACAGAGACCTTGCTGCCCGTAATGTTCTTGTTGGCCATGACAACCAGATTAAAGTGTCAGACTTTGGGTTGATGAAACAAATTTATGAAGATGTGTGCCACTCAGAGAAGTCTAAAAGGCCTCCTGCGAAATGGATGGCCCCAGAATCACTTTACCAAGGCGTTTACACGACCAAAAGTGACGTGTGAGTTAGCGATTCCCTCTCCTTGACAAGGAAATCACGCCTGATTAAAACGTTTCTACTACTGTAATCACTTCTGTAGCCTGCGAAAACATCCGTTTCTCCTCGCTCTTCGCCACTGAGGACGTTTCGCGCGGAGGAACGTCTGCGTTTCAGCGACAGAAATTCCATACTGATGACGTAAACGGAGTAGTTACATTGTTTTAGCTATTGTCTACGAATGACAGACAAAAGACAAAAGGCCACAAAGGTCAAATGTAAAAGCGTAGAATCTCTGACAAAACAGTCAAAATTTGTGGAATATAGTGTTCTCTAGAAGAAGCATTTGAGTTTTGCTTCAGCTCGTTGGCAGATGAACACAACACTTTACCAGAATTGACCAGAATGCACGTAAAATTGTACAAATTCACATTTGGAACCCCATGACTACCGGATTTATTAAGTGAACATTGATTTACGTCATCAGTATGGAATTTCTGCCCCTGAGTCGCAGAAGTTCCTCCGCGCGAAACGAGATTTTCTCAATACTAAGTAGTGCGCGCGCGTGAACCAGAGTCACTTTGGCGGGAAAACGTGATAGTCGTCCTCATTCTACTACGAGTTTTAGAGAGAATGTCGTCTTAGCGGACACAGGTGCAACGCGGAGATAATTCAGTTAATTCATTCTTAGCCTATACTCCCCTTTTTTGTTTATGACAATGCTAGGGTTAAAAGCCGTCCAATCAAAAGCACAATTTTTTTGCCCAAATATGGAATCAGAGAATTGAAAGAATCCCTGTCTAAAAATAGCCAAAAAGAGGATTCTTCCAGTCCTTAACAATTTTCCAATTACATGCAAAACTCAAAATTACACG
Organism: Porites lobata; assembly: GCA_942486035.1. NCBI lineage: Eukaryota > Metazoa > Cnidaria > Anthozoa > Scleractinia > Poritidae > Porites > Porites lobata. Next base: position 182,044 of record CALNXK010000183.1, on the reverse strand, counting down.
CTGAACCTTTCAGATTTGTTATATGATAATCACCAGACAAAAACATTTACATCTACATGCAGTGGAGCCGACAAGTAATAATTTTCTCTGCGAAGACTTCCCGTAAAAAATCTTCTTGCTCGATAAGTAGTTTTCCGTGCATTGTAAAACATTTTATATGTTATTGTGAACGGCTTTTGTACATTTCTTTTAATATTAAGGTCGCAACTCTACAAAACTATAACGCATACTCTTATGAGCGCTCGCTAGCTTTCGTGAAAACTATGACGCATACTCTTATGAGCGCTCGCTAGCTTTCATGAAAAGTACGTTAAGCGGGGTCCGTACTAATATGGAATTACTGATAGCCGAGACTGTCGCGCGAATGCTTAGGAAAAATTTGTATTGCGATGTAAACGGTGCGCTACAAAGACCAATTACAGTTTCACTAGTTTTACGACCAAAATCGGAATATTATTCCCAAAATGGCCAGGATTGACTTCCCTCGGACAAGACAACGTCGGCTACACATAAGAAGCATCTTAGGTAAATTTTGTTTGGTTCACCAAAAAAAAGAGGAAACCTTAAATCCTCATCAGTAACTTTAACGCCTGGGCCATTACAGATTTGACTTTGGTATAGATAGGCGACTTTCTGTTAGTAGGTTAAAACCAAACCTGTAAAACTGATTGTTGTGGTTTCTTCGTACTCAGCCCAAAAGTGTCTGTCAGTGATGGAATTTCAGCCCATTATCCGAAACGTAGTTCGCATGGTCCTGAGCAAGAGCGGCGCCGTGTTTTGCGCCGTTTGAATTTAATTCAAAGCTTATTAAATCATCACTTAGAAGCTATTCTCTTTTCTGGGCAATTAGTTGCTGGTAGATGTTAACGATCTACTTGGGATTGTGGGTCTATCAATTCTAGCGCTCCCTTTTCCCTTCTGTTCCCGTTGCTTTGACAGAGGAGTGTAGTTGGGTTACCTGAGTTTGCTCCCCTTGTTTGTCTAAGACTTGAGGGAAAACCTTTTTCGAGGCGAAAGTCGGTAGATTATTCATTGTCTTTCCGTTTTCTCGACACAAAATTCTAAGAACACGACAATGGAGGTTGTACCTGGTATTATTTAATTCAATGAAACACGATGCACGAAAGGTTTGGCACTCGCATTTTTTCGTTCGCCCATCAATTAAAAGAAAAAAAGATAAAGACGGCAATAAACAATTTAAATGCGGTGAATCTGTACATTGTTGTAACCCCTTTGTGCTTTTTTTGATAGTTGGTCTTTTGGCGTTGTTCTTTGGGAGATGGCTACATTGGGTAAGCGGATCAATTTACGGTTCATACTTATCATGTTAAGTAATGATCCGGGTAAGGTGGATAGCAATTTCTTTTGTTATGCGGCAACGGTGCTTTCCCCACATAGGAATGTTCTTATTTTTACACAGAGAATGCATAAACCTACATGAAGGCCGTTTAGGCAATAAAATGCATTTACACTCCACTTTGAAAGGGTGTTTTTTTGTGTTAAAAGATTTTGACCAATCACAAGAGTTGAAAAGAATAGCCAAGAAGTTTACAATTTTACATGTTCCACACATAGGATTTCTTGGTTATTCAAACTGAGACCAGTTTTTGTTATATGGAAGATGGTTGGAAAGTAAAGATGAATATATGTACTGCTTTATGAAGTTTTGTTAGCTTTTACTGTTTAAGCCAATCAGAAGTAAGTACAGACAATTGAAAAGTTAGCACCTTTTTTGCATTCCAACATGTTCGTTGCCGTTGTAGCTATCGTTCTTATCTGGACCGTTTCTTAAACTTAAAGTTAATTGACAAATGGACAAAAATTTACCATAGTCTGTGACTCTTATCTACCATAAAAATGATGTTAAAATGTTAGAAACTCAGGTGGAGCCACGCACGACCTGCTGGCGAAAGATTTCATTGCAAAGTTTGACTATTACATATTTTGACGTCATCTCTACGGTCGATAAGAGAATATTATCACAGACCATAAATATAGAGTGTTTTCACTCACGTGGCCAGCACTTTTGCAAATTTATTGGAACAAAAGAAAGCGTTTGCATAAGAAAAGAGTTCAACTCCCACAGGACTGGTTTGGGACACCAACATGGCGGCCGTTTTATTGTTTTGGGACACCAATATGGCCGCCGTGACGTCATGTGAAAACACTGTATTGTCGATTTGTTTGTTTGTCTTTTCTTTCAATAAAATTGACAGGTTTTTTTTTGAGGTTCGTTTCCAGTAATTTTTTTCGGAAAATCTGGCACGAAAGAAAGAGCTTAAAATAAATTGCGCCATCCGTCACGTCATTTTTCATTGTCGATCAGGCAGCGCCGTTCGAAAAATTGTTCTGATTATTATCGTAAAATATTGTACACAAACACATCCAAGGAACCCTCCTCCCCCCTTTTGCCATGGTTGGATGTGACTTGAACGATTGTTATCAAGGTTACTGCTACCGGGAAACAATTCAAGCTGGTTTCCTTTAGGCTAATTTCAGTGCTGTAAGGCCTCTCCTGGATGATAGCTACATGTGACAATGCATTGTATTTGGGAACATTGAAAGTTACGTGAATAAAGGAAGCCTTTCTTTTCTGACACATTTAAGTGCATTGGCCATCAGACCACCATTCAAATAACCATTTTTGCAAAATGACATTATTGAGTATGGAGAGTAACTATAGCATCTTAAATAGAGAGCTGTCTAATTATATCTACCGATATGTAATTATTGTAATTATTATATTTTTCTTTCTCTCAATCGCCAGGAGGAGTACCATACCCCACGCTGACCAACTCAGAGCTGTATCGACTGCTCGGTACAGGTTATCGCATGGAAAGGCCTGACATGTGCTCCGATGATGTGTACGTTTCTTGATCAGGGTCGTCTCGATCTTAGAATTGACGATTAGATTCAACTTAAGTTTTCCGTGCTTCTGTTCAGTTACAATTCACAGCGAACGTTGCAACATACGAAATTCGTCAAATATGTTAACGCCTTCTATGATCATATCAAATACTGACCAGAAGGACGGCAAGGGACAGGGGGGGGGGGGGACTCCCATATGAAAGGGGCGGGGATGCTTGTCGTCTCGCTTAGGGGTGTAAATTTCAGTATGTGGTCTCGCTTAGGGTGTTCTGTGCAAAACACTATTATATTTAGCCGTAAAGGTCTCTTTTAGGGATGCACTCGAAAAAATATTAAAAAATTATATATTTTCAATTCGTTTTATTTACTCGATTCATGTAACCAAAGTTTAAACTGATCGCTTTTAGGGGTCAAAAAAGGTTGGGCCACGCCCAGATTGGTCTCTATTAAGGGTTTAATTCAAAATTTCCGACGAGCATCCCCGCCCCTTTCATATGGCAAGGGTAAACTTTTATTGGAATTCTTACTCTTTTAACAAGGAAACAACTAGTATAGACCACATTTTCAAAACCATTTGCCATTTCAGATAAAACAGATAACACATTGTAAGTTTAACCTTTTGTTCGCTTACTCTAAACCCTCTTAGCTTTATGGTCCATTAAGGCATCGATAGCAGTGATTAGGTTAATCTCTTTCCCGAGAGGGCTACCTTTTTCAGTCTTCTGGTATAGGAATTTCGCTAGTCGAAGTACATGAAAGGGTATTAGGGAATGCTGTCGTTTCGGTTAAATTAACTGCAAAAACCGTGGACGAAAATCCTGCTAGGTGTAAACGTTGGATCTCTAGAAAAGAGATCAAATCAACCAAAATATAAAGAAACAAGAACGAGAAGCTGTAGTCTTCGGACTTCTCGTTCTTGTCGTTTCGGTCTATAAAATGCCTTAAAAGAGGGCTAGAGAAGGATTTTTTGGCAGTGAAGAAATCACGAAAAATTTCTAGTTTTGTTTTTTGTTTATTCAAAAGGAAGTGCATTAAAAGGGATAAAAAGTCCTTTGAACTAGGTATTTGAAAGAGGTACTATTTACCAGTAGAAGGCATAGGAAAGGGGTGTCAAAAATGATATACAAAAGGGTACGGTGCCTCGCGGGATAAACCTTTTTTGAGAACACCCCCCGATCTCTTTACATAATAATGGCTGGATGAAGGAGTAGGGAATCACGTGATAACCCAAAAGTTCCAGGAGCCGATTTTAATGGGCTTTACGTTGAAGCTTCACCCAAAAGGATTACCTTTTTAGGCCACATGTATATGGAAAGGTAGGAATTTTACAGCTGAAATGAGTGAAAGGGTAGGAAATTTTGTACCTTCGGTAATTTACATTAAAGATATTTTAAACAGATGTACCTTTATTGTATGCTTGATGTTAAGGGCTTAATGGCTTAAAAGTAGTCGTACCATTTTCCAGGGTAGGCGGAAAGGAATATATACGAAAGGGGTACCTTTTCGAAAAAAGGGATTGGACCTCAGGGTGGAGCCTCCCTGTAAACTCATGAAGCTAAGAAGCCTATATATTCTACTACAAAATTTTCTTTTATTCCAATAGACCTCTTTCGCTTGTATGTTTTGTTTTCTCCCAATACAGGTCATGTGATAATACTCCAAGGGACTGTTTCTTTCAAATTTCGTGTCATTCAAGTGCATATGTATACATAGTAGACAAAGGGTAAAATTCCCCTGGGACCTCCATTGTGAAAACAAAACATACAAGCTATAAAGTGCCTTATATAATATATTGACACGGTCTAATAATTGACTGGAGCTCTAGTTAATTAGCATTGAATGGTTCTATTTTTTTTCCTATTCATGACAGATATGAGCTGATTTCTGACTGCTGGAACGAAGACCCTTACATTCGTCCCACTTTCTTCCGGTTGATCGAAATACTGGAGGAGATAATGGAAAGGGATGCACCATACTTGGATGTAAACAAACACAATGAAGATCGTCCGTATTACAACGTACCTCCTTTAGCTAGTGCTGATTGATATGGAGAAGAAGGGGCATCCCCGATAATCGGACAGCTTAAGACGGAACGAGTATAAACAGTAGATGCATAGTTATTGACTTAGAAACTAAGCTAAGAAAATACTGAAAGAATTAAAACAAACATGAAAAGAGCTTTAAGTGTAAAAAAAAAAAAAGAAAGTGTAACAGTAAGGCCCTCCAGATCTAATCAGGAGCCCATCATCCAGGAATGTAAATCTCCCTTATAGCGTGTTAAGATTTTTACTAGGCTATTTATAGACTAATCTTTCACGCAGAAAAAAAAGCGGGACTGAGTAGGATTTTCAGCAATCAGCGGATGCGATCAAAGAAGTATACAGCTATTAACGTAAAGGTATTAACAGTGATTAAGGTTTTAACTGAATGACGAGCCTTAAAAGTTAGCCACTAACTGAGAAGATAGCTGAAGATCAACCGCCATGTTGGATTTCACCGAAGTTGTTTTTAGTGCACGGCGAATTTTTCTTAAACGATTGTATTTATTACTGTGAGTAGTGTAAATTATAAACGGAGAGGTTTAAATAAGAATCTAGGGATTACATATTTAACTATTGTTTTAATGCTTTGCAAAATCCGTATTAGATATAGACTGGCTGAAATACCTCTAACGCTATCATTATGATTAAAATAACATTGTTCCGCACTTGACTTGCTTTATACTTTGGCATTTCTCATTTCATATTGTAACCATGTAAATGGTTTGACCAATGAATGACTGCATGACCTGATAAGTCATTAACGTCGCGGTACTCCTTTGTTTGTCCGTCAGTTAAGCGATGGTGCCTCAGGGTCATTAAAAAAACAAACAAACAAACAAACAAACAAACCGTCCTTTGTCATAGTTATATTTCAGACTCGTACCCAGCGCTATTTATGCGTTTTGGGGGTGAGAGAAGATTAGGGGTTAGGTTAAGGCGCGCGCGGGGTCTCATGGGAAGGCACGAAGGAAAATTAGCGGCGCTATTTTTCCTTTGTGCAAAGTGCTAAAGTGCTGGCCCTAGTTGTTCAAAACGTGGATAAAGCTATCCACTGGTTATAAATCTCTATATAGTGGATAACGCAATCAGTTTCCCTAATACTTCCACTGGATAGTGATTTATCCGGTGGATAGCGCTATCCATCGTTTGAACAACCGGAGCCTGGTCGGTGAGAGATAATTTTTTTCTCGCAGCTTTCGCCGGTTCCAATGGGAAAAAACCTCTTCCACCCTGTGTGGTGAAAGACCAAATAACGTTTTGCAAAGGCTTTTCTGGGTTAATGGCAGGAAGAAGGCGTTCTAACACGTTAACTATATTTACCTCTTTAAACTATTATTTTTAATAAGTAATTTTCCACTTCTCAGCTAATTCCCCGCCAATGCACATATGACTATATTTTGGCTGAAAGAGTCCTTTTCCAATCGTCGTTGCTTGTCAGTACGTCCTCCATAACAGGTGGAATTAGGCAATTAGTTTCACGTCCTGAGTCGGGAAAGGGGCAGCCTAAGTTAAGATTCAGTAGGAGAAAACGAGTTTACACGAGTCTTCATCATTAAGTTTTAAAACAGAATTGAAAATCGGCAGTAGCCCTGGATTAGCTTAACCTTGTTTAGAACAAAGCGGCCTCGGTTTAGTAAACCAGATCAATTCACACTTCAACACAGGCGGCCCAAACTCACATACCATAGGTGACGCGCAGGCGGTGTGCGTCACGAGATTCGACCAATCAGAATGCGGTATTTGTAGAGTGATTTTCGTCGCGCTTGGAAACGGAGCCGTTTTCAGAGTTGTATCTGATGAAATCTTCTCATTCTTCCAAGCTTGGGTAGGTAATTTCGACATTATACCGCCATGAAAAGTTGTTGAAACACTTTATTTTGATAGTAGTTACGTTACTTAAAATATTTTGCTTTCTTGAGAGTGTGAGACAAGTTTGAATTGCTCGGTCATGTGCAAGCCGCCACGGTGATTTAAGTGTTACTTTTGCCGTTCCTCTTGGATTCATTGCTGGTTACTGTTAGCGGTTTTATCGGATTATTTTGGTCATCTCGTTAATTCAAACTCTCTTCTTTGTAAATTTTGGGGTCTACACGGGTCTTCCTCTGATAGTTTCCCCGTTATGAGGCGTTAAAGAGTCTTGGAATGAAGAGATCGTCTCACCAAAGTAGCACAACTCCCGGGAAACTGGGGCTGAGGAAACATGCCGAAACGGAAGCCGACGTGAAGCGAGTAACGCCAAATCCAGCGTTTGTTCCATTTTAAACTAGAATAGGTAAATAGGTTTGAATATTGTAAAAACCTTTGGAAACAAAACAATTTTCATAACGCAGTGCGGAAACTGAAAGCGTGTCTCCTTGGGTAGCAGTTTACGTCGCGTAGCAGAAACACAAGGGGGTTTATTTGCCTGTGATTTAACCCTAATAATTTTTATTTCTTTTGCAAACCAGAATAAATCAATGTTGTAACATTTTCTTTTGTGTCTTTGGGTAAAAGTTACTTTGCACTGCAAAAACACTGGGGCATTCATTTGCCTGTGATTTAACCCTGATGATTTTTTTGCTTTTGTAAACCAGAATAGATCATTAATTAAGTAAAATTTTCTGTTGTGTCTATGGGTAATCTGTTGTAAGTAAGTAAGTAAGTAATAACTTTATTTAACGAGGGTAAAGACATTGATTACTGGTCACCCAGTAGTTTTCATAATGGCCCTCCTACAATTAAAGTAATAAAAAGTATCGATTAATTAATTAACTACCAATATAATCTACCAAATAAAATTACATAATAAACAACTATTAATACAATATTGATTAATTGACTACTAATGAAACTAAAAGGTTTTACAAATCTTAAAATGATCAAGAGAAGAAATCAAAGTACCGTAAAGTTTAAATAAGTAATTTTTAAAATTAGTATGGGAGAGTGTCTTAGGTTCGGGATCAAGAGCGTTCCACAAACGGGCAAGCGCTTGAGTGAAACGTTCGAAGGCCAGAGTTCCTTTTACAAGCTGGTGTTGTAATATTGTTATTGGAAACGGATCTCGTGTTATGATTATGGGTGTCTATGGTATGTTTCGCGCAGCAGAAACACTGCAGGGGCATTCCTTTGCCTGTGGGTAACCCTGATAATTTTTTCTATTCATGAACCAGAATAGAATTTTTGTAACATTTTCTGTTGTGTAGACAACGAGCCAAAAGCATACTTGAGCTTTTTCAGTAGTACACCTTGACTCGCCTTTTGCCTGATTTTGCGTTTTAAGCGTGGGCAACTGTTTCAAAATGCGTATTCAACTAGTAAGTAGGTAGACTGTCTCGGAGAATTGAACTTGGACACGACGAATAGCAGACTTTCCAAAAAAGCCGACTTGTAGACTTCTCCCGACTTTGTCGCTCTCTCGGCTACTTCGCAGCCCCCAAAGCTCGCTCCGCTATCTAAGAAACTTGTGAGGCCGACTTGTAGCAAGTCTAGGTGAAAAGTGGTCGTTTCTTTTCCTTGCATCATCGTATCCACGCATCAGTTCGTGTATGTGATGCATACTTTCCCGGTGCTCCTCACACTCGAGAATCTGACAGTCGAACTTGAAATCATTTACAAAAATTAACAGTGACACGTGCGTGTTTTATTTTGGTTCTTCTTGTTAACACTTGAATGTATAACGTGCAAATGCGTAAACATTTCAAGTTATTCTAATGCTTTTCGTATCAAATATTTCCAGTGATATATTTTTTTCGTTAAATGTGCTGGTATATTACTTTTGTTTAGCTTACATTTCAACGAGATTTGTGCCAGTAAAGTCGGATTGCTTCGTCTTCATTGTATCCTTGAAATTGCCCGGCGGTTTTTATCTTTATAGTGCAACTTGGGTAGCTGTTATCTACCTTTAATTGAAGTTGTTTCAATTTAGGACAGCCTTGTGGTAGCGTGTTCAAAGGAAAACAAACTATTTTGGGGGTGTTATTTGATTATAATTTTCCTTGAAAGTATTTTAGTTATATGAAAGGAAAAAGTGAACTTTTGTGCAGCAAAAATATGCATCCGTTTTACTTCACAATAGGAATACTCTCGCCATTGTGAATAAATGGCTCTTGAGGGAGTTGGGGTTTTTGCCGACTTTTGACACCTTTCTCTGACTTAATTGATCTGCTCTACATGTGCTCTGGTCTTACAGTGGTTTGTGTTACCAAATACACCCCGCTGAATTGGAAAAAAATTATTTCCAAACCAGCGGGGTACTGTAAACCTGAGCAGTACTAAGGGACGGTCCATTAGAAACGTTATGGGGGAGGGAGGGAATTTTCCAGGCGCCGGAATTTTTTTGGTTATCAAATTTCTTTTATGAATTTTTTTAGGCCTTAGCATGAATATCTTTTAGGATTAATTGGCCTGCACGCATTTTTTTTCATTTAATTTTCCCTGGCGCGAATTTTTTTTTTGTACTTCGACCGCCCCCACCCCCCCATAAGTTTTCTAATGGTCCGTCCCTAAGCTCATCATTCTAGAAAACATGTCCAACGGGTTGAAACCCTAAAGTAGCACGTGACCTTATCTTAATGAGATAAAGATAAAAGACTATGACATCATTGGGGTTAAGTACCTCACTTCAAATTAATGGGGTCCCCCTGTTCTGTCGCACTTTGTAATAATCTTCGCACTTCGTAACACCTGTCACACTTTGTAATAAAATTGTCGCACTTTGTAATAAAAAAGCTGTCGCACATTGTAACAACAGACCATCGCACTCTGTAATAAAATAAGCTTGGTGACGGAATGATAAATCAATTGTTGAACTCGGTTATCGCAAAATAGCGTGATTTGACAGTGTCTGCCAGATCACGATATTTTGCTCAACCTCGTCCAGTAATTGTTAATTATTTGCTTTCTCCCGCTCCATCACCAGGAGGCGTTCCATATGCGACGCTGACCAACACAGAGTCTTATCGACTCTACGGCAGTGGATATCCTATGAAAAGGCCAGACATGTGTTGTGATGACGTATACGTTTCTTCACCAGCGTCGTCTTAAAGTTTATAAATAGATATTATTTTTCCTGAAAACCTACATTATTCACAATAGATACGAGTTAATGACTGACTGTTGAAAAGATGACCCTTGCCCTCGTCCCAGTTTCTTTCAACTGATCGAAAAACTGGAGGTGATAATGCGGAGGGATGTACCATTTTTTTTGTGGGGAGGAGCGTTGAGTGACGTCACAGAGAACGACTGTGTTGCAGACTAATATTCCACTATTGTCTTAATACTTTGAAAAAGTGATAAAATAACGCTAATTTCTGCCATGAACATGAGATGTTATAGACTGAAATCAGCCAGTAACGCTTTCAGTACGACTAGACTCATTGTTTCTCTCATCACTTTGCTTCATCCTTTGGCATTTCTCATTACAAGCTGTAATTACAATAGTTTTTTTATGTAGATGGTTTGATCGGTCAATACATCAGGGCCTTGGTCTGAAATTTCCTTGTTATGGCCTAACGGACGAGTTTATAAGTTATTTATTATATGGCCTTTTTATTATGGACCTGAGCCTGCGATCAATTAAAACCAACAACTCAAAAAACACGTCACACCATGTGATACTGGTCAGCGGATACCTTTCAATTGACAATAAGATGGTTGTTCATAAGGATGCCCACTATCAAATTAAACACAGCTTGTTTATTCCTCGGACACCTAGGTACTAATGCCCGGTTTTTTAAAAAATAATGTCCGCTTAGCAGCCATTTTTAAGGCTTTAGGCTTTTATTAGCTTGGTTAAATCTTTATTCGAGTTCCAGGACCAATTTAATCTCTGATTGGTCAAATATTGACAGGTGACTTCTCCCGTCAAAACTTAGCATCAAGAAATTTGTCATTATTTGTCATTATTATTACTTAACATTTCGCGTTCTTCCACTACCGTCACAAAATGAAAGGCAGCCTCAAGATTGTTAACTGTTCTGTTAAAAGCTTGTTTATTTGTTTATTGAGCTATTTTGAAAAAAATAGCTCTTATGTCAGTGGTGTGAGCGTATGTATCTTTGTGGCTTTGTAACTTTGTATCTTTGTAACTTTGTATGTTCGGATGTTTGTTGCAAGAGCCAATAAGGTTGAAGGTACTATTAGTTGATGCTTAGGAACCAATGAGATCTTAGCATCTACTTAAACATGACATTGGTAAAGGTCGAACAAGGGCACTTTGAGACCACCATCTTTATTCTTCACAATTTTTTCGTCTTTTATTACGGCTACAGGTGTTTGGAAACATTATATTAAATATCTTCATTATTCAAACGCTGTGTACAGTGATGAAGCTGTTTAAGGGTTCATATTTTAGTATGGATGCTGCTTCAAGGCATTTCTGACCTAATTCGGCTATCTGTACAACGCACGTCAGTATGAGTTCTGTTTCACCTGCTACAACTGGGTAGAGTATAAAAGATCATATATTTTCAAAGCTCTTCCAATGAAGCAATAATTGATATTTAGATATAGACTTTAATTCGAAAGTATGCGCCCCATAAAAGGTGGTTTTAGAAGTTTAAAAAGGCAGCTTATTTTTGTGAAAGCTGTACCGATTATTGTTAATCCTGTAAACAAGCTTTAAAAATATTATTCTCTCGCTTACAAAGTTCAACAGACCTTTTACGTTCTGGCAAAACAAAAAAAAAAAAGAATAATAAGTGAATGAACAAAATGATACAGCCTTCCTGCATACTAAGTATTATAGTTTCTGAAACGTATTTTATTTAGTAAAGATGTGTAACTTGAGTAGAAACAGTAGCGTTAGGGAATAAAATTGGAAGAAGCTAGTTGACACAATAATTAGATACTGTTGTATTGAGTGGAGTAACATGATACAAGTAGAAATATATTTCGGCAGTTTGATAATTTTCTTGGAAGTTAATAAATGTTAGGCTATCAACCTTGACGTTGCATGAAACATAATTTAATTGCAGATGTTGTAATAAAGCCGAGGTGATTTCTTAAAATCGCATGAGAAAATTGTGTAGTAAAACAATTTGCCTTTTTTTACGTTCGAATTGTAAAAGGGCCAAAGACCAACATCTTCACATGCAAATTGTGTGCATGAGTTATTTTTATAATTCTGTTTACTAGATTACTGTGTGATAACTCGAATTCCCCCACGTACGAACCACGAGAGGGGGCAAAGTCCAACACTTTCACGTGCCAGCTGTGTGACTGTACATCTCATGCAGATTGGCTTTTCACAATAATAATAGTAACTTGGACGTATGAAGACCTGTTTCGTTTAGTAACCAATGCCCTAAAAGAGGCTGTTGTCTTTTAAGAAGCAATAGCTTTTAAGACATAAAGAAATAAGTTGTCGTAGTTAAAGACTGTCTCACAAATGTTAATAAATGTTAGGTATCAACCTTGACGTTGCATGAAACGTAATTTAATTGCAGATGTTGTAATGAAGCCGAGGAGATTTCTTAAAACCGCTTGAGAAAATTTTGTAGTAAACAATTTGCCTTTTTTTTTTACGTACGAATTGTAAAAGGGCCAAAGACCAACATCTTCACGTGCAAATTGTGTGCAAGAGTTATTTTTATAATTCTGTTTACTAGATTACTGTGTGATAACTGAATTCCCTCACGTACGAACCACGAAAGGGGGCAAAGTCCAACACTTTCACGTGCCAGCTGTGTGACTGTACATCTCATGCAGATTGGCTTTTCACAATGATAAATAGTAACTTGGACGTATGAAGACCTCTTTGGTTTTGTAACCAATGCCTTAAAAAAGGCTCTTGTCTTTTAAGAACCAATAGCTTTTAAAACATGAAGAAATAAGTTGTCGGAGTTAAAGACTGTTTCACTGAGTAGAATCGCACGTGACAACCTCGTGAATTATGATGATGCAACCATCTACCACAATGATAAAAATCCTGGTATTTTGTAACTATTCAGTATTCGATGAGTCACATTTTGGCTTAAGAAACTCCGAGGAAACCTTGGAGTTTTCCTTCTAATCAACGTTTGGTGAGTAGAAATTTATTTTACTTTAACAATTTGTTTAACTTGCACCAGATGTAACAGGGAAAGACAGAGGAAAGTGAATATATAGGTTGAGGATCGACTCAGCTGAGCGTTTCGCGTTTTCATTTATTTACACGTAAGAACGAAATAACTTACGGAAAACAAAGGTAAAAGTAATATTACAAATGAATTAACCAACGGAGAAGCGGAAAGAAGACAAGCGGACGATTAATGTACGAAAAAGCATCATAAACATAAGGTTACTATGGTTTGTTGAAAAACAAAAGTATGATGTAATCTAATAAGACTAAAACAAGCCTAACGTACGGAAAATCGCGGGATAAAACATGGCAAAACTAAACTGCACAACTGGTAACATTAGTGGTCTCGAATTTATGAACGAGACATCACTGAACATACGAACAAACTGACCCACGGAAAAGTGTCTAAAAGACAGGGCTGATACTTTATAAACGAAGCTGAGATGTCAAAACAAGACTAAGGCGAAGAATGCTTAACTTCCCTTTTATATATAACTTCTTGGAAGTAGAACTGAGAGGATGCAATCATGACCTGCGGACAATGATCGAACATTTCCCATTGACCGTGCCTTATTTTATATATTCGATATACCTAAAGCTAAATGTAGACCTGGGCAGAGTTGCTCAAAGCATGGTTAGCTTTAACCATTAGTTAAGCAGTATCAAAACTAATACGTTGACAAGGTATTAAACGCTGGTTAACGCTAACCATGCTTCGAGCAACTGGGCCCTGGTCACTTAAATGTCAATTTATTAAACATAGCAATCAGTCATAGTCTTCATCTTCAAAGCCTTCATCATAATCCTCATTATCATCAACATCAGCATCAGGGAGATTTAACGCTCGGATGAAGCCTCAACTTCTTCTGTGATGTCAACAAAGATCTGCTCAGGTCTTTCATCGTGAACAAAGAGTGCAGATTCCTTTGCCACTTCTTCGACATGTTCAACACAAAGCCGACACAACGGTGGAAACTAGAGACTTTAAGCATCGACAAAGGTGACGGCAGCGAAAACGTCACTTTTAAAATGAATTAGCGTTTTTTCCAACTTTGTCGTGTTTATTTCAATTCGCTGAAAATAGCTAATGTAGGCCAGTTTCTCTGGAGTTGATTTCTTTGGGACCGCACTCAAGTTTAGAAAGAGAAAAAAAACTTTGTCGTCGCTTGTTTACGTCCTCCATAAAACGTGAAACTAGGCATTTTCACGTCGTAATCGTGCAATAACGGCAAAGAAATGTACAAAATAGCGTGATGCACGTGCAAACTAGTTGTTTTGCTCAATAAACCTATTGCTTTTTTGACGTTCTCGTTGCTGTCGCCGTCGTCGTTGCTAAAACTCGCTACTGACATTTTGCGAACGGAGAGTTTTCGCGCGTGTGTACTAGTACCAAATCTAAGTCAGATGTCTTTTCCCGACATTTCTTAGTTTTTGCGCGGAGTATTTCAAAATAACTTAAGCCTGCTGCAGATGAAACCGTCATTTAGTTTGATGGATAGTCTTTGTGTGTTTCAAAGGTGCGCTCTTTTGTTTTAATTTAATGACGAAAGTAGCCGGGGGTTATGCTCTGAGTAGCCGGGGGAAATCCCCGGCCCTTAGTGACAACCCTGCTCATACTAGTCAAACATTTTGAATCTTTAACAGTCAGATGAATCTTATTCAGTTGTGTGAATTTGTAGACATTGAAATCATTTGCTGCTCAGGTTTTGCACTGTTATTAGACCCCTTGTGGAAAATGCCTTATAATTTTTTTTCAAATTTTTAGTCTTGGTTTGTGAAAATTGTGCTGATTGTAGTAATTTGGCCATAAGTGCAGGAAAAAATATTATTAATTAGTAATAGCAGGCAGTGTCCTCTGGCAACTTAGGGGGTGTTTACATGACACCGGGGCAACTTTCGCCCCAGAGCGAGTTCACTCCGGTTCCCTCTCATGGCTCTATATTTGTTTACATGATACCACCACAAAATGTCATTTCGGCGCGAGTCACCCCCGGTAGACTGGAATGGGTAGCGCATGCATAATATTTGCGATTTTGAATCACACTTTTATTTTATCAACATGAAGTGTACCTTCAAATAATGAGATATGAAATGACTCGGTCATAATGTAAACCCGATACGAAATCAAAAAGTCATCCCGGTAGGAGACTCGCACTGGTGCGAGTTTTCTCATGTAAACACCCCCTTACTGTACATGTACTTGTGCACAATTAAGTGTATTATCATTAGCCTACAAGTAATCTGTGTAGTTTACTCAAATAATACTTGCTTTCTATTTATTCAGCAGATCAGCATGGTATGGGATGTTGGTGACAGAAAGTCCTCTCAAAGCAAACACGATTAATACATATTAATTACAAGCCTTAGTCTTGTAAAGTGGTTCCAGGGCTGTCACTAAGGGGCATAAACCGGACTTTAAATTGGCTACCTTGAGCCCAATACTTGGCTATTTTGAGAGGAAACGAAAGGAAAATTTATTAAAACATAAACAACTTTCCACATTTTCAATGTCCCGCTCACTAATTTCATTTGCCTTGCAACTTGCAATCTTAATGACAGCCTTGTGCATCTAACTTTTACATCATCAGTTTATGAAAATGATTTGTTATTTGGATTTTTTTTGTTAAATTTGACTGTAAACACTTCTGGGAGTGAAAGGGCTAAATCAAGAAACCATCAATGTTATACATGTATTAAGCTTTCACTCTTTTTATTTCTTATCTAAATATGTTGAAGCTTTTAATTTGAATTATGCTAAATTGTGCTAAATAGTTTCATTTTGGAAGATACCATTTTGACCCACCTTTACATTAATTTGTGTGTTAGAGTTTGTACCTTGCATATAAATACTAATAATTATTTTAAACTATAAATCATCTTAATTTGGTATAATACTAAGTTAAGATGATTTTTTTAATATATTTTGAGAAGACTGGTTTGACCCATTTGAAAAGTTTATGTACATTGTATCTTCTTATTTGTTCATTTATCTTTGCCTGAATGCAGCGAAGCGTAATGAAACAAAAGATAAATGGTTTCTTGAATTCCCAAGCACAGGTGCATTCGTCGGCAGTGTGTTTTAAGTGCCGGCATGAGATTATGAGAAGAAGGTGTGATATGTAAAGTAGCAAGTATATATTCGCTGAACAGTAAACAAGTTTCATTGTGGATTTTTACAAGCGGACAGTTAAATTCTTAGCTCGTTCTTCCTATCTCGTCCATATGGCGCGGGGCCGTCGTGGTCGCCCTGCTTCAGTTCGTTCTCATGTTTCGAGAGTCAACGCGGACGTTGAAGACCCTGTTGTCCGGCCGTCCAGGTCAAGAGAACATCGAAGTTCAGGCCGTCGTAGTTCTCGCTCACATGTTGCAGCTTCAAGCGGTTCTGGTCGTAGTGCTTCGCCTTCGCGAAGGAGTGTCCGCGAGCGTTCGCACCGTAGAAGTCGCTCGGCTTCTCGCAGCCCTGAGCCCCCAACGTGGGCGAAGGAAATCTTAAAGGCCTTGGAGACGAAAACGCAAGAGGTCAAGGTTGTCAAAGAACAGCTCGACTCATTAAAACGCAAGTCTGCGGAGGAGGAGCCCGAGTTCAAATATAAGAGTAACAAGAAACAGTTCAAGTTCAACACTGACGTCAAGGATAAGTTCAACCAGATTTTAGAGAGGGCTGGGGCGGATGACGCCATCACTAAGATTGCCAACGAAGGTATGTCACTCCTTGATAACAGAAATAAGCTTATTTCTATTGCTGACCGGGATGGCTGGGACGTGGTAGAATATTTTGAGGCGGACCCACTCACTAAAAATGACGAAGAAGAAAAGAAACTTCGTGTCGCGCGCAAGGAAGCAGAGAGGTCTCGGGAGAAACGAAATCGAAAAAATAGTCTGAGAAGCAAAATGGGAACTCGTTTTAAGTCTCAGTCTACATCTTCCAAAAGCGGCCCCAGTGCTAATTTTGGCCCATCACATAGAATCGTCGATTTCCGACCAGATGTCGGTCAGCTTTTGGTTAATCCTGTACCGGAGAAAAAAGCTTCTGTTTATCGCTGCTTTGGTTGTGGCAAGGCAGGCCATTTTATCAAGGATTGTAAAGTTTCCTCTTCCGCTGAGTGACTAGCTGACTCTGATTTTGACGAGTTTTCGGATCGCGGCGAGGCTGAACTTGACACGGGCCTTTCCTCTGTATTTTGGATTCGAGGCCGCTTGCGCAAGTTTTTGCATGTTTGGCGTTCTATTGGGGCCTCTTCTTTTGTTCTTAGTGTTATTGAAAGCGGTTATAAGTTACCATTTGTTTCATTTCCATTGAGGTATTTCGTTAGTAATCATAAAAGCGCTGTTGATAATAGAGCTTTTGTTTGTGAAGCTATCGAGCAATTGTTGTTGGCGGGTAGCGCGGTGGAAGTCAAGCGTGACCAAGTTCATGTTTGCAGTCCTTTAGGTGTAGTTCCTAAAAAGAATGGCAAACTTCGATTGATTCTCGACCTTCGCTTTCTTAACAAGCACCTAGCCAAGCGTAAGTTTAAGTTCGAAGACCTTCGAGTCGTGGCGGAAATTCTTCAGCCAGGTGATTGGTTTTTTTTTTTCTTTCGATCTTCGTAATGGCTACCATCATGTTGACATTTTTCAAGAGCATTGGAAGTATTTGGCTTTTTCGTTTACTTTCGATGGTAAGCCACGCTATTTTTTGTTTTGTTCGCTTCCTTTTGGTTTAAGTACGTCTCCTTACGTTTTCACCAAATTGTTAAGACCAGTTGTTTCACACTGGCGGTCACAAGGCATTAGGATTTCCGTCTATTTGGACGACGGTATCGGCACCGATTCAAGTAAAGATTCGTGTTCTCAGGAAGCGCAACTAGTGCGAGGCGATCTTGATCGCCTTGGCCTGCTAGTGAATGAGGAGAAGAGCAATTTTGAACCGCGCCAAAAAGGGGAGCACTTAAGCTTTATTTTGGACCTTGCCAAAGGAGAATTTAGTATCCCACCAGGCAAGATTGATCACCTGTTTATTCTGATTTCACTGCTTCTTGACGATGTTTCACCCACGGCTAGGGATGTGTCTCGTATTACGGGTACCCTTATTTCCATGGAGCTCGCTTTAGGTCCAATTGTGCGTTTGCGCACCCGAGCCTTGTACGCAGTCCTTAATAGCGTTCATAGCCTTAGCTGCAAGGTGGCTTTAACGCGTGAAGCTGTAGAGGAACTTAATTTTTGGAGAGATAATTTCTTTCGTTTGTGCGGCAAACCAATCTGGAGGCCCTCCCCGAAGATAGAGCTTTTGTCTTATTCGGATGCCAGCAATGTGGGTTGGGCGGGATTTATTGTTCAATTTGGTACGCACATCGCTAGAGGGAACTGGTTGGGTTCCGAGGCCCTATGCAGCTCTTCTTTCCGCGAGATTCGTGCAATTAGATTTGTTCTTCAGTCGTTTTCCGGTCTTTTGGCGGGTAAGGAGTGCAAGCATAGATCTGACAATCAGAGTGTCTGCAGTATTTTGTCCGTCGGCAGTAGTAAGCCTCATTTGCAAAAAAAAGAAGCGGTTGCCATTTACAATTTGTGCCATGAAGCCGGTATTCGCTTTTCTGCGGAGTGGATACCTCGCCACTTTAATTTCAAAGCTGATTATTGGTCGAAAGTTGTCGACACCGATGATTGGATGCTCAACCCTGTCCATTTTCGCCAGTTGGATATTCTGTGGGGACCCCACACTGTAGATCGTTTTGCGAGTCATAATTCTTTCCAGTTGCCCAGGTTTTGTTCTCGATGGTGGTGTCCTGGGACCGAAACTGTTGATGCTTTTACCGTCAGCTGGGGAGGGGAAAACAATTGGTTGGTCTCCCCAGTGTTCCTTATTCCCAGGGTTATCAATCACATGAAACTGGGTAGAGAGCAGGGCACTCTCATTATCCCCTTTTGGCAATCTGCTCATTGGTGGCCGTTGGTGTCTCGAAGCCCCGGGGTTTTCCACCCTTTTGTTCTTGACTGGCG
The DNA here is from genome assembly GCA_942486035.1 of Porites lobata. Classification (NCBI taxonomy): domain Eukaryota; kingdom Metazoa; phylum Cnidaria; class Anthozoa; order Scleractinia; family Poritidae; genus Porites; species Porites lobata. Next base: position 163,117 of record CALNXK010000183.1, on the reverse strand, counting down.
GGAGATTCCTTTACATGAATCTACTTTTCTCCCTGGTTCCGCAGCCGCGGATCTTTTCGGGCATGGTATTCCCTCGTGTAGGGTATTTGCTTTGAGAATTGTGTTTCCTTAGTTTTGCTGTAGAACGTTTTTCGGGTATTAGATGAGTACCTTGAACGAGTTGTTCATCCTAATTATTTGTTTTTGTTCTATCTGAGCCTTTTTGGCCTAGGTGTGGGCCTTTGCTCTTTGCAAGTCAGTGGACTTGGAACTGTACTAGTACGCACGAGTTGTGCAGCTGAAGCAAGCCGACAGGGCACTGCCGACACAGTAGTGTGTTCGTTTTTAGAGTCAAGTGGACTCCTCTATCCTTTGTGTGGATTTGCTTACCAGTTGACGCCGAGTGGGCCAAGCCTCCTTGTGCTGGAGTGTGTACTGGTGCTGTGTTAACTTGCCATGTGGGCAGTTCTCGTTGCAGACGATGTGTGTCTTGCGCGTTTAGTGTTCTGTGGCAATTGGATGTTGTTCCTGTCTTTAAAGTGCCATGTTTTGGACATTGTTGATTTTCACTTTAGGTTTGTCGCCTTACCAACGGAGCAACGTGGAGATTCAGAGGCTTGTAGAACTGTTAAAGACTGTCATCCTTAATGACTGTGCCGCTTCAACCGTGTCTTCGTATGCAGGGGCAGCCAATCGATGGATTGACTGGTGCAAGTGTTACTCGTTTCCTCCTTTACAGTCTAACCCAACCGCAGTTGCTCTCTACTTAACAAGTCTTTCAGACCGAGGCTTATCTCGCTCGTCAATCCTTGGAGCAGCTTATGGCATTGCATGGCTACATAAGAAACTTGGATGTCCTAATCCTGTCGACGATCCGCTCGTTTCTCAGACCTTGGCTGGCTTTAAACGCCTCCTGGCTGGTCCATCTAGGAAAAAGCAGCCTATTGAATCTCATCACGTCAGTGCGCTGATTCGTTCCTATGGTCACCCCCGTGCTTCTCTACCGAACTTACAAATGGTGTCGCTGGTTGCGCTTGGTTTTTGTGCTTTCCTACGTTGGTCAGAGCTGCGTGACTTACGTGCCTGTGACTTAAGGTTTTGCGCCACCCACATGTCTGTTTTCCTAGACAGGCGTAAGAACGATCAATTCCGTCAGGGATCTGTGGTTAAAGTTGCTCGTTTACCTTCCAGCTCTTGTCCAGTGACACTGTTAGAGTTATTCCTTGAGCGCGGAGAGCATCAACCATCTCAGTCATTATTTTGTCTCTGCCAGAAATTGGGTGCCGGGTACAAGCTCCGACAAGCTGCTCTGTCATATTCTCGGGCACGGGAACAGTTTCGTCAAATGATTTCCGAACTTGATTTAGACTCAAACGAATTTGGTTTACATAGCCTTCGTTCAGGTGGTGCTTCCCAAGCAGCACGCAGCGGAGTTTCTGGGAGAGTATGGCGTAGACATGGTGGTTGGCGCAGTATCCAAGCCGCAGATGGTCATGTCGATGAATCTTTGGAAAATATACCCTTGTGGTATCTAGAAATTGCTTGATAAACATTGCGCGAGTTGTGTTGTATGCAGCAGTATGTAGAGATTTACGTTTGCCCAATTAATTCTGATGGCTTAACGTTGCTTGACGACATAGTATCCTTGCCGCAGGTGGATATGCTTGAGGATTTTTGGACAGTACCCTTATGGTATACAAGCGATTAGCTATTTATTATACAGTAAATACGTTTACTTAATGAACATTGCCTTTTTTTTGTATCCTTATATGCTTTTGCCGTTGATTGTGAATTGTCTGCTTATCCCGCACCGCATTTCTGGTTGTCAGTTTTTTGGGTGCGGGGAATTCAAGAATCGTTCATTTATCTTTGCCTGAATGCAGCGAAGCGTAATGAAACAAAAGATAAATGGTTTCTTGAATTCCCAAGCACAGGTGCATTCGTCGGCAGTGTGTTTTAAGTGCCGGCATGAGATTATGAGAAGAAGGTGTGATATGTAAAGTAGCAAGTATATATTCGCTGAACAGTAAACAAGTTTCATTGTGGATTTTTACAAGCGGACAGTTAAATTTTGTTCTTTTGCATATTTCGATTGAAATCCTGTAATCCATTTCCTCGTAACGATTTTAGTTGTGTTTTCCTGATGATTGACAGTTATTATAAGTGGTTTTGTTTTTTCATTTGCTTTGGCCGGATCAAACGTATACAGTTTGTTTGATTTTTTGGTGTCTAAACAGTGGAAACAGTTGCTTTTGTTTTGTGATTAGTTGGTTAGTTCAATAAATGGGCTAAGAATTGTCTGCTTATCCCGCACCGCATTTCTGGTTGTCAGTTTTTTTTGGGTGCGGGGAATTCAAGAATTAAACCTTAGGTGTTGGAAAAAGTTTTTTTTTTTAAAATTTTTAATGTAATGACAAAGATGCTAACACAGAAATAAATCATGTTGTATTTAAAAAATTCAGTTTTAGAGTATCAGTGTGTTTTGTTTTTTAAAACCTTGTAAGTTTACTCTTTTCGGGACTGCGATTCGTATTTGCAGCTTTTGCAGTTACAACAATGTAGCATACCTGGCGATTTTCATGGGATTTGAAATGTAAAAATAAAGATAGGCAATTTGAAAATTGGTTATGTTAATGCAAAATTGGAAACGGAAAGGGGCCCTATTTTTAAAACTACTACTCCTTTGCGTGTCCGCTTAACGCGTAAAAGCATTGTCTTAATAAGATCTGTACACCAACTTTACGCTTCAATTACGCTGGTTTAAATCTCTACTTTAAAGCGCATTTACACCAACTTTACGCAGAGCTTAATCGGTCTCTTTACGATACCTTTACGCATGTGCGTAAAGGTAGCGTAAAGTTCGACTTTACGTGGCGTAAATGGGTCGTAAAGTTACGTAAATGAGAACTTTACGCCAGCTTTACGCCTCCATTACGCTCACTTAAATGTCTTTTTTCGTGCTGTGTATGTGGCGCAATACCCAATTTCGCACAAAAACCAAATCATCACTCTTGGTAAGTTTACACCGAAGTATTATAGTTACACTGAAGCATTCAAAATAGCTCATGCACGTTTAACGTACCTATGTTTTGGTATTTTCGTATTTGGTTGAACAAAGCATCACATAAAGTCATTGGGGATTTCATCTGCGATGTACGTAGTCTTGGCAAGAACTATTTTCCAAGCCTACTACCGTGATCAAACTTGATTCAAAATAGTGTTTGCTGTAAAGGCTTTTTTCATATTTTAAGTGTGTTTGCAGGATTTTTTTCTTAAATCAACCGTCCCTTGCAAGGTATGGAGGAGGGCTCTTAAACCTAATTTTAATTCATAGCTTTGTTGGTTGAAAGTTCAATTGTTCCTTTTATAATTATTATCAGTGTATAAACGGAAGCTTCAGTATTAGGCCTGGCTAAATCTATTTAGTATATACTAAAACAGTGGATAGTACTCCTTTTGAAGAAATTGCCCCGCAAGAGCTAAACAAATGCCTTCAAAAGTTTCATTTGTCGGTAAGAAAAAGCGACGACCGCGGCGGTTCGGTCATTGCGCGCCAAAATTGTAATCGTTGGCCACAGTAAATGAGTTAGTAAATACTAAAACAATTACTCACCTCAGTGTAGGTGGCTAGTGATGGATATTTATGTCGCCGCTTTGCGGCCTCGGTCCCTAGCCACCTCCACTTCGGTGAATAATTGTTATATATAGCAGTTTCAGTTGCGTTCTTGCTCCATTAGAGCCTACGTATGCACCTTCCTCGAGAGTTACCCTTAGTATAGACTGCACCATAAACTAATCCACTAATTAATCTATGGTCCACTTGTACAGCGCACTCTCAGTGTTCTTTTGGTTATCATTCCCTGAATTAGCCATAGCCAGATATGTATGACCCTTATGTTCAAATGACGTTATATCCATCACTCCAGTGGTGGAAATCTTTTGAAATGTTGTGAACTGGCCATGAGAGAACATATATATATATATATATATATATATATATATATACAGCGGGGACATTGCCTTGTTGTGCCGATCAGCCAAACCTAGAAAGTTTTGACCACAAGTCACAAATGGATGCAAGCCCCACCCTGCAGCATTAAGAAAGACCAGGTAAAACCCAAACTGAGTGCCATTTCACTCGTAAATTAACGGGTTCTCGTTTGGAGAGGAGATAGCCAGAAACGCGTTATCACTAATATTAAAGAACTTTAAATCATTTGCTTTCGGAAGAGTCTGTAGTTTGAAGAAGCTTTTCCCTGACCACTTGTAAACGACTGAATCTTTGACGTTATTGGCAAAAGCGATGTAGTTTTCATTACTAATTAGAAACGCGACACTTCTATTACTTCCGTCTGTTGCTACCTCCTGAAACAGTTCAAACCTTTTGTTTTTCCACCTGTAGATGACAGAGTTTATACCCTGATTTGTAACGTCGTCGTAACGATTTGATACGGCAAGAAATGGTTCTTTGTCTATTACGAAAAAAGTAAAGCCATTTGCTCCCTGCGTAGTGAGGTTTTGAAAAGCGACAAACAATTTTCCATTCCAACGATAAATAACAGAGTTCAGTCTGTGGGTAACTCCATTGTAACCATTAGCAACAGCAAGGTAATGTTCATCAGAAATTTTGAAATATTCCACGTCTTGCCCTCCACTTGTACTTATGTTTTGATAAGGAGAGAATTTCCTAGTCGAATCGTTGAACTTGTAGATGAAAGAGTCTATGTTGTATTTTCCGGTGGTGTCACTTTTGTAGTTTGCGAAGGCGAGAAACAGATCTCCATTGATGGTGAAATGTTCCACAGCGTGAGCTGAGCTGGTTGATAAATCTTGGTATTTTTCAAAGTGATAACTGCAACAATCTGAATAAGGAAACGAAAGAGCACAATTCAGCACCGAAATAATTCATGCTTTGGAACTGCAGAAATGGAAAAGGACCGAATTAAGTTTGTAGTCGAATATCACTTGTAATCAGTGTCTGTCAAGAGTCTACGATGTAACTAAATCATAGCGAATTATACAATAACTAGACTGCCTTCCTCCCCTCTTTCTGCCTTTTTTTTTTTGCTCACATCTCTTCTCGCCGTCCCCACGATCTGAACGCTTGGAGCGCTAAAAGGGAATTAACCTTAGCCACCCCGCGCAAGGAAAAATTAAATGAAAAAAAATTCATGCACGCCAATTAACCCTAAAAAATATTCATGCTACGGCCTAAAAAAATTCATACAAAGAATTTCATAACGAAAACAAATTCCTGCGGCTCAAAAATTCCCCACCCACCCCCCCTTAACTTTTCTAATGGTCCGTCCCTAAGTTAAAAACAATCATGTATAAAGGAAATAAAAACACTGCTGAGGTCAGGGAACGTATGTTGATGCGGCTTAAAAAGACGCATTATTGATTCGTGGAAGCGGAAAGTAAACGAGCGCTGTAACGACAATTATTATCAGGGGCATATTGAAAGAATCTGAACAAGTAAGTTTCAATCCTTTTCTTGGTCTTTATCCTTCGACGCAAATATTTTGTTGCCCCCAAAGACAAACGTTAATACCCACAACTCAAGCATAAAGTATTCCTTAACAAAAAATAGGGCAACACTATTTTTTTTTCCATCTTTGCAAAGAAAGTTCTTTTTCAAAACTACTTACTAAAAGCACAAGACCTGGCTGTCAAGGAGAAATCGTCAATTGCTATGTCACCCCTGTAACCGTTGCCAACTACCCCTTCAAATGTCACATGTGGTAAAAGAAAATAATTTTGATAATTTAGATACTGCAGGGTAATAGGAAGGAGTGAAGTCCATTTCAGTCTGTAATCGTGGTTGGGGTTGTTTGATTTGTTTAATCACGTTTGTACAATATAATAACAGACAAAACTGAACCATGCGAAGCTCTCTCACAAATATAACTGATACGTGAGGAAATTTAAAAAAAACCCATTCAATTCCGCGCTGCGATGGTTCGGAATGTGCATAATCCTACTTAGGCGTGTACTGCTTTATTCGGCACTGTTCTATGAAAGGTGTAATCAGTCCGAAAGCGCCGCTGTTCATGACTTGAAGAGAAAGTATGTTGTACTGAAATTACAGTGAAACCGCGCGGTACGGACACCTCTGTATTACGGACAGTTTCCAATGTCCCGAAAAAATTCTTTTATATTTTCTTTAAAAAAAAAAAAACTCTATAATACGGATTCTCTCTAATACGGACAACGGACACTAAATCTCGGTCCAAGAGAGTAAATCCATATAAACTTAACCTCTTTATTACGGACACTGCGCTGATCAGGTGAATCCCGAATCCCGATCAGGTGAATCTGCAAAGGGTGAATCCGTCTGGCTGATAAGCTGTGCAAGGTGACTTCAAAAGCCCAGTCGCTGTATATCAAACAACGATTTGCAAAAGTTGTACAGAGGAACGTAACCGACTTTTTAAATCTTGAATAACTACAGATAGCATAAAGATCTTTTCTATTACATTTGTACAATATAGTTACTGTTTACTGCACTTACAAAATAGCGAACGGACTCTTTCAGAATTGTGCTTTACGTTACAACCTTTTAAATGCAGCATAGCGCTGTAGCTCGTTTCGTTTTAAAACAGTGATTTGTCTACGACTGTACGTACGTAGTTGATATGTACAAAGTTGAATGTTACTGAAAGACAGAGTCTTTGTATTGGGAATTGTTAATTAATTAACTTAAATGACTACTACTGATCACTTAAACTGTAAGTGCAGTCATAAAAGTGACGTCATCGTAATGGCCTTTTGTATACGGACACCTCCCTAAAACGGACAATTCGCTCTGTCCGCCGGTGTCCGTATTAAAGAGGTTCGACTGTAGTGACAAATGTTATTATCGAATGATATATATACTTAACAGTGTCAAATTAAAGCTAATGGTAAGATGCAGCTGAGGATGCAGTCTAATAATAGTAGCCGGCAGTCGATCGATCGAGTCAACTATTTCACCTTCTTTTTAACTGACAAGAACAAAAAGTAAGATTCGGAACATTCTTAGACTTCAAAACCGAAATAAAATTATTACAAAAGATATGATCAGATATTCCTAGTGTCTATTTAACTTCCTCTTAACTATTACTACCTTCAGTGGACACCGTTATCACATCGTTGAGGATCTTGGCTCAGTTAGATTAAGAGAGGTAAAAAAATAAAGCTTATTACCCTATGCCATCCCACAATAGCTGATACATTTATACTGGCTTTATACCACTTGTCTTCTCTATCGCCGCTTCTAGAGAACACTACTTTTTCATCTATGGTGACTTTCAGGCTTCCAATAGCTGCACCAGACATATGGTAATAAAATTCAAGACACATGTGCCCCGGGAATGCAAGTGGAGGACTGTACAATTTTGCATTATCTTCTCGTTTTCGTGGACTGGATGCTTCTATATACATGAAGTAACCTTTAAAGAGATGAAGAAGATGACATAGAGTAGCAACTACTTAACCAGACAGTGCGGACAATCCAATTTTGCTAGATCATCTATTTTTTTGGTTGAAAAGACATATGTATAAATACACATGTCTATAACTTACAAGGGGATACGAGGTGTACGGATAGCGAAAAGACAAAAAAATAACCAATCCCAGAGCGCACTAAAAAAGTTTCCATGTGACTTTGAAAAGGTGACCCTCGCTGACTGAACGATGAGAATGATCCAATTAGGGTGCCTTCTTAAAAAATCGTTTCTAAGACGTCCTTCTTTCGGGAATTGAGAGAAAGACGAAACGCTACAGGACATGAACAATGTCCCCCCCTCCCCCCCGCCCTCCCCGGATGCAACGTCGCATTGTACTAAGTGGCACGAAATTAGATATTTTCGCCTGATATTTTCAGACCTTTCACGATTGCTAGAATTTTCGGACAAGGCAAAAAAGCCACCGAGAAATTTCCAAACACCTTGAGTTGCCCTAGAACATCCGAACAGATAAATATCGTAGGACAGCTACAAACTCACTAAACGAGCTTCAAATACATTGGCAAAACCATTTTAGGCCGTCATTTTAAGGGATCTGGAGGCATCGGGTGGTTGGGTGCCCCTGATTTTCAAGACATAAATACCAAAGCAGCTAAAGTAAGTAACAAAAAGACAATTAAACCAAAGAAAGTGGTTGTGGCACAAAATAGAAAAACTTGCAACATTAAAGCTAACATTATTTTCATAACAAAAGTGAAATGTGCAGCGGACTGCTCTTACATAGAGGATATTATATTTCTCTTCGAGTGTTGAATATTTTTTCAACACGAGAAGAAAAATTTCCTATCTCCAAGCGGCCATGTAATGTTCTATTTACTATATGAACACCAATGAAATACCAACTTTAATGGCTTTTTGGTGCGAAAGGCGCGATTTATCATTGCCCCCACAGGGATTTCGCCCAAAAGGCGAAATCCCGAGGAGGCACCCTAGTAACTCGCGTGTATATTAAGAAAAGTACTTGCAGATGAATTATGTATATTAAGAAAAGTACTTACAGTTGAAATATACAGTCATACAGTCAATATAGAAAAAATCTCGATTTGCTTGAACAGAGGCCGCGAGGAATCGGTAGGTAATGATGACGTCCTATTGTTTGCGCCTGCAAGTACGAAATGGTTAGGATGACGTAAAGACAGAAAATCCCGAAGGGACCGCCGTACGTAGACTCTGTGACATTTTTTGTGCAGTCATACTTCGATACTCGTTTGCGTTACCACAGGCAGCCCAAACTCACGTTACGAGGGAAGGGTGTAATGTAATTTACATACCATAGGTGACGCGCCGGTGTCGCGTTACAGGCGACCGTTGAAAATATTAGAGACTTTGTATGAGAAATATATTACTGAGATCTGCGAACGCTAAATAACGCTAAACCTTACTTTTTCTTAAATGAAATGAATAAAAAAGACTTACCTACAATGTATTCCACTGCGTTTTGGTGTCTGTTTGTCGTTTCAGTCGTTTTACTGTTTTTTTGGCTTTATTGCGTAACCGCTGTTACTCCTTTCATAGAACATCGTTCTATGTAAGGTTTAGCGTTATTTAGCGTTCGCAGATCTCAGGAAAATATTTGTCATACAAAGTCTCTTATATTTTCAACGGTCGCCTGTAACGCTACACCGGCCCGTCACCTATGGTAGGTAAATTAATTACATTACACCCTTGGACGATTACAGAAATTTGCCGACAATCCATATACTGTGCTGACTTATTCCCTGCTCACAGATGTCCTTCCGCTATAAAGTTTAAAATAAGACTAGAATGCGTCAGCGTGAATTGCTCAAACGTCCTTTTAATTTCTAACGCTTACTTTCCGGCAATTAAAATGAACTGAATGTAAAAAGTGAAAAAGAAAAAGCGAAAAATTCAACTTCTAATTAAATCTTTTCTTATGGTTTAGAATAAACTATTCTCGAAGCTGAGAATGTTTTGATCAAAGCTGTGTAAAATTAAATCGAACTGAACCTGTGCATGGAACCTTGCGTTTCCTGTATTTATCTCAGGTATTTTATGGAATATGTGTGAAAATCTTCATCATGAATCGGTATGTTTCAAAGAGGTACACAACGCGCAAGAATACTATTGACCGACAATGTATATAGCGGGGGCAGCTGTAGTGTCAACTATTACTAGCTAGTGTAGCCTTAGCAACGGTGATTCTTTCACATGTGAAGGTAACATGTTATTTTCACATGTGAAGATATGATGTTTTCGCGCGAAAGCTCACCTGGCATTTCATCGGTGTTTATATAATAAATTAGTTTAATACATTATATTTCTCTTTGCTAATAGCAGGACTGCCTTATAGTAAGTTTCTAGATTTTGCCGTACGATCGCAAATTTAGAGTTCACCTGTCATGTCTCCAGTGGTGTGATCAAATGAAGGTTCTGTACCGTAAGAAGGTGTATTTCCTTTGTGTCGAGTCCAGTTAAACTTGTCATCTGTGCCTTGCTCAAAACCACACAAAGATACATCAAAGTTGCATGTCACTTCTAGGTGAAGACAGTGAAGAGAAACAAATGAATGCTCACGTTATCTTCTGAATTGGCTGGAAATGCTACTTGAAATAAACCGGTTAACCGGTTCATTTTAGACTGCTATATTTTCCGTCTCAACGACCCTTGCTTTTGGCGTAATTGTATCACGCTGGGTCTTTAGTCTTGCGGTCTTGTTTTTCCGCCTAATCTTTTACCACTTACTTATCGAAGTCTCCAAAACTAAAATTACCAGTTCAAATCTCGCTTGCTGCCTTGCAATTCAGGGCTATGAATCTGAATACGTTCCCACACCTCTTGCCTCTGGAGGTGTTGGAATGTTTATTTACGAAACATTAAATGAATTACAAAGTTATAGAAAAAACCTCTAGTAAAGCATTTCAAGCGTTACGGATTGAAATGCCTTTCGCTAAAAAGAAAAATGTAACATGTGGTGTGACTTACAGACAACGCAACTCTCGAGACCTTTTTCAAAGGTATTTTGAAGAAACTATAGAGAAACTTACTCCAACAGGAAGTAAGTACCCTGGATAAACAACACTAACCCAATTTTAATCACAGCTGTTTCGTCCTTTAGAGTGAGTTTTACTTAATTTTATTCCCAGAAAGATCAGTCTACCTACCTTCACAACTGGCTTCAATTTCAATGACAAATTCATCAATTGATTTCCTGGCTCTTTCCAGCTTCTCGTTTATCTCGTTCTTTTTTTGGTTTATATAATTGGAGTAGTCTGCAAAAATTACTTGGCAGTTATTACGTACTGTGGGTTGTCCTCGTTATTTACATGATGCGCAGAAAAATTGATATAAAGATTGTATATTGAAATTTCAACATTTATTAAAAAAATTAATCTTGTACTCATGGAGTTTCAGTTGTAAATGTGTTCGAGTTAAAGTTTGTCCCGTTTTATCATAAAGTTTTGAGTTCTTCTGCTAACGAGCGACAGCAAGCTCAGGCTTCTTCTAAAAAATAATATATTCCACGAATGATAACGTTCTGTAGTTAATTCATCTTGTTTACATTTTGTCATTCGTAAACAATAGCTGCAAGAATACAAGTTGAGCAATCAGAGCTCCTGAACAGATTCTGGACTGATTCAATGTCATCAGTATGGAATTTCCGTACGTCGTCGAAGCGCAGACGTCTCTCCCGCGAAACGGCTTTAGCGGCAAGGAGAAAGGGGAGACGGCTGTATGCGCAGGCGAGCCAAAGATTGAAAACTCTGACTCTGCAGGTCAATTCTTGGAATTTTAACATTCTGCCCAAGGTAAAAATAGAAATTTCAATATCTGGTAGCTTTAGGCTTAGGTACATAATTCGGAATTTTTTGGGGGGGGAGGGGGGGTATTAGGCATCGAAAAGAGTTTTAGAAAATCTCAGGAATTATAGAAAAAAATAGAGCAATTTGAACATTTAGCCGAAATTCTGGCTACATTTCACAGGCAAAAACTTGGACAAAACGATTTGTTTGTATTCCCACCGACCAAGAGAGGGCTCAGTCCGCTCACATGCTACTGCAGTGTCTAGAGCACTGTCCACTGAGCACAACCAAACGAGCCGGTTTTTCCTCAGTTATGTATACTAGAAGGTCTCAATGGGGTTAACCGACGGGCGTAAAACGGCCTAAAATCTAGTCGATAGCCGTAAAAATTGAAAAATTTTAACCGTTAGCCGTAAATAGGGTAAAAAGTGTTAGCAGTAAAAATATGTTCCCTAGATTTGTTAATTTTAAGGAAGGTGCTAAACTCAATTATGACAGGTTGCGCCTTTCTTATTTCGAGGCTACTTTGACTCTGTACGCACGTTAGGCCAAGCACCTTTTCAGGACCTCCGGTAGCCTGCGTGGCAGGCGTTTGAAAGGGAACAGGAAGGGGATTCCGGGCGCGCGGTCTCGCGCCCAAATTACCTTCCCTTTCTTTTTCGAACGCCTGCCAACCATGCTATGCTAAAGCTAGCCTTCCGCGCGCATGCAGATGTTCTTTTGGCTCTTTACGCAATCTGCCCCAACGTGGGGAAGGAACGCTTGACAAAGCCCTAATAAGTGACCGACCATTTGACTTTTGAGGGGGGGGGGGGATGACCGTATGGCTGACTTCAGAAAAAAATATCCTGCAGACTGATTTCAAAGGAAAAAAATTCTCGCAAGGAAATAACTGGCGGAAAAAATTCCTACACTCATGGCGTATAATTCTTTTTATTCTCTTTCATGGCGCATAATTTATTATTAGTTTTTTTCTTTTTATGAACTCAGTAAAGCGCCATATAAATGAGGTTTATTATCATTATTATTATTATTATTATTATTATTATTATTATTATTATCATTGTTATTATTATTATTAAAAAATCTGTGTATGTCAGGGAACAACATTTTTTCACGAGGGATTTGGAAAAATCAGTTTTGCCCGAAGCAAATCACTCATAGCCCCCCCCCACCGTCCCCCAGCCTCATAAGTCAAATGGTCGGCCCCTAAGAGCGTTTCATTCGGCTCGTTTCGCTCACAACGTGTTCATATGAGTTAGCCTGCATAGCTGGTCGGTATTGAAAGCTGTTGTACGCATGTTTGTATTTGTCTGAACGGGTAAGGAAAGGCCAATCGAAAGATACAAGGCAAGCCCCAAAGTCCAAAAGGAGTATCGGACACTTTCAACATTCAAGAAAAAGGCCAAAGATACCGCAGGCGTAACAAGCAAGCCACCAAGTTCAGTCTAGAGTCGTTAGACTGAACGCCTCGCCAAAAACAGCGGCAACAAACAGGAAATTATTCTTTATCGACCCAGCAGCAGCTAGATCTAGAACTACCCCTGTTCCTTGACCTGAGACGGTGAAATCGAGTTGAACAGTGATATAAGCACTCTTAAAGTAATGAATTTTATACTAAGATACCATGTGGCACGAAATTTTTGTGGGAGTTTTATCTTGCTGATCGCAAAATAATACTCCCGCGGAAACTTATGTTTGCGGGAACTAATTTTTTCCACAGTGAAAATCTGGTAGTTAACATTTCTATGCGTAAAATAATATTAGAAGCGAAATAATTAAAAAGCATGATCTATCAAATATTAACATTTTTCAAGAGAATAACTTATTTTATTTTTTTCCAAGCTTGCGAGCGGGCGGAATCCTCCAAATCCTGCAATCTGATTGGTTCCGAGAGCGGGCGGTATTTTACGATCTTGCCCGCTAACCCGGGCGGAATCGTTGGCAGCTTTAATCACAAGTTTGTTTGTTGTTTGTGAATGAGCAAAAACCGTCATTTTCAACCCATTTTTCTCTTAAAACTTGCGCTATTGTTAGCATTATTTAGGGAAAGTGAATTTTATAATTCAGACAAAAAATCTGAAGGGAGAATCAAGCAAGTCAACCCGGAAAACCGCTAAAGTAAAGCAAAACAGGTGGCTGGTGATGTCGCTTCAACAGCTTTATAACCGCGCTGTGATTACTGCAATCTTGCTTTTATGCACCGTCTATTGGAGACTTTTGCCCTGTTTGCAGTTTTGTTTTCCAGTTACTGTATGAATCTAGATTCTTTTCAGTAAGAGCAATTCCTATCTCTTTGTAAATCCATTTTATTAATCGGCTTGCAATTGTGCCACGACTTAAGAATAAGCTGTAATAGTTGATTTTGTATGTCACTGGACATGATTTGTATATAAAAAAGAGCGATCAATTATCATCCACTCATTTCAATAAAAGCAAATGGCATCACTTCTCACTATACGGACAACCTCGAACCGTGACTTCGTCGTATAAATTTGCGGCACCGAAGAAAGACGAAAAAGCTAACCCTTTTTGATCAAACTATTTTAAGGTTTAAACTCGAAGATTTATATACTGTAAAATAATTATAATTTATGAAGGCCCGTTCTGGTCAAAATCATGACAATAAAATTGCACCGCAAGTCAGTTGTAATCCACCTGCAGCAAATATTATGGACATGTTGTGTATTTTTGTCATCACTAAGCGATACTCTTTTCAGCGTGTTGGTAATTATTTTTAGCAACAAGAGTTATTTTTGGTTTTAATTATAGGAATACCTTTTTCATTCATGCCATGAATTATTTTTCTAATCTGTATCAAGAATTATTTTTTAATTGGGCCAAGAATTATTTTTCGCGGTATCGCGAATTAATTTTTTGGTCTAAAATGCATTGCGGGCCTTGCATTTGAAGTGGACTGGTTCGAGTCTTTGACTTCGTTGGGCGACCATTTTGAAAACTTTGCAGGCGGAGGAGTACTTTCAAAGAGAATGCCAAGGCGAAACACTGTCAGGGAAAGAAATGAAAGAGGTTTTCATCTTTCTTACAAATTTAAATAGAAACCACATGCAGCGTTCTTTCCCCGTGCATGTAGCACTGCACTTCATTAATTAACTAATGATATAGAAGACCATAAAAAGGAAGCTGATATTCGTCTGATTGGCTTTATTAGGGAACTTAAGCAAAGTTGAAAAATTAAAGCAGTTGTTTTTAACAAGCATAACATTACTCTGCACGGACTGCACGTGCATGATGGCGCACACTTTTTTTGGTCGGATTTGTTTGCCGTTGCTGCACGTTTAAGGCATAAAATTCCCTGATGGGAACTTTTTATTGGAGGCCGTAAACAAGCGACAACAAATTAAATTTTTCTTTCCTCAAAACTGGATTGAATTCACTTCAAATAGTGGTGATTTCGCCGCCGTCGCATCGTAACTGCACCCAACACATTCGCACAGAAACGGAAAAAATAACCCCCGTCTTCATAGGACCAACTTTTGCTCTTTACACAGAAATCCCATTTTGGTTTCGAAGTTAAAATGATGCCTATAGAAAATATACAAGAATTTAGATCAGTTTGCGCTTGGAACGTTCTTTTTGCGCACAGTTTGCACGCCAACTTTCAAAGTGGCCGGACCAGGGACCTTCAAACGCAGAGGTTATTTTCTATGATCCAGGATTTTGGGCAAAGCTAAGAAGCTGTCGGTTTGTCACAAGTTAGTAAAATGTTACGGCAACTAACAGGACAAATTTCAGCTCATTACACCTCTTCCAAGATAAAAAATACTCATTTACGTCTTTTTCGTCCGGACCAAGGACCACATACTGTATTCGACCGGCGTTTATTGCAAATCACATGTCCTAAATAATGTAAATATCATGTAAAACAGGAAGATGTCTAAAGTCACAATGTCTCGCTCTTTTGCTGAGATGGAATCGTAATTGTTTGCTTAGTGTAGATTACAAAGTTGTACCGAGGTTTTTCTTATAATTCTCGCATAAACGCCGCATTCTTCTGCTTGGGTGCGACGCCGGTTTATTTGTGGGCGGTGTTTATTGGTAGTTTTGCTTCCACCTGCAGCGTTTAATCTAACCAATACAGCACTATTATTTTTTGCGTTATCGGTATATGATTCTGGGAAGCTGCCCAACTACCCCTTCTCTGACCGGTTATTTTGCTTTAAATGAGAAGGGGCACCCAACGAGAATATAGTTCAAAACCACTAAAGTTTATTTTTAAGGTAGCGCGTAGCTGGTTTCGCTTTCTAGGTAACAGAGATTTGGCGATAACAGTGATCAGAGAGGCTAAAAGCCACGTTCCTAACGAGCGGTCAGTTCATTTCAACCTTGCTAACATGCTCGGACAGAAAGATGAGTTTGTGGTACGTGATTCGTTACAGAATTACACTACGATCAGACAAAGACGCCGGTAAAGGGGATTTTAGGTCTGGTTCTGTGTTCCCCGTAGAGGCTTCCACTGGTATTTCAAGAGTGAAATAAACAGGACACGGGTATAATGGGAGGAGAAAATAGGCGGGAAAACGTCCCCCGCGCGCTTTCTCCCACCCCCTCCTCAATAAAGTTGCCTCTGCGAGGAGAGGGATCAGTTCAAACGCAACGCCTCTCGTGCTTGATGAATTTATGTATAGCATAGGCTGTGAACACTCTCCCGGGGAGGGTGGAGTGGAGAGAGAAAAAGGAAAGAGAGGGGAGGGTGGAGACTATAGGTTGGCATCTGGCAAGATCGCTGATTACTGACTGCTGCACATGATGAACGATGGGCACATGTCTTTTTCTTAATGTTCTCCCCATAAAACTCTCCAAGAATTTTATTCTCTTTTTTTCAACATGTCGAGGAATATTAAATTGCATTTAGTTAGTATAGCCTGCGTCGCAGATGTGATCTTAACCCCACTTAGTAACCAGACTTAACCAGAGTTAAGTTAGACTGTTCACAGTCCCCTATTTTTCCGTGAGATCGTCGAGATAAAGCGTCTTGCAATTAATGGCGGCCATTTTGATTTGCAAATGCACCAAGGGGGCGGGCGTCAGGGATTATAGCTCTTCCTCCCAAACCGCCCCCGCCCCTAAGTAGTTTTGACACTCATGCAAGATGGGAGCCCGTAACGCAAAGCGCTCGATCTCGACAATATTGCTGGAAAATAGGGGACTGTGAACAGTCTAGAGTTAAGTTTCATCTGTGGCGCAGGCTAAAGTTAGGAACGCGGCTTACCTAGGGCATGGACTGATCCAAAGCGTTTTCAAGTTCGCTCATCCTGTTAGCCTGCATTTCTTTGCATACTGTACGAATCTTTAATGAGGGAAATTAAAGTAAAGTTGAATAAATATTTGTTCTTTTGTAGGAGGCTGAGAAACACTTTCTAATAGCTTTGAAGCTAAAACCTAATTCTGCGGAAATTTATGGAAATCTTGGTAAGAATTCCTCGAGTTGTTACTCTTTCTGGTTATTTTGCTGTAAAAATGGTTCTAACTGGGAATGAAATCCTACAATGTGACGTGACCATTCAGATAAAAGCTACTGAGCAGTTCTTTGCTGTGGGTGTCTTTATTATGATGTTCAAGATAATACTAACTTCTGAGTCTGTGAGTTAAATCCTAAGGTGTGACCATTCAAATGAAGTTTCTGAGCATTATTTTCCTGTTGTAGTGTTTATTATGCTTTATGATATAGACACGAGTGTTTTACTGGAAAATATACCACTTGTAAAATTCATAAAAACTACATCCCGGACCCGAGTGGTTTATTTTCCATACTCTCACACGTGAGGTTATCGATGACGTAATCTTGGTAATCTCCCTCTATTATTTTATCGATGTCATTTTGTTTATATTATAATAAAAAGAACATTACACGGCGGCTTGAAGGTATGAATTTTATTTTCTCGTGGCCAAAACAATATTTTACTCACTCGCTGCGCTCGTTCGTAAAATATCGTTTTGCCACTCGAAAAAAAAATTCATATCTTCGCGCCACTATGTAATATCCTCTATGTATAGGTCGATTTAACCTGCGATAAGGCGGTCCTTCTTTTTTTTACTTTTACCTGTCCGCCGAATTTCGCGCCTCCCCGAAAAAAAAAAGGCCTGATCGCAGCTTAACGTCGATTATAAAGTGTAACCATTGAAGCAAACGCTTCTGAGCATGTTCTTTACTGGACAAAGTTTATTATGCTTTTCTAGTAGTTTACAGTAATAACTAATAGTAATGAAAAAGCTAGTTGTACCGTTCGGATTATCCATTGTTGCTTTTAAGTATCTTGTATCTGTGCCTAAACGCAGTCTCAAATTAATCCCAAGATATAACGCTATCGTTTTTGTTTACTTGACAGGAGTGTTATATCACAGATGGGGGAAACACGAGCAAGCCGGTGTATACTACAGAAAGGCTCTGAAGCTAGATCCGCAAAGTGAAAATGTCCACGAGAACTTAAAAAAGCTAAAAAGAACCACACGGCAGGTCTCCAGTGACAGGCCAAAATAGAGCGTAAAAATGATGGAAATATTTTTACGACGATGTATATAGTTTTAATAATAATTGATAAGAAGAGGAAAAGCCGGGAGGAACAAACAATTTACATTGTACGAAATACAAACGTTGTAAAAAGAAACATTCGATACTTTTCGATTGAATAAGCACTTTTAATCTTATTATTTTTTTAACGTTTACATCAGGGTGGATATTAAAATTTCTTCCTCGGCGCGTTTGCTCCATACCTAACATTTTTGGCATAAAGTGCTATTTTATTTAGGTGCTTTTTCGAATAAATTGAAGTAAACAAGTTGCTCAGGAGCGAAGCGTTTTCAGCGATAAGAAGCTCGTTATTTTGAGAAAAAATATTAAAAGATAGTTACAATAACAAAGTATTCGATACATCCTTGCCACGCTTTTATGTGCAATTCTTTGCCATCTCCACACAACTACGACGTGAAATGACCAAATTTTAATTTTTTTTTTGAGGACGAGAACGCCAAGGCGATAAATTCTACCATCTCTGTCTGAACTCGGGCGCTGCCCCCTCTCTTCAGTTCCAATCTAAATCCCCTTCGTAACAGGACGACTTCGGAAAATCGCGAAATGGTTTGAAAGGATGCGGAGTCTATTTTTCATTGATCTTTTCGTGGACGTCGCCGTTGTCGGATGGTAAGGTCCCTATAGATCGTTTTCAGTCACGTGGTCAGCAGCTCTGCAAATTGCTTGGAATAAAAGAAAGCTTTAACATGTGAAAAGAGTTCAATTCCCACAGGATTTTTTTTGTACACAAACATGGCCGCCGAGTCATTGTTTTGTACACAAATATGGCCGTCGTGACGTCATGTGAAAACGATCTATTGGAAAGTGCGCGCCATCATGCGCACACACTTGATTTTGTTTTTTCACTTCTGGCGAAAAAACTCTCGGAATTTTTAAAAATTAAAAGCTTTAAATATCACGATAAAACTTCGTGTCGTCCAGTTCGGTCTGTGATCATACTCGTGAATAAACAAATCGAACTCGCGCTACGCGGTCGTCCGATTTTATTGATCACTCGTGTGATTACAGATCAAATTGGATTCCACTCAGTCCTATAGATCGTTTTGACATGACGTCACGGCGGTTATATTTTTGTGCAAAACGATCTCTTACACGAAATAAAAGCTAGCATATGCTTCTCGTTAGAGAGAACTTGACTATATCTGGAAATTCAGTATAAAACTTTTCCACCTTTTTTTTGGTGAAGAAATATATTGGTCATATTTTTCTGTGGTTCTTCTAGTCTATTATCGTAAATTTTTGAGTTCTTCTCCGAACAAGCCGTAGCAAAGCTCGAATGCTTCTTGTAGAAAAGAATACGAATGTTTTTTTACTAGGTTGATGGCGTTTCCATTTGATCTTTGTGATCTTTTGTCTTTGGTCTGTCATTTGTAAACAATAGCTAAAAGAATAACAATACTACGTCGGCAAATCAGCGCTCGTTGACCAAAACCCGGACAAATCTACGTCATTAGTACGGAATTTTTGGGGCCGAATCGCAGACGTCTCTCAGCTCACCGCGAAACGTTCCTATTAGCAAGTATCGAGGAGAGAAGGCTGTATTCGCAGGCTATTTTTCGTTTATTGATATCTTACGTTTTATCTTGTATTAGTTAAGGCTGGTACTGACCAAAATGTGTTGTAAAAAACCCTTGAAATTCAACTTTTTCTTTGTTATTTTATACATATATTTAGTGGTCAGCTACTACAGGCCTAACGTTGACATATCATGCTACATGGTTTATTCTTTGCTCTATAAAAGTTTCTTAGGTAACATAGTGAACTTGGGATACTTTGCTGTTAATCAGATTGAACTTTTCTTAATTACCAGAACAAGGTAGGTGTGACCTCCGAGCACAAATGACGTCATACCATGAGCCCACTGGGGTCCGGGGGCTGGCTCCCCCAAGAAATTATTTGGATTTTTACTCCTTAAAGTCCCCTTCCCTGGGTTTCCGAGTCATTCAGATGGGATATTGGCCGGATTTTAACTTGGAAAGTGTTTTTGATTTTAAAGATATATTTAATATGAAAAACGTGACCGATTTCCGTAAAACGGTGGAAACCGGTGTGGATCCGCACGTGCAGTATAGAATCAAAGCACCATCTTTTAACGTCAGTAAAGAAAGAATCCATCTGTTTCTCTCTGCAACAGGCCGAGGTGAATGCAACGGCCCATGTCACGCAAGGAAATACTATTAAGTTCTTAAGTCGCATTGTCTCAGGTCACGACTGAAATTCAAAACGTTGTAGGATCCTGATTCATTTATAAAATCACAGAATAATTCTTTTACGAATTCTAATACATGAAATCGCCTCATTAAGTGTATGATCATCTGGTCCAAGGATCTTAGCTTGCCACACTAAATTACGGTCTCCGCAATTTTGAGTTGTCCCAAAAAATGCCCCATATGTAGCGCCGCCCTGGTCTCTAGTTTAATAAGACTAATTTCAAAAACACATCAGACAAATGTCCTTAAAACAGCAACTAAAGTCCTTTTGAAACAAAATGCTTGATCACTACCAAATTTCAACACAACAACGACAACTGAAACAAAATTATCTTTAAAGGCAGGCTTTACAGTACTGAACGGTTCATTTTAGGAAACAAAAAAAAAAGCAGTTATTCAAAAAGGAGAACGTAATGTACAGAAACTAGATTCCTTATGCCAGCGTTGAACACCTTTCCTGTTTATCAGTTCTTTGTATAATAAAAGTGGGTCTTATCCAAAGCTTTCGCTGAAATCGCTTCAGTGATTAATGTTAACTTTTTGTTTGCAACGCTTGAGTAACCATAGTCTCCCTCGCAGCCGTTTTTTGGATGTCACGCAACGCTTGGGGGAGGGAGACTAGAGCAAACAGGGGGTTACTAAGGGAAGAGTTTGAAGGGTACAAAACAACACTACTTTTCTCATATAAAATGACTTCAAACTGCAAAAAAACCATTAAAAATAGGAAGCTACATCAACGATTCTATCAGAATGCGAACGACTATCGTTTAAAATTGCTTACTAATTTTACATGCTAGTCTCAATTACCTTGAAGATTTAGAGCCTGCTGTTCTTTTATAAGAACTGGGAACATAATGAGAACAGTCATCACTGTTATCATAACATCAGTCAGTTCGAGTCTATAAAAAAAGGACACTCTGTACCCACAATTTACTTTCTAATAATTACACGGACAAATTTCTTGAATGTGATCGGCTGAGAGAGTGCAAAAACGGGGAAACTGATAATGCAAAAAGAGGGAACAAAATACAAATATCTCAGAGAATGGAGCACTTTGATTGGTTGATAACCAATCAGGTGTAGAAATCTGCGGTTAGATACCTTGAAGTTTGCGAGTGGAAAAATGGCTAGCTCATGCAATTTTGATACTTTTTGAAAAACACACTCGTATAAATAAATTCCAAATTGAACTCGAAGTCGTATGATTGCCTATAAAAATGCCATTCTTTGACAAAAAGATTTAAAAAATATATTAGCCAGGCCATAATTATGATGGCGAAAGAAGGGGCTCTTCAGTTTCGGGCTTGCAATTCAGAAAGTGAAAAAGTTTAGTCTCACCGCCCAGTAAATTAAAAGTCAGGCCCGTAGCCAGGTGTTTTTTCACTGGGTGGTGTGGTCTGACGAGGAGACGGACCAAATGAGGCCAAAGGGGCTTGTCTCTTGAGGGAGGGGGGGGGTGGGTGTTTGGGGAGCTTTGGTTGTCTGAGACTCAGTTCTCTGAAATGGCAAGAAATGCATTTAAAACTAACATGGTATGGTGAAACTTAAATTCTATTAGCAACAAAAAACGTTTCTCCACATAACGCATGATACAACAACAACTCTATATTCTCCTAACCTTCGACCTTGTTCGATAACGGAAGTTTAGCTCCATGTTGAACTAAAGCAGCTGATGCAAGAACAAAGGAAAAGAAGAACAGTAGCTTCACTTTCGTTGCTGTAAATGTACGGTAGAATATAAAATAATGGTACTTTCACAACCACTGAAACCAATTATGAATTAATTTAGCCATTTTCCTGTGAAGTCCCGGCTTAGCGAACAAAAGTCTATATCTCATCATTCAATGCCGGGCCGGGATACTGGTAATAGAAGCTAATTAACAGCCTTTGTCCCCCGTGAATAATTCGTTTTTCGGTAAAACGTTAAATAGAAAAGCAAGTTAGATTTTTTTTAGTATAACTTGCTTTTTAATACTGTTGTGCGGTCCCTGCATCAAGCTCCAAGCTAACAGTAACAAGAGTTTTTATAGCTTTAAGAGGAGTTTTAATATCCTCCAAGCAAAGGCAAAGAGCTGGGTCCAACATGTCAAAGCTGACGGCGAATCTCATACTCGCCGACTGTTGAAATAACACTGAATTCAGATCCAAAACTTTGTAGAAAATTATGGCAAACAAACTCCAGCTAAAGGGAAATTTATTGAGCCATGAAAAAATGTTTTGTATGGACACTAAATCCCCTTTTTATACTTTACGAAGGCGAAAACACGTTTTGTGGAAAGGGTGAGTCAGGCTTGTGACCTTTTTTACAGCATTTTCAATTTTAGTACACAATCAGTATATTAGAATAGAACAATACTCCACAATACTTCACTTTGTTTTAAGTTGCTGATCAATAATAAGGTGGACCTCTGGCGCCTGTGGGGGAAGGAGGAGGGGGGTGCGAGCACACCCGTCGCACCCCCCCTTCCTTCGGGCCTGAAAGTTCGTAGTTACTCACCACACGTTTTTCCCTAAACAGCAACTGTTTAAGAATGTAGAGGAACGTTTTTTACGCGTCAAAATTTCAGCCAGGGACATTGAGCTGATTTTCGTGTTCTTGTTTTAAATGTCTGTCCAAATTTTGTTGCATTATTATATTCCTATTAATTCGTGTCGGGATACAACTAGAAAATATTTTAAAAGATTCTATAATCGTCTTCCCAAAAAATTCTGTCACACGAGGCAAGGATGAAGCCTATTGTAAATTTTCCAGATCGAAAATCACGCTTCTCATTAACAGACAAGAGAATTTTGAAGTTAATATGAATCCACCTGTAAACTTTTTGACCTCTGTGAGGTTAGGTCTTTGAAGTGACTAGCAAAGTATTTTTCAAATAAGATTTTACCATACAAAAAATACAACAAACAAATCTATGACGTCAGAGGGTAACAGTCCACTACTGTTACCCATGAATTTCGGGACCAGTCATATGTGTTTATTATTACATCCAGCCACAGAATTTTACATTTTTATTACTCCATAAACGGATGTCAAGAAACGTTATATAGTGGGGTGACGAACAGACGAGAGATCGAGCTCTCTTGTAATTCTGTACATGCACAAGCACAAGGATATTGATAGCGTTGTTTGCCCGTCTGAAGGGAGGGCGTATCGCCCTTTGCTTGTAACTTCCTCGATGGCGTCACTGTTTTACCCTTTTTCCGTACAAATTGTACCTTCCGATCAGACACCAGAGATGGAGTAAAAGAAAAAGCTAAAGCTGCATTTTCCTTCGTATTTATTTACTGAAAATGCTCCTTAGAAATTCAGGAAATGACATTTCTGAAACCTTAACATTGAAAAATTTCTGGGGGAGCATGAAACCAGTTTGGAACTCTTTAGTCGCTCTGACTTTTCTTCTTGTGCGCACACCCCCAAACTCACGCTACGCCCGTGTGTAATAAACAACACCTGCCATAGTTTTAACCTCGTATTATTAAACAATACTTTACATATCAGTCTCAGTAGCTAACAGAAGAAAGAACTCTGAAGGATCGTGATCTTTCATCAAATCTGTTTTGAATGAAAGGAATGTGACGATTGATTCATTTGATCCGTGTTGGGCAGAAAGAAAGCTTTTCTCCAGGTAAGGGTATCTCTTCAGTCTTATCTCCACGGATAGCTTAAAGTAGAGAAAAAGGTTAACGCGCTACGACACAAGTCTAAAGAAATATGACACCTACTTTGTAGGAGGGTCTGAATGGGGGATCCACTTGTCGGTTGTCGGTTAAAATTTAGTTACTTTGTCGGTAGTCGGTTGAGATTTTCGTCTTTGTCGGTTGTCGGTTAATCTCAGTTAATAAGTAAAAACGCATGTTAATTATTAATATTTGTTATGCGTTTCACTCAGTTTCAAGACTTTGATCCCTATAAACCATGCATGTAAAACTTGTAAAAATGCATCATTTGATTGAACTTAAACTTCATTATGTAACATGATAGTGTATTTCACCAAAGCTTTTATTTATTACAAATGCGAACTTGGTTTCCCTGGTGATTACAGGGCACCATAAAAAGTAATGAAGAGAGGTTAATTGGACACGGAGGGAAACGCCCACTCTAACCTTTTGGATATGTAAATTATTTTTGGTGCAAAACTGCAAGGGGTGACAGGTTGCACATCTATACCGGCGTGAAACCGTATGTTAACCTTTAATATTTTGGCTCTAACAAGCATGTTATTTGCCACTATTTTGGGGGTTTTCCTTTCTTGTAGGAAATAAGGGGTGGTATCTTTGGTTACTTCCTAGAAAGGTAGAAAAAATACAATATACTCTTCTTTCTAAAAAAACGTACAGATAATGTCCGTCCATGTCGTTAGTCGGTTAATAATTTTCCTGTCGGTAGTCGGTAATTTTTTTCGCGTTTTGTCGGTAGTCGGTAATATTTTTTGCCCTTTGTCGCTAGTCGGTTAACCCCATTCACACCCTCTTGTAGGTTACATGTGAAATATTGGTGAAATATTAGTGTTTTAAAGTCAGTTTCTCCGTGTCAAATATTCGTAATAAAAAAGCTGTCAGTTGGCACTATATTACAATGTCAGACGTTGGTAATACAATATGCCCGAATATGTCGTCATGAAAAAAAAACAAAAAAAACAAAAGAAAACAAAGAAAGAAAGAAAAGAAAAGAAAAGAAAACCTTCAGGGAAGTGAACAAAATGTCGTAGGAGTTAAGGAAATAGCTCAGGGGTAAATTCCATCCAGGCAGTTCCGAAAGGATCCGAATGGTTTGTACCTAGCGACAGAATACAATTTATGGAAGTCGCATATCCGGTCGAGTAGATTATATTTTTGTTTTCATAGTTAGTCACCCTCTGCCAGGGTAACTCGGCGGGAGGTCGCGAATATTCGAATCTTGGCCATGTTCAGGTTCCAGAATTTAATGAGGTTGAAGTTTTAGCAAATGTTTAGACCTTTGTGCGATCTGTATGGAAGTAGCTCTTTATTTTACACATCTAATTTTTTTGTGCGAGACCTGATAAAAGATGAAAACACACGTCTGAGCTATAGCTTTACCAAAATTTGCATATATATTCCGCTTCACTTTTAAAATGCAAATATGTACTGAAAACGGCCTGCAATTTACTTTTCTAACACAGAGGCATTTCAGGGGCGGATCTAGGGGGAGGGTGCAGGGGGTGCGCACCCCCGTCTGAGATGACCTGCGGTTTTTACAGAATACCAGTTGTATTAGAAAAAAAAGAAAAACTATGTGGTTTATTGTTGTTGAGGTAGAGCAAGAGACGAGTGCACCACCTCCTAAAAAAATCCTGGATCCGCCCCTGCATTTTTTCTTAAAGAGTTACAAGAAAATTGCCGGGAATACAAAGCCCGAAATTCTCACATTTTGCAGGCGGACTTTTCATTGTTTTTCAAATTGGCACAGCCACAGAAAAAAATATAAATTAACGTGAAATATTTCAGCATTGGTTTTTTTCCTAAAAATTAAAAAAAAAAAAGGAAAACGATCGATCATAAAAGAAAACAATGCTTCGCATTTTTGGTAAAACCATCGTTCAGTGTTGCTAAAGATCTTGGCATCTATATTGACCAGTCCCTTACTTATAATGACCATCATTACTAAAACAGTCTCCACCTGCCTGCTAAAACGTATTCAAATAAAAAGAGTTAAACATTTAATAGATAGAAGCACATTACTTCTCCTGTTAGTAAGTTCCCTTGTTTTCAGCAAACTTTATTACTGCTCTTCTATCTGGTCGAATACCAGCGAACGCAACATTAAGAAACTACAGTTAATCCAGAACTTTGTGAAACGTACACAACCATTTCCGTAATAGACCAGCTTTATTTCCGTCCCCTTTTTTTCTTGTCAAGGGTGTCCGTTTAAAGGTTTGACTGTTATATAAACAGGTGAATGATAATCATCTCTGCTGCAGCTAGATGACGTTTTCTGCCCGAAGGCAAATAACACGTGGATCATTCATAAAACGGGCCATTTGCCATCAGTTACAGTGTAAACTACACTAGCTGTCGGTCTATTAACCTCGGAGTTGATTCTGTTGGTAGGTAAACGAAACGTTATTTTTGTTCTCTTTATTGCTTCTATGTGTAACAGACATGTGTAAATGGCTGCCTGGTAGAGTTTAATTG
Source organism: Porites lobata (assembly GCA_942486035.1). NCBI lineage: Eukaryota > Metazoa > Cnidaria > Anthozoa > Scleractinia > Poritidae > Porites > Porites lobata. The sequence goes on along the minus strand of CALNXK010000183.1, from coordinate 136,956 downwards.
TAACTACTTGTAAGAAAGTTCTTCCTTTACCGATAATTGGGGTAGCGCCGAAGTAGTCAAATTAAATTCCGTTTGGAAAATATAAACCAAATGTGAGCTTCGATAAAACACTGTAGTGAGGGGCCACTGTAGGTTCTGTTTTATGTGGTCAAGCCGGTACCCAAGACACAGTCTCCCACGATTAAGTAATTAATTCCTCTGAAAACTCTCATTCAACCATTTTTATGCGAACTCGTCTGGCGGAAACAAATCAACTCGCGGAGCTGAGGGCAGTTAGGGTAGCCCGTGGCATGCTTTCAATTTGTTGAAGCTTTAAGCTAAAAGAATGTTTAAATCTGAATTAACTGTCTTTATTATTAAAGAAACAAGACAAGAAGACGTGAGAATATTTTGACGATTATTCAGAATGACACTTGCTCAATACAGTATAATTACATGAACTCGATGTGGTTGTCTTCAGGGGCACCCAGCTGTAAAACAACTGTTCGAAGGAGCAAATATTGCCTTGAAATTTCTAAAAGCTTGAGAAAAGCTGAAAATCTTTGGATAACCGTTCCGTTTGTCTTAAAGATTCGGAGGTTTTCTAATATCTTAACTAAGATTTTCGGAGGTTGTGTTATTCACATTTTGATACCAAGATATTGCTATTGTTGTTAAAAAAGGTCTCCTAAAAATTTCGGTATAAGGACAAAACGTGCCCTATCATTTTCTAATGAAAGCAAAGCTACTTGATGTCCTCAAACTTTCGACCGGACCCATATTAAGGGTATAGCTAACACTTTCCGATGAGATGAAAAAGACTTTCGTGACAACAAAAGTTCCCCTAAAACATCCGAACCGGATAACTAGTTTTTATTGCTACTCCAAATTAACCTAACAGGCTTCTAAAGCATAGAGAAAACCATTTGAGACACTTCTGGCGTATTTGGAAACATCCGGTTGTTGGGTGCTCCTGTGTCTTGGGGCTGGCTAGCGGGCACCAAACACCGTATAAAAGGGCTCCAAATACAAATGGAGTTCCTGTTCTTTATACCCATGAAACAAGTTCCTCAAGATGAGTTGAAACCTCGATCGTTAAGCGAGCAAAGCAGCTGGTTGCTCAAACCTGCGTATAAATATAGGGCTAATTTCGGCAAATGTCAACTGAGGGAGAAAACTGTTTTAACTAACGTCATTGTTCGTCTCTGGTACTAGACAGAAAGTGCATTATTTCAGTTGCGCTTCGTTCTGTATATTGATAGCCCAGTTGATCGTTCAACCTGATTACTGAGAAGGAGATGTTTTAAATCGATTTGTAGTTATTTTGACTGATCTTTCAAGTGCAAGGCACTATAAAGTTGACAGTTGGCAATTACTGTCTGTAAATTTCAGCAGCCTGGCTCTAATTTCAATGTATGTTCTATTTTGGAAGGCAATACAGCACGTTCAACCGGAATATTTTTCCAAAAAAACAACTTGTTTAGCCCAGGAAGGGAGATTTGGTTGTCTGAGACTAAGCCCTCTGAAATGGCTAGAAATGCATTTAAAACTAACATGGTATGGTGAAACTTAAATTCTATTAGCAACAAAAAACGTCGCCCTAAAAAAAAAAACTTTTCTCCACAACCGTTCGACCTTGTTCGATAACGGAAGTTTAGCTCCATGTCGAACTAAAGCAGCTGATGCAAGAACAAAAGAAAAGGAGAACAGAAGCTTCACTTTCATTGCTGTAAATGTACGGTAAAATATAAGATAATGGTACTTTTACAGCCACTGAAACCAATCATGAATTTAGCCATTTTCCTGTGAAGTCCGCTTAGCGAACAAAAATCTATATCTCGTCATTCAATGCCGGGCCGGGATACTGGTAATAAAAGCTAATTAAAAACCTTTGTCCCCCGTGAATAATCCGTTTTTCGGTAAAACGTTAAATAGAAAAGCAACTTGGATTTTTTTTAGTATAACTTGCTTTTTAATACTGTTGTGTGGTTCCTGCATCAAGCTCCAAGCTAACAGTAACAAGAGTTTTTATAGCTTTAAGAGGAGTTTTAATATCCTCCAAGCAAAGGCAAAGAGCTGGTCCAGCATGTCAAAGCTGGCGTCGAATATCTCATACTCGCCGACTGTTAAAATAACACTGAATTCAGATCCAACACTTTGCAGAAAACTATGGCAAATAAACTCCGGCTAAAGGGAAGTTTATCGCGCTATTAAAAAATAAAATATTTTTAACACACTGGAGACAGGTAGAATAGTAGCGGAGAAAACAAAACAGCAACGAAATACGTAGATAAATAACACACAAAGGGAAATTTTTATTATTCCATGAACGGATGTCAAGAAACGTTATATAGTGGGGTGACGAACAGACGAGAGATCGAGCTCTCTTGTAATTCTGCACATGTACAAGCACAAGGATATTGATAGCGTTAATTGTTTTCCCGTCTGAAGGGAAGACGTATCGCCCTTTGCTTGTAACTTTCTTGATGTCGTCACTGTTTTACCCTTTTTTCCGTACAAATTGTACCTTGCCGATCTGACACCAGAGAAGGAGTAAAAGAAAAAGCTAAAGCTGCATTTTCCTTCGTATTTATTTACTGAAAATGCTCCTTGGAAATTCAGGAAGGAGGGGGAGCATGAAACCAGTTTGGAACGCCTTCGTCGCTCTGACTTTTCTTCTCGTGCGCACACCCCCTAAAACTCACGCTTTGCCCCTGTGTAATAAACAACACCTGCCACAGTTTTAACCTCGTATTGTAAAACAATACTTTACATATCAGTCTCAATAGCTAACAGAAGAAAGAACTCTGAAGAATCGTGTTTTTCATCAAATCTCTTTTGAATGAAAGGAATGTGACAATTGATTCATTTGATCTGTGTTGGGAAGAAAGAAAGCTTTTCTCCAGGTAAGGGTGTCTTTTCAGTCTCATCTCCACGGATAGCTTAAAGTAGGGAAAAAGGTTAACGCACCACGACCCAAGTCTAAAGAAATATGACACCTATTTTGTAGGTTTCATGTGAAATATTGGTGAAATATTAGTGTTTTAAAGTCAGTTTCTCCTTGTCAAATATAGCCTCCCCGTAGACGTCCTTTGGGGTTCGTTTGTCACGCATTCATTTCTCCTCCACGGAGAAATGAATGCGTGACAAACGAACCCCAAAGGACGTCTGCGGGGAGGCTATGTCAAATACTCGTAATAGAAAAGCTGTCAATTAGCACTATATTAAAATGTCATACGTTGGTAATACAATACGGTATGTCATCATGAAAAAAAAAGAAAGAAAGAAAGAAAGAAAGAAAAGAAAAGAAAAGAAAACCTTCAGGAAAGTGAACAAAATGTCGTAGGAGTTAAGGAAATAGCTCAGGGGTAAATTTCATTCATGCTGTTCCGAATGGATCCGAATGGTTTACCTGACGACAGAATACAATTTAAGGAAGTCGCACATCCGGTTGAGTAGATTATATTTTTGTTTAGTTAGTCACCCTCTTCCAGGGTAACTCGGCGGGAGATCGCGAATATTCGAATCTTGGCAATGTTCAGGTTCCAAAATTTAATGAGGTTGAAGTTTTAGCAAATGTTTAGACCTTTGTGGGATCTGTATGGAAGTAGCTCTTTATTTTCCTTGAAACACAAGTTAAATAACATAGAAACATAAATTTTTGATTACACGTCTTACTCTTTACGCGAGTTACACATCTAAATTTTTTGTGCGAGACCTGATAAAAGATGTAAACACACGTCTGAGGTATAGCTTTGCCAACATTTGCATTTATATTCCGCTTCACCTTTTAAAATGCAAATATCTACTGAAAACTGCTCGCAATTTACTTGTCTAACACAGAGGCATTTTTTCTTAAAGTATGACCACAAAATTGCCGGAATACAAAGCCCGAAACTCTCAAATTTAGCAGGCGGACTTTCCATTTTTTTAAAAAAAATTAGCACAGCCACAGAAAAAATATAAATTAATGTGAAATACTGTACAGCATTGGTTTTTTCCTGAAAATTAAAAAAAAAAAAAAATGGAAAACGATCGATCATAAAAGAAAACAAAGCTTCGCATTCTTGGTAAAACCATCGTCGGTACCTGTCAGTGTTGCTGTCAAGATCTTGGCATCTATATTGACCAGTTCCTCACTTATGATTACCATATTACTAAAACAGTCTCCACCTGCCTGCAAAAACTTATACAAATAAAAAGAATTAAACATTTAATAGATAAAAGCGCATTACTTCTCCTGTTAGTAAGTTCCCTTGTTTTCAGCGAACTTTATTACTGCTCTTCTATCTGGTCGAACACCAGTAAACGCAACATTAAGAAACTACAGTTAATCCAGAACTTTGTCAAACGCACACAACCATTTCCGTAATAGACCAGCTTTATTTCCGGCCCCCTTTTTTTTTCTTGTCAAGGGTGTCCGTTTAAAGGTTTGAATGTTATATAAACAAGTGAATAATAATCATCTCTGCTGCAGCTAGATGACGTTTTCTGCCCGAAGGCAAATAACACGGTGGATCATTCATAAACCGGGCCATTTGCGATCAATTACAGTGTAAACTCCGCTAGCTGTCGGTCTATTAACCTCGGAGTTGATTCTGTTGGAAGGTAAACGAAACATTATTTTTGTTCTTTTCATTGCTTCTATGTGTAACAAATATGTGCAAATGGCTGCCTGGCAGAGTTAAATTGTAACTTCTTGTAAGAAAGTTCTTCCTTTACCGATAATTGGCGTAGCGCCGAAGTAGTCAAATTAAATTCCGTTTGGAAAATATAAACCAAATGTGAGCTTCGATAAAACACTGTAGTGAGGGGCCACTGTAGGTTCTGTTTATGTGGTCAAGCCGGTACCCAAGACACAGTCTCCCACGAGTAAGTAATTAAGGACTTCTCCTCTGAGAACTCTCATTCAACCATTTTTGTGCGAACTATCTTTAAAATCCGGTGAACTCGTCTTGCGGAAGCAAATCAACTCGCGGAGCCGACGGCAGTTCCCGGCAGTTAGGGTAGCCTTAGCAGGCAGGACGAGAACCGTTCGAGTAGCCCATGGTATGCGTTCAATTTGTTGAAGCTTTAAGCTAAAAGAATTTTTAAATCTGAATTAACCGTCTTTATTATTAAAGAAACAAGACAAGAAGACGCGAGAATATTTTGACGATTATTGAGAATGACACTTTCTCAATACAGTATAAATACATGAACTCAATGTAGTTGTCGTCAGGGCACCCAGGGACTTTTTTTCTGTAAAAAAACTGTTCGAAGGAGCAAATATTGCCTTGAAATTTCTAAAGTTTGAGAAAAGCTGAAACGTTTTGGATAACCGTTCCGTTTGTCTTAAAGATTCGGAGGTTTTCTAATAGCTTAACTAGGATTTTCGGAGGTTGTGTTATTATCATTTTGCTACCAAGATGTTGCTATTATTGTTAAAAAAGGTCTCCTAAAAATTTCGGTATAAGGACAAAACGTCCCCTATAATTTTCTAATGAAAGCAAAGCTAACTCTTTCCGATGAGACGAAAAAGCCACCTAAAACTTTCGTGACAACCAAAGTTCCCCCAAAACATCCGAACAGATAAATATTTTTTTATGGCAACTCCAAATTAACCAAACAGGCTTCTAAAGCAGAGAGAAAACCATTTGAGACACTTCTGGTGTATTTGGAAACATTCGGTTGTTGGGTGCTCCTGTGTCTTGGGGCTGCCTAGCGGGCACCAAACACCACATAAAAGGGCTCCAAATACAAATGGAGTTCCTGTTCTTTATACCCATGAAACAAGTTCCTCAAGATGAGTTGAAACCTCGATCGTTAAGCGAGCAAAGCAGCTGGTTGCTCAAACCTGCGTATAAATATAGGGCTAATTTTGGCAAATGTCAAATGAGGGAGAAAAATGTTTTAACTAAAGTCATTGTTCGTCTATGGTACTAGACAGAAAGTGCATTATTTTAGTTCCGCCTCGTTCTGTATATTGATAGCCCCGAGTTGATAGTTCAACCTGATCACTGAGAAGGAGATGTTTTAAATGGATTTGTAGTTATTTTGACTGATCTTTCAAGTGCAAGGCACTATAAAGTTGACAGTTGGCAATTTCTGTCTGTAAGTTTTAGCAGCCTGGCTCTAATTTCAATTTATGTTCTATTTTGGAAGGCAATACAGCACGTTCAACCGCAATATTTGTCCAAGAAAACAACGTGTTTAACTGGGAAGGGAAAAAGGTTGCGATATGAAATGGGTGGTGTAGCCTAGGATCAGGCTCCGTAGTCAGGGAGAAAAGCATAAGAAAGGGTGAAACAGTTAAAGAACAAAGAAAAGAAAAAATGAAAAAGAAAAATATAACGAACCGAGCGGTAAACTCGTTCTCGGTTAGCTTCGCTCAGCGAAAACCTTTTGACCCCCCGCCTCCCCGCCCCCCTTTGTAGTGCCATTACCTTTGCTGTATTTTGTATTCCCAGACAGTATAGCAAAACCAGCCCAAAACGCTTCAAAACGACTCCTAAATTTGTGACATTCAAGCTTTTAATTTATTCTAATGTACCTAAGTGCATCCCCGTCCCATTACAAGTGAGTACCTGTTGGGGTTTGATCCCGAGAGGAGGTACTCCCTATAATGGTCCATACGGAGAGGCTCCGCCCGAAATGGGTACCTTTCTCAGGCTTCAGGGTAAGGGATATGAAATGGTAGGGATTTCACTTGTTGAAGTATATGAAAGGGTAGAGAGATCGGTCATTATGGTCGGTAAAAAGCGGGTCCCAAAGGGCCAACAGATGCATTTTGTGGCTGTGAAAACTTTCTGGTTTTGTGATTTATTCAGTGGCATTTTAAAGATAGTGCAATTACAGCAGTAAAATGTATGCAAAGTTCTAAACTAGGTATATGAAAGGGGGACATTTTCTGTCAAAAATGGTATATTATAAGAAGGTAAGGGGTTGGACCTCGGGGCGGAGCCTTCCCACACAAAAATTTTTTGAGTATCTTACCCACCCCCCGGGGTTTAAATAACTCCTAAGTCAGAACACCAAAGCTAAAAACGTGAAACGCGGTCCTTCCGAACAAAAATTGTTAATCAAAACAGCTCTTCTAAACAGAGTTCGAAAATATTGTGTTGAAATACAGTAAAAACTCGCGTGTACGAACCTACATTATATTATGACCTATAAGTCTGCCAAAAGAGGTTCTTGTATTTTTGGGGTAGTTATCAATTAGCAAATTAGGCTAAATAGATTATAAATTTTCATGAAAAAAAATTTGAAATTGGCCATTATTCACACTTCTACGTTGGAAACTTCTTTTACATAAGGGCCATGGAGACAATATTACAATCTTTACTTTATAACCTGTTTTTGTTGTAGGAATTACAGTAATAGTTTGTAATTACAGTTTGGTGCGCACAGTATTGTCTTGTAATACCAGTTTGTAATCTCAAAGTCAAACTCCTTGGTTAAAATGTTTATCATAATTCAACTTTAACCCACATATAAGAACCTGCTTGGTTTTGCTTGGCGTTTGGTTCTTATATTTTCAGGGCACTAAAGTGGCAAGTTTCTGCCAGCAGGTTCTTAAACCACTAGGATCTTACACGCGGGTTTTTACAGTATCTCACATTGATTATCATGACATTGATTATCATTAGGTTTTATGAAGAAACCCAGTGCATTGAAATAATTGAGAAAGCTGATTATCAACACCAAAATACATGCTTGTCGCTCACGAACGAATGGGACAGCAGACATGAAGAAATACTGCCTGCAAAGAGATTCCAAAGTTTGTTTCCTTAAGTTCTATATGTTTTGTTCCTTGACGATTCTTTGGATTCAAGGTACGTTATCTTTGTAAGTAGCCTGAAGTAAGCAATTCCTGTATACTTTATAAGTGTCAGTTAAATTGTTTCCCTTCAAACCTTACTCTTTAGAAGGTGAAAATCTCTGTTACTTTATCTTTATTGAAATTTAGAAATAAACTTAATAAATCTAGGCTCCACAGCAAGTATGAAGAAAACAAGGGTAGTCATTTATCAAATGACTGCGGACAAGAGAGGATATCCTCTCTTGCAGCAGATGAAAAAGTAACTGCATATAAATAGTTCGGTGTTTTCGATCTGAACACTTTAAACCCACAAGTTTTATTTTCCATAAATGTATTACTGGCAATACAAAAAGTAGGTTCCATTTATACTAGTACCGTTCAGGAAATGAGTCCTCACCCCTCTTCCTCCTTCCTCTTCTCGGGGAGGAAAAAGAGCTGAGGAAGTCGAACCTAAACAAAAAAATACTAGGATGAGAAAGATGTTTATTCAGTCAGTGACACATTTGGCTGGGAAGAAAAAAATCCGAATACTTGCAATAGGTGTCCTTAGCTATTACCTTCTTTTACTATGGTAAGTTCAGATTCTCTACCACTAATTAAGCTACTTGAGACTCGTGGGAGCTAAGACCATTAAACTAGGGTCAATACAACACAAGGATGTCGAATCGATCCAAGCAAGTACAAAGATAGTCTAGGGGTTAGTTGTTGGATAGCATAGCTAATAAAGAAGTTACATAGCCAAATTATAAATGGTTTAGCTAAACATTTAAACTAAGTCTTTCTCGGACCGATGTCTATCTATCTATCCTCTGGTTTACTTTAAGAAAATAAATGCTTTTCTTGTCTAGTCTGTATGCTTTCAAGAAATTGCATGGTGTTTAGATAAAAGCCTTGGGCAAAATGAAAATGGCTTAGAACGCGGTTTTGTTATTGAATGGCTAAACTCTGTTTAAATAGACGGCCCAAATAGTTTAGCCGGCCCGTAATGAATGATCTAGCGGCCTATGTCGAGTTGGAACATGAAATTATTGTAAAATGGTCTTGTCCGAATGTGTATAGCCTACCTCTCATTTACAATAGATCATAAAACAAAACGAAATGATGCTGACAAACCGAGAACGGGTTTAAGTTCTCGAAGAATTACGTCAATTGTCCACACCGTAATTTTTAGGGAATTATTATAACTCCAAAAATGGAGTAAAAATTTTAGGTACAAGATAACCCCTTTTTTGGGGTTATTTTAACTTCTAATTTAACTCCGACTTTGGGATCATTTTTAGTCCTGAAAAAGAGTTCTTTTACTCCCAGTCTGGAGTTCAAATCACTCCGAAATGGGGTTACTTTCACTCCTTGCAGCGTGACGTAACGACTTCTCCTCTCTATTGGCAAATGTTTTGAAGACATTCTTAGTGGCGGAGCGTCAAGTGTCGGCTGTACTTACGTACTAGTCACTAAGCGATCCTGAACAAGGTGTCGATGCCAAGTAACTGGTTCTCATCAGAGCAGGTGACTAATGTGGGATGGGTACATATAGAAATTTCTACAGAGGCTTTTCGGCTTTTGGTTGTCCCTTGTTTTAAAAGAAATCATGGTACCTGGAAGGTCCTTTAACTTGCCTGCATCCAAATGTCTTTACAGGTCAGTGGCAGATCCAAGGGAGGGGCCCGGGGGGTCCGCCTCCCTTACAACGACCATGTAACTTTCCTATGACCATTGTTGCCTCGGTCGCCTCGGGCATCAGTCGTCTCAACCAGCCCACTTACATCGTTTCCCCTAAGGTTTAACTCCCCAAACTGATTCTGTTTGAGAGTGATGCCCTTTTCTACTGCATTTCCAATTGGAATCAAGTTGAATACTAGTTAAAACGTATTGTCGAATAAAGATAGTAGAATTAGCGGCGTTCAGAGTTGGTGTTCGGGAACTGTGCCTGAGCACGGTACTCTCGGGACACTAACGTGATCACACTCTTTTTTCATATACCCACGCTAAGAATTCGGGCAGGGTGCCAGTGCCCACGACGTACATGGTAGTGACCTAGTTCTCGGGAACTAATGGTCACCGGGTCCACATCCTTTCTTTCGCTCCGAGACAAAGTACTGTTTTGTATCCTCTGCTACACTCCTTTTCCAATGACGTCTGACAGGGCGAAACTGAGCAAATATGGGCGAAAATGAGCAAATATGTACACAATGATATAGGGTACCCAAGGTCTAACCAATGCCATTTTGGGCCGGTAGCTTAACACAGTCTAATTCTCGGATACCAAGTTTGAACATCCCCTTATTCATTGAACTTAATAATTAACCGCATATAAAATTTATTCCTGAAATATCTGAGCCAGAAAAACGTTTTTCTAGATACGCATATCCCAGCGGAGGAAAAACATAGAATTAATCCTAAATGTTCGTGCTCACTTCAAACCAAACCAACAAACACTTTATCAAACGCGCATTTCTCTTCATACCACCCTCCAGGATAGAAGAGAGAATTTACATAGGCAATGTTCCACAGTTACTAAGAGCAAACTCTTCCGGGAAAACATTTGAAAAGAATATAAACAATCCAATCTAAATTCAAACTGACATTTTATCCCAATGTGCGTCGTGTATCGTATACAATCTATCATCACTGATTTTCACCCTTCACTCTTTCTAGATTGCGAATTCCCTCTCCCCTATTTTGTAGGTTTTTCCTTCACCCTCCCTTTTATTATTTGGTCGTTTCTTCTTCTCCTCTAAGATAAGATTTAAAGTCACGACCAGCGGATTTAAGCTAATATTACAATAACAAAACGGATTCCTCAGTTATGTTCAAGTTATTGCTCTATAGCTTTGGAAAAAAAGTTGAGCGCGTAAATAGGTTAGGGTTAGTCTCTTAAACTGTTGAAAGAGACGGCCGTTTATACTGGGACGCAGTCATTCAGGCATAGGGGGTAATTAGGAAACAAAACAATGAACAAAAACTCGTGTGGCTTTTGGGCGGCATTCCCCGTGGAGCAGATCGAGGGCTCGTACAATTAAGTGAATGAGAGTCACACAGTTTACGCTTTATCTCTAATATGAGAGATCTACAATTTTTGCCCCACTGTAAGTGTAATGTGTAAATTTGGCTGTGCCATTTCTTTATTAGCTAATAGTATGTTATCCTGCAACTAACCCGTAATTCGTGTTTGCTAATCTATTTGACATCCTTGTATTCTTCGTCATTGCTTTCCATACAATTCCTCCTGGGTTTAATAATCTACTCCTCAAAGGGTTCTGGAATCTTTCTCGTCTTGTGGCAGCTTGTCATAGTTTGGAAAAGCTAACTCCAGCAACATCAAAATGACTTCAAAATGGGCTAGATAGTGATTTGTCGAAGGACTCTTCAAAAAATGGAGAGGAAATACAGCATAAACAGCAAGATTTAACCTCCCTAAAGTAATTTATTGTTTTGACTGGTATTTGCTAGTGCTCTGATTTTACACTCGGTGCACGCAACCCGCAACAATCATACATGGCCTCGGTTAGTAACGTTTACTCAGATAGTCACACCCCCTTAAGGAAATGTACACAGAGACTGAAAGTTTGTTTAAGAGAGACTGCGGATGTTTGATAAGAGTGTTCACAAAAATGTTTGAAAAAACAAACAAACGAGCAAACAGACAAAGATTTCCGGTAGTCTTTTTTTTTTTCTATAGGCGTGTCACCCACAAGAGGCATGAACTGTGAAATAACCGCGCAAACTTGTCAACCCCCCTTTCAGACGATAACAGTAACGCCGAGAGACTCTAAAGTGACTCTATATTGCTCGATTAAGACTGGTGGAAAATTGCAAGACATGACCTGGCAGAACCTTGAAAGAAACCTCAATGCCAGTAAAGGTCTATACTTACTACAAAGCTATTCGACAGATGTAAATCAGTCACGTGGATGTTTCTCTATAAAATACGCTAGTGAGCATTTTCTCCTTTTTCCTCTTTTGTATTTCATGGTTTATATAAAAACATCATGATGGATAATTTTTGGTCTTCTTTCTACATGTATTATGAATGATCCCTGAAGACCTCGTAGGTGGTAGCCTCCCACGCAGGCGTTTTTAGGGGAGCTCGTATTTCTTCCCTCCCCACAAACGCCTGCTCAACAGAAAACAACATTCCTTTCTCATTGTTTTATTTGCGTGGTAAGTGACCAATCAACAATTGTGCAATAAAGTGTTGACAGGCTAAACACGACTGAACGTGACCCTAGAGTTACCGTTTTCCTTTTTTTCTTCCCTTCGTTAAGGTTATGCAGTGCACGGAGTATTCTGAATTTTGACTAAATCTTATTTTTGCCACTCTGAATCTAACATTTATTGCAGGTCAGAAAGCTTTCGCAGTGTTTAATGCAGATCGAGTAATTATCACATTACCTTGCGGTCAAGGTCAACTTTCCAGAATTTGGAAAGTACAATGTGATTGGCTAAGCCTGGGAAAGGAATGTTGTCTTCAGTTGAGCAGGCGTTTGTGGGGAGGGAAGAAATACGAGCTCCCCTAAAAACGCCTGCGTGGGAGGCTACGTAGGTGGCTGACGGAGATTTAATTGCATGGTAACGCTAACCCTTGCGGTTAGAGTAATATCATAAATTAAAGCGGCTGGAGTTTCGTCCGGCTGAATCACCTTCAACGTTAACAAACGCACTTTACTGAGTCCCTAATTTAAAATCAACATATAAACTGCAGTAAAGCATTAATGAGTTTGTTTTAGGAAAGTGTCACTTAAAAGAAAGAGATCATTTTATCTTAAAAATAACTGAATGGATAACTTATCAGCTTGGAAAGTAAGACGAAAAATTGCTTTTCAGTTCCAGTTCAGAGAGTATTTAAGACACGTTTTCCAGTGTATATCTCTCCTTATACGACGCAAATGGAACTTAACTGTACCTTTAAGGGATGGCCTCGTCCTCGTGTGGCTTGGTACAATCCAGATCGTAAACTAATCATCAACGGATCTGAAAGCTTTTACCTCTACGAGCAGCTGGTTGGACAGGACACCTTATCTTCTGTTCTTCGAAATCCTAATATCCAAGAAAAACACGAAGGGGGTTATAAGTGCATAGGAACGAACAACATTACTGGATGGTCGACTAACAAAAGTCTGTCAATTCATCTGAATTATTATTGTAAGTGATCTGATTACTTTAAATAAAGCCACTAATAAACCGGAGTAAGTAAAACCAGCTAAATTTCTGTACCAGTTTAAACCCTTACGTAGACCCCTTTTTTCAATCAGGGCCGGGTTGTTCAAAACCACCGGGTTAGAGCAAAATTTAATTTCAGATGTTAAAGCTATAGAAAACAAAGTCAGTTTAATTTTTTTTTCTACAATTTGATGAATGGATGCTCTAAAAATTAGAGAAACCTTATCTGTGAAAGTGTTTTTGAACAGAAGGAATATGAGCCATTGGCGCTAATCGGCCCTCGAACAACTAGATCCAGGTTAATAAATGGGTACTAGAAACATAACGTTGGGGTTGTCCTGTTGCAATGAACAGACGTACCATCCAGATGGAATTAAATATTGGGTGCTTCATGTTTTAAAAACCAGCTTCTGACTTCCACTAACACGAGACATCCGGAGTGAAATGATTTCAAAGGATAATCCAGTCGGCCACCTGAGGCAGATGTATCCTAACTACATCAATGATATACTTGCCAAATAGTATTACGTGTTCTAGCTAGGTAAGAGCGATTGTCCGGCCAGATACGAAAAACCACCAAACAAAACTACCCTTAAAAAATGGACAAAAAATGTGTGGAAACTATTCCCCTACGAATGCAGTGACACGAAGCCTGAGGAAAGGGATCAAGCAAAAAATAGAACACGAAATACCTTGTTATATAGAAAACTCCAAAAAAGCAGTAGACCTACACCGTTCTAAGGCTCTTACTTCAGTGATCCCCTTTAATCTGCACCTCCATTGTTTTCAGGTATAGGAACATTGTTATTTGAAAACCCCTATTGTTTTCCCAGCTAATCAAAAACAATCTTTCAAATTGGTGCGGGATCGCCTCAAAAAAGACAAAATTTGAGAGGATGTAGGTGTAAATACCTAAATACATATATACCGTTAATAGCCTAACAAACGTCCACTTCTAAATAAAAGCCTCTTATCTAATAAACGCCCCCTCTACGCTGTTAAAATTATATTAGACGCCTATCTCTAATAAACGCCCGATTTCTCAATAATAAAATTGGAAGTTGCAAATGTTGGTCTTAAAGGAGAGAAAGTAATAAGAGGTAAACCTCTTGGAACAAGGGCGAGACAACAGCAAAATAAACTGACATATGGTGTAGCCTCCGGAAATCGGGCACAGGCCACATAGGTCGGAGGCGAGAGCTGTTACCACTGAGCCACCCTTGCGTTCTTAACCTGTTTAGCAGACACAATCAGTTAAAAGAGTGCTATATAAAACACCCCACGGTTGCTGAAGGATTGTTTTCATCCACTTGCTGAGGGGTCATTAAGGACGGCGTGTTACTGAAGAGAATAGGAGAGAAGGCGTAAAAGAGAAAAGCAGACGAACAGCTACAATCGAAAAGTAAAAAACCATGATCATCGTGATGCCCCATTTGCCATTTGCCACATTTATATTGTTACAAATACTCTGGACTCAGTATGGGAGGGACTGGACATAGGGCTGTACTGACGCTGCACCAGTGAAACGCAGCAACTATTTTTTTAAAAATATTATTTGTTTATAATATTTTTCATATTTTCGAATATAGGTCTTAGTCCTCGCGCCCCGCAAATCTCTTCTCCCATAGTTTTGGTGACAGCCTTTACCAACGTCAGCTTACGATGCCTGGTTGCAGTACAACCAAGCGCATGTCATGACAACGAATTACAGTGGTATTTTAGCAACATCTTGACGTCCTTAAAATCCGGTGAGAAGTATGAAATTCAAGAAAGGAAAACCAAGACAAAATGCAAAACAGATTTCATTATCACCATTTTTAACGTTACTGAGGCTGATGAGGGGAAGTATGAATGTACCTCGTTCTGCAAGAAAGACCATCCCTTATTTAGCAGGCGTTCTACAATCCAGTTGATGGTATTCCCTTTACAAGCAGGTTCACCAGCAGGTTCACCAACAGGTATGAATAATTGTGTGATAATTAGCAGTGCGCTTAACGATATCACCCGCTTAGTGGCAACCATGGACAGCTGTTTTGCCCTTATTGGGGCTCATCAGGGTTATGGTTTTGCGCATGTGTAAGGTACTGGCCATACCGCAATCTCGTTCCCAGAGTCCGCGCGTTACCCTTGTCCAGCGGAACAAGAGTAACACGGACTCTGGGAATCGAACGAGATTGGCCATACCGCGGAGTTGGTACGACTGTGCCTCAGTGTTTATATTGGTGCGGGATTTTTTTTCACATCTTATGCGGTAGTATATAATAATAATAATAATAATAATAATAATAATAATAATATTAACATTAAACAATTTATATAGCGCCAGAAAGTTTTTTTCAATGACGACAAATTAACAGTCAACATTAATACACAGCAATAGTAAATAATAAATTAATAAGTCAGTAAGTAACAAAACTTAAATACAGCTTCAGCACACAAAAAAGAAAATAAACAACAAAAAATTGTAACAGTAGAAATAAAAGGTATTGGGGGATAAAAGCCTGTCAGTTGCCACCTTTTTATTAATATTGCTGGTTTTCAGTGTCACGCCATTCAAAAGAGATTAAAATAAAAATCAAAACCGTTCAATAGATAAAGTCCAGAATCTGGGAAATGAAAGGAGGTAAATATGCAAAAGACCCTCGCCAAGATTCAGGCCAGAGGAATATTTCGTATACGAGATATTTGAAGAAACGTTTTACCCAAATTTATAGTGGAGCCCCATAGCTAAAGTAATCTACCCATCCCAGAAAATTTGGTAATCTCGTGACCGTACACCGAACGAACGATCGTCCGTCCGCACCACAGGGAAACCAATGTTTACTCTTACACTTTCTAGCCAGTTTGGGAGCCCAAGAGAAAACTAATTGCACATCAATGTTGTGATCAATTGACAGCTGTCAAAACAGGGTATCCGCTGACCAGTATCACCCGACCGTACCGCGGGCTCAAGTATCGACCCATCGAGGTCGAGTATTTTTTTGAAGTTATCCGTTGACAAATTACCAGTTTCAAATGATCGCAGGCTCTAGTTTATTTTTTCCAATGATTCATTTGAAACATGTTGTGTTTATGTCACTATGGCCCCGCACTATTAATATTTTGATTTCAAACTGACCTCGGACGCGAAAATTCAGCCAGTTTTTTAAAAATACAGGCGGAGAACACCTTTTCTTACCATGGACACGCATTGGTCACGCTCTGCGTCCAATTTTTATACTCTGATTGGTCAAAATTTGACAGGTTAGTTCATGGGAAAATTTATGCAGCATCTTGAAAGTTGTTTACTTTGACAGCTTGCGCTGAAGCTTACAGAGTTTTGTGTCAACTTGTGATGTTTTTAACTGTCTTTTTCCACGGGATGTACAAAATGAAATACAGCTGCCATCAAGAGTCTCCTGTTATTCATGGCTGGTTTGTTTATTCGGTTTTTGGTTGACAAATGCGACGCTTGTCAAAATTCGGTAATCCGATTTCGGACGGCATCGTTTTCGTTTTTCACCTTGCTTAATGCGTAAGAGGGTTTAAAAGTCTTAAGCAACTGTGGCCTTCCTTGATAGCTTTCAGGAACTGAATCTCGAATGGTAAGCCTGAGTAATTATTGTATTTGATGTTTGTTTTTGTTATATCTAATTTCATGTAGTCGAGCGTAGTTTATGCGGCAAGTTTATGCACGTTTGTAAGGTTTGAGTCAATGATCTGACCTAGTGTCAGGTTTGATATAAGCTTACAATCCAGGATCGTTATCAAATTTGATAACCATGTGACGTCACAACATGGTGGCCATTTCAATAGTTGGGAATTTTCGTATTTGCCTTTCTTTATCCGAGATTTTGTCCAATCTTATTCGGTGTAAACCCGTCAGGTACCCATGGTTCTGTTCGGCAAGACCAAGGAGCTTCACATGTTTCAAAATGGCAGATGTGTATCACGCGTATTGAAGTAAATTTCCCTCTCAAAGTGAAGCGTTCACCAGATTTTTGTTCCGAGATCAGGTATGTTTTTCCACTTCGTTGTTAAATTTAATGTACTTGTCGATTTTTGTGAGAGTTGCAAAAAATCTGGCGTTATATCCAACGTTTATGCTTTCGATTCAGCATTGTTGTTATTGTTGTGCACAATCTCTAAAAAAAGTGCATCAGGTATTTTTATTCGCAATGCGCTTTAAATAATGTCGGCCATATTTGATTGATGTCTTCCTCAAGGTGCTGAGATGGCAGATGATGCCCATAGAAGCAAAATTTCAAAGTTGTGTCGCCTTTGTGGCAAGATCGCGTCTTCAAATACCTCCAGACCACGCAACAGATATGACTCTTCGTGCTATACGACTCCACACTTCAGTAACGCAAAATTTATTTACACGTGAAACATGCACTAAACTGGAAAATCCGTTTCTTTCGCAATTCTTGACCAAAAACTTTCATTTTGGTATCAATAGAAAGCTCAAGAAATGTAGTTGTTATAAAACGATTTGGTTCTGACGCGCCGTATAAAGGAAAATTGTTTTTTGAAAACATGAGAGGAAGTGACTGCGCCCTGAAATTGTTCAAAACCGCTTAACACTTAGTGACTTTCAAAAATTATTGTAAGTCAAATTCCCTTCGCCAAACAACAGCCAAAGTTCTAGCATAAAGCTCAACTATTATAGTACACATTACGAAAAGTTTTGACCGAGTTCGAATTAAATTGCAACAGATATGACTCTTCGTGCTATTCGACTCCGTACTTCGGTAACGCAAAATATATTTACACGTGGAACATGCATTCATTTGTATATGCAAATTTTCAGTTTTCCGCTACAACGGCTTTCGCTACCTGTACAATAAAAAATTTAAACAGTTATTTGTATATGCTAATCAATGGAAGGCATACTCGTTGTCTGCATGTTCCGTTTTTGTTTCATCGACAGATCTATGGACAACAACCATCATCATCGACATCATCTCCTCGTGACAAGAGGAAAAAAGCAGAATGAACTTCGAAAAAACAAACTTCTGTAGACGATGTTAAAAATAAAACCTCTATCCTTAACAGAATAACCAATGTCTTCCATCACTGTGTCTCTTTAATTTGAACATTTCAGTAGAAACAAATTATGTATGAGTTTGATGATTTGTTTGAAATACACGAAGCTTTCCGCAGAGGTCTTATTTGGAAAAATGCGTCTCAAATACAATTTCACCAGTTTTACAATCTACTGCAAGATGTCTGTTATAAAAAATTGCCATTTACATGAGTTGCTGTCGCCGCCGTACTCCTTTCTATTTCTGAAAACATCTCGACATCGTCCGCCATATTGAATTCAAGAACGCTTTCCCCCAAATTAGGTCACGTGAACGAAAATTTGAACAGCGATTGGCTCGTGGTTTGTTTTGGTCGAGGTTATCAAATTTGATAACGATCCCGGACTGGCTTACAGAACTTCAAAAGGCCTTCAGATATATTTTCTCACCGCAAATAGAAAGACAACGTTCCGAAGAATATGTAGTTGTAAATTTGGCTGTAGAAAGAAACCTTTGAGCGATTTTCTTGCTTCGAGGAGTTCATCTTTGAAAAAAGCAAACACCGGGAGGCCCGCTTAAAGTAAAACATAATTAACTTAAGCTTAAAGACTCAGGATTTTTAGACACGCTTTAATACCTGTCTACGTGAATGAAAATTGTTGCTTCTGTAAATGTTTCACCGAATTATATTTCTTTTATTGATTGTTAGTAGTCTCTCTTGCAATTTTAATCGCTTGTACGTGCCGTTTGTTTTCGTCGTTCATGAAAATCGCTTGCAGGAGTACTCAAAAGTGTCGCGCATATCAAACGCTTTATAAGATTACACATCGTTATAACTGAAACCATTAAATAACAAAAAATAATAATAATAATAAATTCGTCATTATGTTGAAGCGTAACTCTATTAAAGTTCATTCAAACACTCGACCACACTGACAGCTCGATGTGGTTATGACGGAATACCACCGCGACTGGTAAAAGAGTCTGCCAACGCGATTGCTGGTCCTATAGCTGCAATAACGAATCACTCGATTAGGACAGGACAGTATCCGTCGCGCTTGAAATTAGGTCAAGTTACTCCTTTATTTAAAAAGGACGATGAACTAAACAAAAGCAATTATCGACCAGTGACCGTATTACCTGCGCTCAATAACGTTTTTGAGAGGCTACTTTCAGCTCAAATGGGCGACTTTTACCAGAACATATTGTGTGAATACATATCTGCCTACAGGAGGCACCATAGCTGTGAGACATCTTTACTTAGGCTGACTGAGGACTGGAGGCGCAGTCTAGACAATAAAGAGATCGTGGCGGTTATATCAATGGATTTGTCAAAGGCTTTCGACACCATACCTCATGCTTTGCTATTAGCAAAACTGAAAGCGTATGGCTTGCACGAACCCAGCTGCGCTCTTATCGGTGACTACTTGACGGATAGAAGGCAGCGAGTGAAAATTGGTGATACTTATTCGGATTGGATGAGTGTGAAGCGGGGCGTGCCTCAAGGCAGCGTCCTGAGGCCCATGTTTTTCAACATGTTCCTCAACGACCTCATCTTTCACATTAAGTCTGTAAAATTAAACACTTATGCCGATGACTGCCAACTGCACTCATCTGATGTAGACCCAGTGACCTTGGAACGGCGGATCAATCATGATGTACAAATAGCAAATAAATGGTTCGAAGACAATGGGATGAAAGCAAACCCTGCTAAACATCAAGGGATGGTTCTTGGCAAAACCGATTACCCTTTCTCTTTTTTAACCACAAGATGCCTGGATCTTTTTGGAATATCTCTAGACAATGAACTTAATTTCAAGGATCACATATCCTCTGTATGCAAAAAAATAAATAATCAGTTCAGTGTCTTCAAAAGATTTGGCAAACTTATCTCATCTGAAATTAAAATTCGCCTTTATAAAGCGTTTATCTTACCCCATTTTCACTACTGTTCAATGATATGGCACTTTTGTAATTCAGAAGATTCTGTCAAACTGGACACCTTAAATAGACTTATTTTAAGATTTGTTTTAAAGGACTGGGACTCGAACTATGATGTTCTTCTAGACAAGGCTGGTGTGTGTGGTTTAGCCAACAGGAGGATACAAAATATGATGATTTGTATATTCAAATGTCTCCATTTTGGTAAATATCCATGCTATTTAAAACAACTGATCAAGTTAAGATCTACTGCTTACTCCCTACGGGGTACTAATATTTTATCACTTCCTAAGCCGTCTACAACCACATATGGTCTAAATTCCTTTAGCTATTCATCTGTTAAGTACTGGAATTCTCTACCTGATCACTTTAGAAAGACTGTAGATTATAGTGAATTTAAGCGCCAATTGTTAGTGCACGGTTTTAGTTAATACTACGTTAATTAATATTATATTATATATGTTGTAACTTTTAAATTAGTTAGGATCGGAGATACTAGCTATGTAAGCTACACTAAAATCCGAGGATAAATAAAGTTTATGTACGTATGTATGTATGTAGAACCGGCTAGCCGTATGGGTGATTTTGGAATTTTTCTTGAACGGTTTCGCTAAAAGCCCACGATTGATCGTCCTGAATGTTGAAAAACCGTGAAATGCCGCATTCTGTCCGAGGTCTGTATGATAAATAGTACTGTTTCACCTCAGATGTGATGTATAAAGAGTATAAAAGGTTGGTTTACACACCCCCAGATTTGTTGGAAGGAATTTGTAAAGTAAACCTATCAAACGTAAAAAAATTCGGCCTGATTTGTTTTCCAAGAATTTGTTTTCGAGGCCTAATCTACTGTGATCAAGAGCCATTATGGCTCTTGAATGTGATTGAAGATGTTTGCTTTTTTGGGGGGTGTACATATAAGGCTATCAACTCGATGTAAGAAATAACTTAGCCTTTCCCTCAAAAGTCACATAAATGTGCCCTTAACTTAACTGATTTGTGGATCACAAGTTTATTGTTTGATTTAAATTATAGATTTATTAATGGGCTCTTCGCTTTTAGCCCTGGTTAAATCTATATATTAGAGATTTGTATGGAGACGCCATGCTGGTGGGTTAGCATTAGTTAACATCGAGTGAAGCCAGATTGGACACCTTATGAATTTTACACAACGCATTATTTTCATAATGGAAGGAGACTGGAATGTAGAGTCAGGCTAGAATTGCTGAAGAAACCAAAACTACAGAGCGCCAGTTATGGAGAGAACACAGGAGAGAGTTAAGCACTGATCCGCAGTGATTAGGGCTAAGCACTGACCTGAAAACGGTTAGCTTTTAAATATTGTAATGGGGTACTTCATATATAAGAACATGTATATTTCAAAAATTACTGGATTTGGCAGCTAGTCCTCGATGGTGTAGTGGATATGGATGTAGGCTATAAAGCAAGTGATCCGGGTTCAAAGCATCACAGTGGAGTTTTTCTATTTTACTTTTATATTACACAGTAAAGTTGGACTTAAGTTGTTCGTCATGTAATTTTACTGAAAGAAACAATCTGACTTCAGCCGATGTTACCTAATGCTAACCAACTAACCATGCTGGTGCTCATCCGGATGAGCTCCAACATGGCGGACGGAAACCAACAGAAACATCTGTTACCGAGTTTTGCTACAAACGCGTGAATTTATTCTTCGAAGAACTAATAAATGTTAAAGTAATACTTTTTCTAATACATGAACTGTTTAGATAGGAAAATTCCTGAAATAAAGTCATTTTTGTTAACCTATGTGACAGCTGTATCGGCCATCAAGTAAATGCCTCGTCACGCAAAAGCTTAGAAATTGAAGGGTACTCTATCACAAAACCAAGAACCCTTTTGAAGGGAAAAGTTGTATGAAAGTTAGTTTTCAGCTGCTCTAATACATCGTGAAAGTAAAATCTCGGTAGGATCGATAGTTTTGTAGTTTGAATTTTAGTGACGTCATGTGAAAACCAGCAAGAGTTTGCCACAATTTTCAATGCGATATTGTTCAAAAAGGTCACGTAAAAATTCATCTAAATTAGGTTTTGTTGTGATGTTCTTTCAAGTGTATAAATATTTCTTTTGCAATAAAGCCAATAGAAGGAGATTGCTTTGAGCTGAATTTCACATTTGCAATGGAAAGGAGTCTTCGAATGTATTAAATTAATCTGCTTGTTTGAAAGTTGTACATTCTCTTTATGATATTCATTAAACCAACTTAAAGTTTTGGAAAAGAATTGCTTTGGCTCTGGACAATTGTATAAAGGCAAGAAAGGATAAGAGCTTTATCCTCTCTTGATAAAGGTCGTGTTCAATTGAATCAGGATTAATTAAGGAAGAAAGGACACTTGTCATCAGAGGCTAATTTATACTTCAGTAGTTCTTTCTTTGTCGTGATTAGTCTGTGCGTAACCTTAAAAGAGAATTGGCTAAGCGTATTATCTTTCGTGGACTTGTATATTTGTCTGGATTTGCAAAAACATGGCTACAGAAATCTCTCTTATATACTCTATGACTGAGTCTTGTAGTGGCGCATGTTTTATTTAATCCGTACCGGATAGGCCACAGTAGATAGACTTTGATGAGTATCTCACTGGCTATTAACTTATTACCCCCTCCCCCAAACAAAATGTTTTTTTTTTTCATAAATATTTACCGCGCGTTAATCTTGCCTTATTTATCTTACGGTTTGATAGTTTGGGAACAGGCGCCAAAAACACATTTAACAAAAATGTTATTGCTTCAGAAAAAAGTTATCCGTTTCATATTTTTTGCCAACAGGAAAGTTGTGGCTGGCGACGACCCAAACAAACAAACGAGAAACGAAACTTCGAGGGGTGTGTCGCAGCAGGTTAGATTAGGACTATTTTACGGGTCGGCAAAAACAAGAAAACCACGGAAAACCAAAGGTGACGGTTAACGGTGATTTAATTCCAAATTCCAAAGACTAAAATCTATAGACCAAAGATTGACCGTAAACTGAAATAACAATACAAAATCTCTATCAATTTGGCGAAAGGGCGATACTAAGACAAATAACGCGTCATCAACAAACTAAAGCTTGTAAACGGTAATAAAGCGATTCTATAACGATTAGGTCGATAACAAGACGGTAAAATCTAATTAAAGGCTACATAAACTGAAATTAGACTATAATTCCATAAATCTGATCTTAATCCTTGTACTATAAAGCAAAAGTGTGGGCGTTGCTCTAACAGGCGTTCAAATCCGCTTTTCGCTCATGAAACAATTATAAATCAATTAAGCTTAAATCTGTATACTTGTACAGTAACATTCGTGTACCTTTGCCCACAGACTAAAGAACGAAACTTAACAAAGAAATAACAAAAGAAATCACTTACATATCTGTCCCTCTTGTACCAAAGGTTAAGACAAACCACAAAAACGATGTCACGACGCGAGTCCTACTTGACTTTTCCTGACCAAAAGGACGCTAACGCGCGCTTTTATACCCGCGTGGGGACGCCGAAATATCTCATTACAAAACCAATAGAAAATCAGGTAAACATTGTATCTACGCTAGTAACTGGGATCAAAGCATGAAAATCACGAAATCAATGAAAGGTATTGTTCTTATGTCTTGTCCTTTACAAAAGTTCATGCCATTCCTCTTTTTATTGATGCAAATATCCTGCCAATTAGCTTTCTCTATCAGTTAAGTCCGTATCTTACCTAATGCATGATATTCATACTATTTCTGCACCCTCAAAAATCGTTAACTTGTTCTCGCAGACATCATCTATTCATGAATATAACACAAGATCATCCTCTAAAAATAATATGTACATCAAAAAATTTAATCTTGAAAAACTAAGACAAGCCGTCCCAATTTTTGGCGCTAAAGTATGGAATGAGATACCAGGTAGAATGAGAGATATGTCAAAAAAAGTGTTCAAACGAAAATTAATCAGTGTGCTCTTCGAAATATTAAAAGACAAAGATGATTACCTTGATGCAACCATGATAACACGAGAAATAAAATCGCGAAATCCTAAACCTTAGCCTCTTTCGCAGGTTGCATTAAACAGATTTGTCTTCAATTCATTACACACATTTCTTCTTTTCTTTTTCTTTGCTTTTTACTTATTATATGTAATATCTGATTTGTAATAGAATTAATTTGCCACGCCTCGACTAGCGTTTTCTTGCTAACTGCGTGCCGAAAAATTGTACTTGTAATATTATGATAATAAATGTCTTGTCTATAACTTCCAATAATTCTCTCTGAAATAGGCGCTCGTATTAGACTGAACTCGGCCCTCATACTGGGTTGTCTTAGAGTTTTTTTGGCTGCCTTGAACAAAGTTTTCCGGAAGGCATCACTAAGCTTTATGAAGGAACAATTCTCACGTCTGCAAAGTCTGCTGCGTCCAATATCTTCTGGTATTTCGTCTCATTTCGGGCTACACGGGTGAAAGACTGATCCCGGGCTAGCCTCCCACGCCGGCGTTTTTAGGGGAGTTCGTTTTTCATCCCTGCCCACAAACGTCTGCTCAACCGAAGACAACATTCCTTTCCCATGCTTAGCCATTCACATTGTACTTTCCAAATGCTGGAAAGTTGACCTTGACCGCAAGGTAATCTGATAATTACTCGATCTGCATGAATCACTGGAAAAACTTTCTGACCTCTAATAAATGTTAGATTCAGAGCGGCAAAAATAAGATTTAGTCAAATTTTAGAATACTCTATGCACTTCATAACCTTAACGAAGGAAAGAAAAGAAGGAAAACGGTAATTCTAGAGTCACGTTTTAGTCGCGTTTAGCCTGTCAACACTTTATTGCACGACTGTTTATTCGTCACTTAAACGCAAATAAAACAGTGGGAAAGGAATGTTGTTTTCGGCTGAGCAGGCGTTTGTGGGAGGGATGAAAAACGAGCTACCCTAAAAACGCCTGCGTGGGAGGCTAATCCCGGGCTTGAGACGGAAAGATTGGATATTGCGAGCTTTGTTGTTGGCAGTAACAAGTCTTTGGCCTCACAAAGTAGGTTCTAGGGTTGAAATCTATTCTACAAGATGGAAATTCACGCTGATTTCTGACAGGCCAAAGACTTAGTAAAAAATTGTGTGGAAGGCGGGGGCTGTATGTCTCCTTTTCAACCGCTAGTTTACATCCGGGATCTTGAATAAATCGACTGTCAGTGAGTCGAGAAAAGTACCATGTGACGATTTATGTGGAGAAAGCGAGAGTTTTACAAAGTGTTGTGATTGCCGCGAAAGTCATTTATTGTGTGATTTACCGAAAGTGTTGACAGACAAATCTCAGGTATGTGCGGTTGAGCTCGTGATACCAGAATACGCTCCGTGAGTGTTTAGTTTAGGTGATTTTCTCTTAGAAAGCCTATTATGTGCTCAAAGATTGTAGATTCTTCATCTGTTTTCGAGAAACAGAGAACCTTACCGTCTATTGCCAGCAATAATGCTGTCATTGTTTAGCTTCAGCAAGAGCCATAATGGGACAGATAGGGAATCTTAGGGCGTTGGCCGGGATACGTGAATTGCACCAAAGTTATTTTTAGAGGTTGTAACTAAACGGATGTCTAATGCCTGGGACGTCCGCACATTTTAATTGATCGTTTGAAACGTCATCAAGTCCACGCGCGACTGCCTCAAAGCAAACAATGCAGAATAATGTAATGGCGATCAACTGTTGAATATTGAACATGACCTTTTCGCGTGAGATTTACAGGCGTCTAGATTTCGGCATCAATATTTTAGATGAGCCTCATGAGCGCATTTCAGTTCAAGAAATTGAAGTGAGCGTTCCTACTTGCAAGCGTAGGATAAGCAATGATTTGTCCGAAGAGGACTCAAATTCTGTTTCCCCGTGAGAAAGTCGGAAGAAGAAGTCCACTTATTAAAAGAAACAGACGAAAGTCAAAGAATTAACTAAAATACTTAAAATGATGGTGCTTGTTCCAATAAGTTTTTTCCTTCTGGAGAGTAGATTATGCTCTGGAGGGTTCTAAGTTTTGATTTAACAAATGTGATTTTTGCCGCTTGTTTCACACTGAGAGGTCATGACACGCATATTAATTTTCTGTGGGTTTTGTTTCTGGTCGGCAGGATTGGCCCCCTGATGAAAACTTCTGGCTCTTTGTTGAGGCTAAATATGGGTTTTAGGTTCCAGAGTTCCAGATACAATGTTCTGAGCGTCGAGTATTTCTTCGATTAGCCATCAGCTTTCAATTGGTTTCCAAATTTTTCATGACTTATTGTTAGTCTTGTTAGAGCTGTTCTGATATGAAGTTATAACAAATGGGACGAAGTTTTACTTTCTAGTCCTTTTAACAGCACCTCTGCTGCTTTCCTATTTTGATTTCTGCTGTGATTTACTTGCATTTTAGCGTTTTCGTTCGAATTGCGCGTCGACGTCGCTTCACTAGAATTGACGTTTGGCTGTTTTCATTGTTTTGTGCAACAATTCCCACCTCTTCTGTTTGCTTTTTGTTGTTGTTTTTTCTTCCCGCCGAGGTTCCTGTACCGAAATTGAAATTTCTGTGATTAGGATCGCTGTCCGCCGACTTCAATTCCTCCTAAAAAACTGATATATCATCTAGCAAATCAGCCAACTCCAACGAAATCGTGGAGTCTAGCTCCCAACCGGAACAATCCCTCAGGATAAAACCAATGCATTTGTTTACAAAATCACTTTCGTCGATGAAACGTACAACCACGCAGGACACCATTATTTCTCGACAGCGCTGAATAAAAGTTTCCGGACCTCTCGGGAAACCAGTTTCCGATTAATTCAAGCGTTTAATTAGTTTAAGAGCCAATGTCTGTAATTTTCGAGAATCGGTTGACAGTCGTGAATTTTTGAATTTCTTCATATTTTGCTCACATAATCTCTATAGTACACTAATTTCAAAAATCACGTTAAAACTTGTATCAGCTTTTTATTTTTTCAGGAATCAGGCAAAGTTTGAAAAACTCTAAATCGGCGCTCTTTCGAGTATGAAATTAGCGAAAATGGAGCATTTTCTTCGCGCTCGTACATAAAAACGGAATAATATCTCTAGATGAAATCAAGTCACAAAACAGACACATATTTTTACTTTATAATTCAGCAGTTAACTTTAAATAAACCGTCTAAATGTGACTGTACCGGCCCCAAGAAGAAACACGGTTTCAGCACTTTTCAAAAATGGCAAATTTGACCTAACTTCACCATCGTAAAAACCCAGTTGGTACACGGAATTTCAATATGAAACAAGAACTGTATTGAAGCATATCCTTTGCTGTTGTTTGTGTTAAAATGTTTCTGGCGGCATTCCAAATGCGCACCGTCGAGAGACCAAAAACTGACGGACTTCTCGCCTCGCTCCTCGCCGCTGGGCGGTTGTTTTTGCCTGAGAGATACCACCACGAAGTAGTTTTAGCACACAAGTCACTGCAGGTGCAGACCTAGGAAAAGGGCATTCTCCATCTGAAATTTTAAATCGAAATGAAAGGCTGTTTTCAGCCTTTCATCTCTTTTCTCCGCAACGTATTTGGTTGAAAGATAGTAAGTAAAATGGCTGAGGCACTTTAAAGCATTTTTTCATTTACGCGACGGACTTTGACGTTATGAAAAAGAACTTGTCAGTGAACTGGTTTATTTTCTAGCCTGCGAACAAGTGCCGGGGGGATGGTGGCGGATAGAGCCAGATGACTACCTTTTTTTTTCAGGCGGGAGCTAACAGTACGTGCATTCTGGTCTACCCCATACTGTGTAGACCGGCCTTTAAGGGCCTCTCTTCGGGGGGCGAGGGGTCAGTACAATTCGTCAACAGCAGGTTGAGGTCTCGCCAGAAGTTGCCCTTGCTGAAGAGGAGCAAAGCAATACTACTTTCAGTAATTTAAACATGTTAAATACTTGTATTTCGCTCATCAAATGTGTCCATTGTCCATTTTCGATTTGTGGTTTTTCAGGAATGTTCTTTTGCGGAGCATTGGCCAATTTTCTTTAAACAGTTTTACTCGTTTCCATTTCCCTGCTCTACCGTCATGTTGCATATGGCATACGTGTGTACCTAAATCCCTCCATTCATTAAAGAAGTCTATACGCTAAGCGGGGTAAAGATTAGTTTATTACAAGTAAAGGCACAGAGGGCTTAGTGCAAATAATATTTGTTTTCTTTCTCTATTTGAGTTTCGGCTGGTGACATCCTAAAATCAAGTTTAGTTCGACATGTTTTGGGAATACAAAATATAAAACTAAAAAAAACAGTGTTAATTGTACACTTGTGCGATGATTTATCCTTGTCTGTACAGTTGCGTGACCAGACTCAAATTACACACGGGCTTTCATTACGCATCACAGCGTTTAGTCCGAGGCTAAACGAGGGAAGATTTCAGCAAACTGCGGCCACTTGCGGTTGAAACGACTGTGGTAAGTAATTCTTAGAGATGTCGAATCCCATTTAGAGCTAGCACGCCGTTTCTAGCGGCTTTATTTTAGGTGCAGAAACTGGAGGTCAATATTTACAGTCCATGAGAACTTAACAGCGTTGTCTTTGTCTTTTTCAGCTACTTGCGTGCAATCAAATGCAGTGTTAATCTACTTAGTTCTTTTTTATGACTATCAAATTGAAAATCGTTTTTCAAAAGATTTTTAGAGCTTCCCGTAATGTGCCCCTTGTAAAACAAGCTAAATTAGCAAATACTTTTGTGTGCCTACACTCGCGGCTAGCTTGTTTTCAGCGTTCCAACGTGCGAAACTACGCTACACGTTTCGGTGTCTCAGCGACGCACTTTTGTAATGCCGCCAAAAATTTTTTAAGTCAAGAAACGGCAAAGGATATGCTTTAAAATAGTGTTTGTTTCATGTTGAAATTCCATGTATCAGTTGTTTTTTTCGATGGTAAAGTTAGGTCAAATTTGCCATTTTTGAAAAGAGCCGAAATCGTGATTCTTCTTGCGGCCAACACGGTCACATTTAAACAGCTTGTCTAAAGATAATTGCAGAATTATAAAGTACAAGTCTGTGTTTTCCTTGTGACTTGATTTCATTCAGAGATATCATCCCGTTTTTAGGTACGAGCGCGAAGAAAATGGTTAATTTTCGCTAAATTCATACTCGAAAGAGCGCCGATTTGGCGTTTTTCAAACTTTGCCCGATTCAGGAAAAAATAGAAAGCCGTTACAAGTTTTAATGTGATTTTTGAAATAAGTGTACTACAGAGATTATGTGGGCAAAATATGAAGAAATTCAAAAATTCACGACTGTCAACCGATTCTCGAAAATTACAGACATTGGCTCTTAACTAGAAATACGTGTATCGCAGAACCTCGCGAAGCTCAGAGGGGAGCCAGCCCATAAGGGGTGGGAGGACAGGAGAGAAATGCGAATAACCAGGAAAAAGTCACCCTTAGTTGGGGAGTATAATATTGAAGGTCAACCTTTGGAAAGTGTTAATGTGTATAAAGATTTAGGATTATTTACTGCTAGTAATCTTCCATGGAACCAACACGTAGATAAAATAACTGCTAAGGCTAATAGGGTTTTAGGGTTGGTTAAGAGGACTTGTAGGGACTTAAAGGATATTGATACCATGAACACACTTTATTGTAGTCTTGTGAGACCTTTATTAGAATATTCATGCGAAACTTGGAACCCTCATACTAAATGTAACATTGATAAATTGGAGGCTGTTCAGCGAAGAGCTACCAGATGGATCTCTAGGTCTGGTGATGATTATGATACCAGACTATCTAAGCTAAAATTGTTGTCATTATCTAATAGGAGGTTCACTAGAGATGTTGTATTTTTTTTAATGTAATTAATGGACATTTTGATATTGACATTTCAAATAAGCTCATATTTTGTAAGGACAGAAATACAGGTTATAACTTGAGGAAAAATGACACATAGGACCTTGTTCCAAATTTTAGTAGAACTGATGGTTTTAAATATAGTTATTTTAACCGTGTTGTAGATGAATGGAATGGTTTACCCAATAATATTAGAGAATCAAACAGTATTGCAACTTTTAAAAGAAATGTTTTAAGCTTTATTAAGGATAACTAGAGCATTTATATTTCTATTTGTATATATTTTTCTTATATTTTAATTAGTGGGGGCATCCCTAGTATGGCGCATTGGCGCTTTTGGTTGTCTCCTTCTCCACAACTTTTTTTTTTTCTTATAGCAGTGTTAGCTTATTTCATTTCATTATTTGCTTGTAATGTAGTGGAGTGAATCTGTAATAAATAAATAAATAATAAATAAATAAATAAATAAAAATGAAGTAAATCATGTAACTGGGGAGGGCGGGTCCAATATTGGAAGCTGAGATGTACTTAATGTCCTGTGGATTAAATTTGAACCTAGTGCTCTGGCTTTAAAAAGGATCTTCTGAGATTTAAATGGGGTTGCTGTTGTTAGCGGATGCTGCATAGGTCCCATCCCACCATGTTCACCCCATTTGACCCTGGGTGATAGTGGATGACTGCCGACTAATATGCAGTTGCATTTGCTTAATAAAAGCTCACCCTTAAGTGCAATAATTGTTTGTGAAATTCGTCAGTAGAAGTGAGACGATGGCAATACAAGGAGATAATGCTGCAGTGAAAACAACAACTAAATGCTGGCAATTGGAGAAAACATTTATTGTTAGGCGAACTACAGTTATAAAAGTGTTTGCACTTTTTTTGGTACATAATCACACTTGACAACTATTGTTTGTAACAGTAAAGTGCAAACATAATCACTGAAATAGAAAATTAAGGATGCAGTACATGAGAATTACTAAAGTGATCATGATTTATGATTACTGAATGTGTGGGCATTCACCATAAAGTACTGAATCCATGTAAAAAGTACCAATTTTTTACCACTTAGGCAAGTGCTCATAGTTATTTGCGTACATGCATAAGAAACAAATCCCTAAACAAGAGTGAATTTGTATAAAATGTCCACAAACAAGTCATGCTGAAGGTGATCAGTTTCGCCATTGGTCTCCATTCTAAACATGCTTGAGCTTGTTGAGACAGTGCCAGAGCCATAGATTTTTAATTTCCCAGACTGAGACGAGTCAAATGAATACTTTCCCTGTATTACATGCATTTATCGTGAATGTAAAGCTAAGTGCAGGATAGATTGATCTTATGGGAAACCTTATATAAATATCTGCTTGCATGCCGTTTAATTTCTTGAAACAACCTTCATCTGCCAATGGAACAAATGTTTTATTTCTGTGAATATGTCACCTCTGTCTGACTTCTTTGAAAGAGTGAAATTTTATGAGTGACCTGTTAAATTTTCCCTAACAGGGAGGAGGATATCCGAAATACAGATATTATTTTCGAATAATATAGGAACAAAAATATAGGGGGCCAGCAATGACAAATTTTTGTCGTGTTTGACTTAAAAGACACAGCTGTGTCTATGTATAAGGCTGCTATACACACATATATTTTACTTCTGAAGGAAATTGAATGAAAATTGTAAGCTTAAACGAAAAATTTTGCTCAGTAAGGATTTTGTTTACAAAATGTAACGCTTCCCTACATGTCACACATTATCGGTGTTCTAAACCGTTCATTGTAAAATAAAGCTTACTTCTTGCCTCACTATAAAACGGTGAAAAGGCTGATCGGCTGTCCTCAGTCCGTTGCAAGGATACTCCTCGTGTCGATTTTACAGATGGTGTAATTCTTGCTTCCTATCGTTGCATCGAAGAAGATAATTTGGACTGTAAACTTGGCCGTCGATAAAACCCGGAACACGCAACATTCCGGAACATGCCGGAACATTCCGGAACATCCCGGAACATCCCGGAACATCCCGGAACATGAAAAAATAAGAATAATTTTCATAAAAAAAATATAATAAAATAATAATAATAAAATAATTTTTGTAAAAATTAATAATAACGTAAAATAACAAAAGAAAAACGAAAAATAATCAATTAATCAAGAAAAAGAAACTGATATCCTCTGTGAGTATGAGAAAACAATATTTTGTCGCGAGTGAGGGTTCATGCAAATGACAGTAACGAGTGAAGGTTTGCTTCTAAATTCAAAATATATTAAAATGGGTCGCGAGGAGGGGGGTTTTTTAAGCTTTCCTCACACAGTTACCTCTTGTAATTGTTTGCCGCGAGTTAATTATTTGGCGGTTATCCATTTACGGTTCTGCTATGGTCTGAAATGTTGGTGAAGTATTTCATGTCAAGCCAAGTCGGTAAGTAGCTCATTTCAAGCCAACATATAGTCTCCTGATTTATAACCGACATTTGCTTACTTGAGGTGCTTTGCTTTCTTTGAACATGAATTACTTACAGACTAGGCGGCTCTGTGAACTTAAGAAGAGTATAGGGGCTCCTGTCTTTGGATTTTAGTGGACAATACTCACATTCGTAGTAGTTTCTATACTGTTTACAGTCAGCATGATATTTCAGACGTCTCCTCTAGTCGCAGGAGGAGTTTGCGGGGAGACGGCTAAAATTCAGGCTAACTGATAACAGTTAGAAACTACCGCTGCGCTACCACTGCCACTGCAACTATTCACGGTGAATCTGAATCTTTAATTTAATTATCCAAGTTCAAAGCGACAAGCCCCTAAGCTCTTCTTTCGGTCGCAAAGCCGTAAATGGATAACCGTTAAACCACATGGCAAACCTTTACAAGAGGTGGCTGTGTGACGAAAGCCTGAAAACCCTCTCCTCGCGACCCATTTTAATATATTTTGAATTAAGAAGCAAGCCTTCACTCATTAGGGTGACCAGGGTGAGTAGGATGACTGGGGACTATCATTTGAATGGACCCTTACTCGCCCACTGCAAAAAATTCATTGCAACAAAATATTGTTTTCTCATACTCGGAGATGATACCAGTTTCTTTTTCTTTCTTTCTTGGTTTGTTTCTTTATTTTTCGCTTTTATGTTATGTTATGTTATGTTATTTATTTTGTTATTATAAATTTTTGCAAAAATTGTTTTCTATCTATTGTTCCTTTTATTTATTATTATTATTTAGTTAATTAATCATTTTTTCACAAAAAAATATTTTAATCTTTTCATGTTCCCGGATGTTCCGGAATGTTCCGGGATGTTCCATGGTCCGGGTTTTATCGACGGCCCTGTAAACTTGCCTCTCTTCGGTTTCGTTGCGAATTCTATTGGCCGAATTTCGCTGAAACGTCGGCAGTCGGTGTTCCCTCTCTTCGTCGGCTTCGTTTGCAGTGTAACTGTAGTATTTTGTTACTAACGCTTTACATATTCGTGGTCGCTGTATAACCTCTGTCTCTAGTTGACAGTGTTTGCCTTCGCTGTGCCGTTACTCGAGCTGAATTTAAAGTCGACGTTCTCGCTCTTGCGGAGTTTTGTTTGCTAATCTTTCCCAGCGAGGATTTCCAGCCACTTGTTGAATCCACCGTTGTTGAGTTTGCTGTTCTCTTTTATTACGAGATTATTAAACTTTTCAAACAATCATAAAATACTTCATCGCTCCCAAATTGGCTTTGTGCCCGGACATCGTGCGTCTGAGCATATCTTTAGTTTAAGAACATTAACAGACCAACATGTTACCCACTCCCCCAGAGGTAAACTTTATACTTGTTTTGTTGATTTTAAAAAGGCATTTGACTCAATTTGGCACCAAGGTTTACTATACAAACTGTTGAAATATAACATAGGTGGCTCCTTTTACAAAATAATTTCCAGCATGTATTCAAATTCAATATGTTGTGTGAAAGACAATTATACTCGATCAGAATTTTTCAACTATGATAAAGGTGTACGACAAGGCTGTATTCTGTCGCCGCTTCTATTTAACCTTTATCTAAACGAACTACCCTTCATTCTAAATAACAATGCTAAAGATTCTATCTTACTACCAGATGGTTCTCACTTCAACAGTCTACTTTATGCCGATGATTTACTTCTAATATCTACCTCGGCAGAAGGTTTGCAACAAAGTCTTGACAGACTATCAAAATATTGTCAGGATTGGCTTCTTAAGATTAATCCAACTAAAACCAAAGTTATTGTATTTCAGAAGAAAAGTAGGAAATCAGCAATAGATAAACACAATTTTATGGTTAGCAATGAAAACATTGAAATCGTCAATAACTATACCTATCTTGGAGTGAAATTTTCAGCCAATGGAAATTTTACAAATCACAAGGAAAACTTAACAGAAAAAACAAAGAGATCCTTTTTTGCCGCTCGTCGTTATCTAGATTTTCTAAAATTACCAATTCACATCATCAACAAACTGTTCAATACACTATTTTTCCCAATTTTAACGTATTGCTCTGAACTTTGGGGAATCTATGATAAAAGTGATTATAGCCGCTGGGATAAAGACTTGATTGAGAAAACGCATATACATTTTTGTAAGATGTGTTTAGGTTTAAACAAACGTTCACCGAATGTTGCATCGAGAAATGAGCTTGGTAGATTATCTCTAAATTTACAAATAACAATGAACATTTTCAAATTTTGGATTCACCTTGAAAATCAACCCCCTGACAGCATCGCTAAACTCTGCTTAAACATATCGGATAAAATGGCCGAAGAAAATAAATCAGGTCTAATAAATAAAATAAATCTTTTGAGTACACAACTTAATATTCATAAACAGTCAGTTAACTTTAAAAACCCTTCTACTTTCCTATCCAAAGCTGAGAATACTTTGTCAAAACATCTGAAAAACCACCAGCTAGATTTGATAAGAACAAATAAAAAAACTAAAATTCTACTCCATCTTTAAAAATGAAACAAGTCACTCTGAATTCATCAATCATATCCGGAATCCTGAACATAGGCGTGTAGCTTCCAAATTTAGGATAGGAAATCATAATTTAAAAATAGAAACTGGAAGATTTACAATCCCCAAAACTCCTGAAGACCTTAGAATCTGTGATCATTGCAGCCAAAATTCGGTTGAAAATGAACTGCACATATTATTTCACTGTGATCAATACAATGATTTGAGAAAGACTCTTTTCATTAAAATCAACGACCGAAATACATTATTTACACATTAGAATATCCATGATAAAGTCTGTTTTCTTTTTAACAATACTGATTCACATATCAGCAGGCTAGCTGCTAATTTCATCTTTCAAGCATTTGAAAGACGAAAGAAACATAGTTAATTCTACTATTCCATCATACCTGTATTTCCTTAAACTTAGCTGTTTATTATCGTTATTTTAATCGGTAACACCTGTACAAAATGGTAATACTGAATAAACTTGTTGTTGTTATTGTTGTTGTTGTTATTTGCCTGAGATATTGGGTGGTGACTCACCGACCGTAAACATTGTTATAGTTCACAAATGAAAAAAACTGTCTTCATGAATAAAACCAGAAACTCATAAGGGGTTGAAACGTGTAACTCTGTTTGCGAACTGTCCGATGCTCGTGATTATTAATTTTCGAAAGTACCATATTTGGAACGAGAAGAAGAGATAACTGACCCATCAAACTTCATAAACAATGTGATGTAATTTTACTTCAATTTCCTGCGCCCGCTTGAAAGAATGGCCGACAAACGGGGGAAAAACTCCCAAAAGCCGAGAAAGCTTTCAAAGATTGAAACCAGGAATCGTACCGAAACACTGAGCAGGATATTATTGCCTTACCACCCGGGCCAAACGTAACATTATGAAACCCACTGACGTCCTCGCAACTTCTTGAAGCTGTCACTTCAAAAAACGATACCTCGTTGACGCTGCACAGTAAACTTATCCTGCAAATAGGTTTTTAAAATTCTTATATTAAAAGTCTAGAATAAACAGTAGAAAATATTTTGGAATAAAATTCATTAGCTGCGTATCGAAAAGTGTCCAAAACCTGAACCTGACATCTTCGCAAAAAGAGATGCGTGTAATGAATGTGAGAAGTCTTTAAGCTTAAATTCAGCTTGGATGTTGTAGTCACGATCGTGTTTTGAGCTAGTTTTATGAATGAACAAACTCAAAACAATAGACAGAGAAGCCGTTTCTTAAAAAGTTTAAATCAAAATCCAAAACGTTAATCGAATAAAGCAATTCGGAAAACACTATCTGGATCGTGGATCCGTTCACGCAAGTGAAATCTGCTGAGCACATGGGTTTTTCTAAAACTAAGAGCCAAAAACGAAGACCTAAGACCTAAGACCCCATGGACTAAAACGAAGAACCCTTGGACTAAAACCAAGACGCCATGGACTAAAACGAAGACCTAATGGACTAAAACGACTGATGCTAACCGCTGAGGGCAATGCCCGCTCTCGTAATTTGTTACGGCGATATGGGAATGTTGTGGAATTTCCTCTGCATTATTTAGTTGTGATAATAACGTCTATCTCTGACTTACCTTGCCTTCAGGTTTCTAAGGTCTTGGTCTTCGTTTTTGGGTCTTCGTTTCAACACAAAATCCATCTCAAATCAGGGCACATTTTGTAATTTTTCTTTAGCGCCGAAGAGAAAAATTTATAAAACGTCTATGAAACATTTAAAAATACGTAAATTCCCTTTCAAAAAACGTAATTGTCTTGGACATAGAGTGCAGGATGTACTTGAAAATTCAGCAAAAACTTCACTACCTTGGTTGCATTTCAAAAAAAGACCGAGGCGCTCCGTCGTGAAGAAAACAAGGTTGAATTCCTCGACGGACGATTTCTTGATGAAAAGCTTCCCTTCCTCTACCAAAAGAAAGCTGAGCATTCTTTTGAACTTTCTCTTTCCATTTTTTGTCTTTTTAACGATAGATTTATAGCCAAAAGGAAATCACGCTGGCCTTGCGATGCTTGTGTGATACACGCGCGCTTCGCACGCGACCAGATTATAAACCTCGCGGCTCGGCGCTTCGCGAGGAAAAATATCTTTGGTGAAATTTACATATCCCAAGAACTAGACTGGGCGTTTCCGTCTCTGTCCCATTATGGCTCTTGGCTTCAGCTAGTGACTTTTAACTACTTCCCATTCCACTTAGATGTCAAATAACAAATCCAGGCAGATATATTTGCAAAACAATCACCCTAATCAGGAAGTTCTGGAAAGCTTTTTTCCCAACCCCTTACTGCGGAGGGTTCTGAAACAAGTTTCTCGATGAAAAGACTGCGATAATTTTTACAGCGGAATTTGGTTAAGACTATTGTTCTATCTTCCATCTAACAGTATTCTGAAGTTGCTCCAAGCAGATCAGGAACCAGAAAATCAAATGCCTTTCGTTCAAATCGGAGGAATGGCAGAAATTAATTGAAAATGGTGCAAAAAGATATGTCTATAGTTTTTTCTTAAAGATTTCAGCAGAAGAGCTTGATGTTATGTAAAAAGGCAGCGAATTCCAAAGTCTTGGTGGGCAAACCGAAAAGGATTTATATCCGTATGTTTTAAGATTAAATGAGGGCGAATTAAGCAACAGTTTCGAAGCAGACCGCAAACTACCCAACGGAGAGTAAGGCTCTAAGAGATCACTTAAGTACTGAGGAGCAAAGCCATGCATCGCCTTATATGTAATATATAGATTTAGCAAGGGCTAAAAGCGAAGCTCCCATGAATAAATTTTATAATTTAAATCAAACAATAAACTTGTATTCCGCAAATCAGTTAACTTTAGAGCACATTCATGTAACTTGAGGGAAAGGCTAAGTGATTTTAGAGAAAATTTATTTGCAAAAAGTCCAAGAGTGAACCAAATCTTACATCGAGTTGATAGCCTTATATGTACACCCAAAAAATAGCAATCATCTTTGATCACATTACAGAGACATAATGGCTCTTGATCACAGTAGATTAGGCCCGGAAAACAAATTCAAGGAAAACAAATCAGGCCGAATTTTTTTGCGTTCGACAACTTTGGTTTTATAAAATCTTGCCAACAAATCTGGGAGCATGTAAATCAACCTTTTATACTTTTTATACATCACATCTGAGGTGAAACAGTACTATGAGGAGCTGTTTTTATCATACAGACCCCGGACAGAACGCAGTATGTCACAAACGATGCCATCCAAAATCGGATTTCCGACTTTGACAAGCGATGTATTTCTCAACCAAAAACCCAATAAACAAACTAGCCATTAATAACAGAAGACTCTTAATAGCAGCTGAATTTCATTTTGTACATCCAGTGGAAAAGACAGTTAAAAACATCACAAGTTGACACAAAAATCTGTCAGCTTCAGCTGTCAGAGTAAACAAGTTTCAAGATGCTGCATAAATTTCCCGCATGAACTCACCTATCAAATTTTGACCAACCAGAGCATAAAAAATTGGACGTAGAGCGTGACCAACGCGTGACCATGGTGAGAAAAGTCAAAAGCAACTGTCTTCCCTTCCTGTAATAGCTGGCTGAATTTTCGCGTCCGAGGTCAGTTTGAAATCAAAATTTTAATTGTGGGGCACATAAACACAACATATTTTATATAAATTTTAAAAATAAATTAAAACTTGAGCTTGCGATCATTTGAAAACTAGTAACTTGTCAGAGGAGAACTTCAAAAAATACTCAACCTCGATGGGTCGACACCTGAGCCCGCGATACGGTCAGGTGATACTGGTCAGCGGATTCCCTGTTTTGACAGCTGTCAATTGATTACAACATTAACGTGCAATATGAGGGCATCATCAGTTTTCTTGTGCTTCCAAACTAGCTAGAAGGTGTGAGATTGCACATTGGTTTCCCTGTGGTGCGGACGGACGGGCAGTGTACGGTCACGTGATTACCAAATTTTCTGGGATGGTTAATATTACTTAGCCATGGGGCTCGGCTCGCGCACGTTTCGCGAGCGTGGAGCTCCGCTAAAAAGCTGCACTTTAAATTAAATACGCTGATCAACAGGCAGCCAATGTAACTGAAAAAGCAGTGGCGTAACGTGATCTGATTTTCTTGACAAGCCAGCCGCGGAATTCAAAACATATTTCAGACGCTGTTATAAGTTCTTTGGGAGACCATAAAGCAAAGAGTTACAATTATCAAGCTTTGAGGTAACAAATGCGTGGACAATTAACGATCTTCGCTTTCTGGAGAAAAGTTTTTTATAGAGTAGAGCGAAGATTTGCAAATTTGCGTAACGTGCGTCAAAGCGTTGAGTCGAGAACAACTCCAATATTTTATGTAATGCAATTGTCACGGCCTCCTTGTTCTCAGTGAGTAGCCTTTAAATATTAACTAAGAAACGCCTCTACAAGGTAAAATTAGGATTATTAGACCCTTATATTAACCCTCGGACGTACAAGGGGGGTGGATCCCTAAGGTTTTTCTGAGTTTTCTCCTTGTGGATAAAGCATCAGCACCTGATGTTTTCAGGAGCTTTTTGTTCATCCCTCGCGCGCATTTTGAGTCAAGTTCAGTGAGGAGGAGGCGCTCCAACCGTTTTTGAGTGAAAGTATATGTTTTTTCAATTTTTTCAACAATAAAAGTAAATCTTGTGGCTAAAATCATGCAAAGTGCTTATTTACGGGTTATTTTTCATCTCAGGCACAAAAAATCGCCATTTCTTGCGGTTTTATCCTGATTTCCAATTCTTTGTAAAATCCAAGATGTCACCCAAGATGGTGACCATTGTTGATGACGTCACAGCCCCCCGGCAGTGCCACCATTAACGGCTTTCATCGTTTCGAAAAACTGCAACATATCAAAAACTCTGGGGGGGGGGGGGCTTCCATCCACCCCCCTTGTACCACGGTGGGGGTATGAATTTGCATGTACGTCCGAGGGTTAACATGAATAAAACGTTTGTTCTCTGTCTTATCGCATAAACATTTATCTTTTTGGGCCAAAAATGCATTTTTTGGAACAATTTTCTCCTTGAAAATTGGAGTTTTGTTAGATAAATATTTCAGAAAGCAGACTAACAGTTAGAAATCTGTTTACATGATAGCAAAATATCATCCTTCCTCTCAATAAAAATCTTATCAATTTTTCTCTAGGCCCTCCTCTTGGCGGCCCCTGTTTATTGTCATTTACAAGGGGGGGGACGTTTTTGACAAGGTTTAAAAATAGAAATTTTTGAACACATTTTTTTCTTACTAGCACTCCGATTTAGATCAAAGTTGAAACAGGATGTAAATATTTCACCCTTTGTGAAGCATTTCATGCTTAAAAATCCGCGGGCACTCGATACATTTTTGCGTGCCAATCAAATGAAAATGTAAACCTGAGACAAAATAGTAAATTTTCACAACTTTTGCTCACCGCTATCTTTCTTTTAAAAATGTAATTGGGGCGATGTTAAGCAAGAACGTTGGATGGTTCCTATAGATTGCATTCCTTTACGTTTTACAATCAGTTGTCTGTTGGTTTACAAAGACAGGCATCGCATGGTTGACGGTTAATTTATGCAAATTCCTACCCGCGATATAACTTGGCAGTAAAATCTAATTCGACGTTTTCCAGCAAAATAATCGCTTCTATGGGATTATTAATAGATAACTGACACATTAGAGACATCAGAGCCAACGTTTAGGTCTCATCCACCGTCTAGTAATGCATGTCGTCGCATTCAAGTGTAGCTAAATGTCGTGGGTCGTGGGTCGTGGGTCGTGGGTGTGGGTATGGGTAATTGTCGTGGGTAAAAAAAAATCTTCCCAAAAGAAATGAAAATTAAAAAATTACATAGCAAAAAGTTGTAAAATTCCTGAAACGAAAATCTCCGTGTGCATACCAGTCCTATTCCCCTTCCCCGCGGTCAGCAAAGCAAATAACCGAATCCTTTAGTAAAAACGGACACTAACAAGACATTTAAAAGTAAAAGAAACTCTGTGCACTATGTAAACCTGAAGCAGGCTATAAACTGACCTGCTTTTTCGCAAAGATGGCAACATTCGTGACTGAAACGTCCTGTCAGTTTAAGGAGTGATGTTTCGAACCGTTACAGCAAGGAGTTTGTACACAAAACAAAACAAAAAGTAATCGAGAAAATTGTATTTCCGTACGGCAATAAAATTTACATACAGTCTCGCCTTAACTTGAAAGGTTATTGGGAATGAAGGTGGTTCCTTCGTAAGGTAAGAGACCTAAAACATCTATCCAAAAATGTGAAATACCTAAAAATTGTCCTTTTCCCTTCCCTTTCTCAAGGCGATCGCATTCCATCGTGTTAAAAAATCTCCACTGATCATTGGAATTGTAGATCGAATAAGGATAAATACTGAGCAGCTATTTCCATTCAGCGAGTCAAAGCTGTCCCATACTTCCTGCAAATTGGAAGTATAATTTACTTCTGTTTCGTTTATTTCGCGGCGATAGCTCGGGTATGGATAAATCTTCATTGGCAAAATGTCTTTCATACAGTGACGTTATGAAAGGGGAGCCAAGTCCCACAGGAAGAGGACGAAGAAGCCGTGACGAAAAAGGCAATCAAGGAGTTGGAGATATTCGTTTCTCAAATATTTTACAACTTTTTTCTATTTATTTCTTTTTTTCAATTACTTTACTTTATCACTTTACTATACTTTTTTACCCACGACATTTACCCGCACCCACACCCACGACCCACACCCACGACCTCTACCCACTACCCACGACATTTAGCTACACTCCTTATGATGGGCAGAAACATATTTTTCCATACCGTGCATGAAAATGGTACTTGATCTGTTGGATTCCCTTACATGTCCAACACACTCTCTTCAAGGTAGTGTATCTTAGTCACGCAATGTGTCACGTCACAAGCGCAGCACTGATTTTATAATTCTTCTTTCCTTTACATAAATATTAGAATCTTCATGAATTTGTGTAAGTTTCATCGAGCATAAAATCAGAAAAACAGTGTACCCAATCCTATGTACATTTAGAGAGAAAATGCCATGATCTGTTCCGTTGGTCAACTTGCTGATCAAAAAGTTTCGAAGCCGACTTAATTGTCTTCCTGAAGTTGTATTAAGGTCTTGCTCCTAAAGAGAACAAGTCAACAAGGCGAAATTGAATTACCACCGGAGTTGGCGAAACTGAAGTCTGAGTCAGATTTTGATGCTTTAGTCGCTCCTTATTTTGATTATTGCTCCGAAGTCTGGAATTATAACATTTAGTGATTATACTACAAGATCTGTGGATATCCTAGACTTGAGATGGGATACCCTTGAGCAAAGACGCGCTAAACAGCTCGCAATAAGTGTTTTTAAATCTCTAAATAACCTTTACCCTGAGAGTTTAAAGAACATGTTTAAACCAACCTCCGGGGTTCATTCCTACAACGTGCGAGGTGCCTCGAACAACATTTTTGTACCAAGGCCCCGTACTGAAGCTGCTAAGCGGGCTTTTAGATATAGGGGAGCAGTCATGTGGAATGGCCTAGAAAATGTGCTTAAAGACGAGATAAATCTCAACTCTTTCAAGTATGGCCCGTCTTTGTCTTGAACCAGGGATTGCCTTAAGGGAGTTGAGATAGAATTTATTTTAGTTATATAATTTTGATTGATTTTTGTGTAATTAATTATAGGATGGATTTTCTTAATATATATAGATATATTTTAGCATTAATGTAGTTTCTCTGAAAATTTTGTTATGTAAACGGCTCACTGGAAGAGCATTTTTAATGAAGTGATACCGTAAATAAAGCTTGATTGATGTTGTTGTTTGTTGTTGAGGCTCTTTCGTGTTTCGTGTCATGCAAGGTGGGGACTAAGTGGGAGTCGCTTATTTAGTCGCACATATTTACATTTTTTTGTTCTAACTTTGTGGGATTATATGACGCAGAGGGCCAGTCACACAATACTGTTTACGCTCTTCATCGTTTCATCCTTGGTATCTACTGTATGACTGTGAGCCGGTCTTGTAAGGGGAAGCGGGTTTTGCCAAATCCCTGGCACAAGAGATTGCGGCACATAAACAATTTGCGCAAAAGGAGACTGAGTACTATTATGCTTCTCTCGCAAAGCGACTTGCAAAGCAGATATTTGTTATGCATCAGTCATTTCCAGCTGCTCCCAGCCTCCCCCGGG
This sequence comes from Porites lobata, assembly GCA_942486035.1. NCBI lineage: Eukaryota > Metazoa > Cnidaria > Anthozoa > Scleractinia > Poritidae > Porites > Porites lobata. The sequence goes on along the minus strand of CALNXK010000183.1, from coordinate 94,163 downwards.
CTACTGCGGGGCATTTTCCCGCCTTATCAGTCCCGGTGGTGGGGCATTTGCAAATTTTGTGCTGCCCGGGGGCCGGGCATTTGCCAACCCCGGGGCCATTCCCGAGCTTTTGATACGCACTCGGTTTCCTATCAGAATATAAGTACACGGAGGATTTTACTGGGAAAGAAAGCAGATTTGCTCATCTGTCAAGGACATGAATAAATTGAAGAGGGTTGTAAAGGAATGTTCTTGATTTTCTGCATGCATTTCTTCATTGCTTATCAAGCCAGAATTACATAGGGAAATCGGGAGCTATCGATATGAATCAACGTTTTTTGGTTATTGAATCAAATTTAGCAATTGATTGATTGGCAGAAAAATATTCTTTCATATTTATAAAACTATTCATAACATATAACTTTACAGCACTCTGTTAATTTCAATATCAATAATTTTACATCAATGCTAAAATTATAAACTGGTGCATGTCGTTGCGGCGTGAAGTCTTAATTAGAATCATAGCGCTGTTACAAAGGAAGACGTAATTGAAACAAAAAATCGCACATTAAAATGCTTAAAACGGCACTATACGACTGTGCGATCAATGAAAAGTGTTGCCGTGTTGACGGAGAACGGGGCATTTGCCCTCTTTTTTCAGCCCCACCCCGGGGGATTTGACAGCTCAAGAGTCCCCACCCCCGGGAATTTACCATCCAAGGCAAAAAAAAATGCGGTGGAATTTTGTTAACAATAATTTTACCTTGTTGGGTATAGGAGCAAGGCGTCTTTAGGAATGAAGCAAAAATTGAAGTCCCGGGGCTTCTGGACAAAGTTTTTTACGGGGAAACTCGCGCCGAGGTCCAACCCCATACCCTTTAACTGCTGTACATGCACTGTCTTTAAAATATGAATAAATCACAAAACCAAACCGTTTACTCAGCTCTTTTCACAACCATGTAATGCATCTGTAAGCCCTTTTTGGGCTTTTTTACCAACCGAAATGACAGTTTTCCCTACTCTTTCATATACTTCAACAAGTGAAATCCCAACCCTCTCATATACTTAAAGCCTGAAAATGGTATCCCTTTCGGGTAGAGCCTCTCCCTAAAGGCCATTTTAGGGAGTACCCCCGGGGATTCAAGTCGGCTTTGAGTTTTGATCAACAATATGTCCAATTCAAACAGGTCAAATAGCACTTTCAGAAGTCTAAGTCTAACTAAAATGGGGTTCACTGTTTTTCTGACATTATACTTGATAAAACCTTCATGAATTTTAATATTCGTACAGTGGAGGAAAGAGGTACTGTATTGTAAAATAATGGTGTCAAGGGTAGCGCTTAGGACGTGACACATTGTGTGACTAAGACGTGTTTCATTACCTTGAACAGTCTGCTGGAAAATTGCAAGACAATCTAACAGAACACCATTTTCTACATTTTCTTCCGCGGTGAAGAAAATTACGTCTTCCTATAAGCAGCTGCAGTAAATTGGTAGGTTGTCAAAGTGAAAGGAAACTTAGAGGTGTGCATTGAAGACGGGAAGATGAACGAAAGAGTTTCAACGCAACAAGTATGGATGAGATCTATCCTTGACTTGTGAGAGATTTGACTTTGGCTCTGAAATGTTTCTCGCATTGATTGCTTTGTTAATGTATGTAATGTGTCAGTTATCTATTAATGATCCCATCGAAGCGATTTATTTTGCTGGAAAACGTCGAATTAGATTTTCCTGCCAAGTTATAACGCGGGTAGTAATTTGCATAAATTAACCGCCAACTACACCATGCCTGTTTTTGTAAACCAAAAATCGTTAATCCGCTCGACAACTGACTGTAAAACGTAAAGGAATGCAATCTATAGGAACCATCCAACGTTCTTGCTTAACATCGCCCCAATTAAATTATTTAAAAGAAAGACAGCGGCGAAGAAAAGTTACGAAAATTGTCTCAGGTATACATTTTTATTTGATTGGCATGCAAAAATGTATCAAGTGCCCGCGAATTTTTAAGCATGAAATGGTTTACAAAGGGTGAAATATTTACATCCTGTTTCAATTTTGATCTAAATCGGAGTGCTAGTAAGAAAAAAATGTGTTCAAAAGTGTCTATTTTAAGCATCGTCAAAAAACGTCCCCCTCTCGTATGGATGAACAGGGGCTATCAGGGGGAGGCCTAGAGAGAAATTAATAACATTTTTGAGCTGTATTGAATAGCTCATATGTCAGTGGTGTGAGCGTATGTATCTTTGTGGCTCTGTATCTTTGTATGTGCGGATGTTTGTTGCAAGAGCCAATAAGGTTGAAGGTACTATGAGTTGATGCTTAGGAACCAATGAGAACTTGGCATCTACTTAAACATGACATTGCTAAAGGTCGAACAAGTGCACTTTGAGACCGTCATCTTGATTCTTCACAATCTTTTCGTCTTTTATTACGGCTGCAGGTGTTTGGAAACATTATATTAAATATCTTCATGATTCAAACGCTGTGTACAGCGATGCAACTGTTTAAGGGTTCATATTTTAGTGTGGATGCTACTTCAAGACATTTCTGACCGAATTCGGCTATCGCGAACGGTACTGACGCACGTATTTATGAGTTGTATTTCACCTGCTTCAAGGTAGAGTATAAAAGATTATGTATTTTCAAAGCTCTTCCAGTAAAGCAATAATTGATATTTAGATATGGACTACAATTCGAAAGAATGCTGGCCTATAAAATGTAGTTTTAAAAGTTTGAAAGGCAGCTTATTTTTTAAAGCTGTACCGAGTATTGTTAATCCTGTAAACAATCTATACCAGACTTTTTATGCGAGGTTTCCGGTTTCGGTCAATTCTTTATAGTGAGCGGTGTGCTCACATTTGTCAAGCGCCCTCTCAAAATTCAAATGTTTGGCAGCCAAAAATTCATGTTTGAACCCACTTTGAACCTATTTTCTCGTTACGTGTCCACGGTTGGATCCAAACGACGGTATAACAGCTCGCGGGTGTGCGTGGATGTCGCCGGAAGAGACAGTTGTCGTTTTTATACAATGTGTTTATACTGATGTACCGAAGACCTCAATTGGCAATTTTCGGAACCGCTGTCTCCAACGAACTTCCACAAGCCAGGACCGTTTTGCTCTTCGGCAGCTACTCTGGCCAGATTTTTCCACATAGAACTCTTTTGACTCGTCGGCGAAAGTAATACTAAGTTTGTACGTCATATCGCTTGCTGTGCGTGATCGGCAGTGAAAAGAATTACCCACCAAGTTTAAAATTACATGACGCTACTCTAACCGACCAATAAGGTGGCGTCCTTAAAATAACCACGCAGTATCACATAGAACCAAGAATAGATTGAAAATAATTTTCACGGAAATAGGGTCATGTATGGGGTATTCGCTCTTTCATTCTCTCTTGCTGAAGCATTAAAGTTACACTGAAGCATTCAAAATAGCTCATGCACGTTTAACGTGTTTATTGAGAGGAAGGATGACATTTTGCTATCATGTAAACAGATTTCTTGCTGTTAGTCTGCTTTCTGAAATATTTACCTAACAAAACTCCAATTTTCAAGAAGAAAATTGTTCCAAAAAATGTAATTTTTGGTCCAAACATCTTCCCCTGATGCCCAGTGCAGGTTTTTGTTAGAAGTCAAACAAATGTCACAGTGAGTAGTCTCATCTGAAGTACTAACTACACACAAAGTATTAGGAAAGGGTTTGTTTAACCATTTCCAATTTTGCTCAATCCTTAGCGACATTCGTTCTTAATTTTTTTATTTTTTTTGTTATTAAGTAAATCCTGTCCTGTGATTGGGTGATTGATTGACTGACAAATAGCCTACAGCCTATAGCTGGAATAAAATATGTATAAGATAGCCTATGTCGAGTTGGGACATGAAATTGTAAGATGGTCTAGTCAGAATGTGCATAGCTTAGCGTTCATTTACAATACAGCACAAAACAAAACGAAATGATGCTGACAAACAGAGAATGGGTTAGTTCTCGAAGAATTACGTCAATCGTCCAATTAGTAACAGTTATTGGGCAAAAGAGTACAGTTGCATGGTGTACGCAAAAATGGTTGCATTATATCAAATGAACAGGAGAGACGAAACAGCCAAATTTAAAGATCTGCCGGGCAAGAGTAGACAAAGAAGGATTGTCTCGCACACCCACTGCTTGACAGTCTGCAAAAAAACTGGTTCACATCATGAAACTCAGCCAAGAATTAGGAGAAACCGTGACGTCAAGTTACCATGGTAGCAAAATTTCTGGATCTCAACAATCTTTCTTGAGAAAGACGGTCATTTGCATTGTCGAACGATAGAGGAAAAGTATGGGCTACCGTTTTGTTCCTGAGTGCAATCATGCACCGGTAATTCATACATGTCAATTTTTTAGTTTTTCTCCGCTATATTAGCAGGACCGGGACTGTTTGTTGAGATCCAGAAATGTTGCTACCATGGCAGGGTGACGTAACGACTTCTCCTCTCTATTGGCAATGTTTTGAAGACATTCTTGTCGGCGGAGTGTCGAGTGTCGACTGCACCTACGGACTAGCCACTAAGCGATACTGAACGCAACGTTTCAATGGCAAGTTCCTGGTTCTCATTAGATTCCCAGTCATAAGCAGGTGACATATGTGGAATGTCTACACATAGCAATTTCTATGCAGGCCTTTAGGCGTTTAATTGTCCCTTGTTCTAAAAGAAATAACGGTGCCTGGAAGGTCCTTTAACTTGCCTGCATCCAAATCTCTTTACAGGTACATTACAACGACCAAGTAACTTTTCTTAAGTTTATCATTACCTTCGCTATCACCATTGTTGCCTCGGTCGCCTCGGGCATCAGTCCTCTCAACCAGCCCATTTACATCATTTCCCCCACGTTTTAACTCCTCAAACTGATTCTGTTTGAGGGTGATGCCCTTTTCTACATATACCGCACTCATGTTGAATACTACTTTAAACGTATTGTCGAATAAAGATGGTAGAATTAGGCGGCGTTCAGAGTTGGTGTTCGGGCACTGTGCCTAAGCACGGTACTCTCTGGGCAGTAATGTGATTACAGTCTTTGTTCATATACCCACGCTAAGAATTCGGGCAGGGTGCCAGTGCCCACGGCGTGCGAGGTCGTGACCTAGTTCTCTGGAACTAATGGGCACCGGGTCCACATCTTCTCTTTCGCTCCGAGACAATGTACTGTTTTGTATCCTCTTCTACACTCCTTTTCCAATGACGTCTGGCAGGACGAAACTGAGCAAATATGGGCGAAACTGAGCAAATATGGGCGAAATTGAGCAAACATGTACACAATGCCATTTTGGGCCGGTAGCTCAGCCCTATCTATTTCTCGGTACCAAATTTGAACATCCCCCTATTCATTGAACTTAATAATTAACCGCATATAAAATTTATTGCTGAAATATCTGAGACAGAAAAAAGTTTTTCTAGAAACGAATATCCTAGGAGAGGAGGAAAATAGAAAAAAGAATTAATCCTAAATGTGCGTGCTCACTTCAAACCAAACCAACAAACACTTTACCATACGTGCATTTCTCTTCATACCAACCTCCAGGATAGAAGAAAGAATTTACATAGGGCAGTGTTCCACAGTTACTAAGAACAAACTCCTCTGAGAAAACATTTGAAAAGTATATAAACAATCCAATCGAAATTCAAAGTGAAGTTTCATCCCAATGCGAGTCGTGTATCATATACAATCTATCATTGATGATTTTTGCCCTTCTCTCTTTCCAGATTGCGTCTTCCCTCTTCCCTATTTTGAAGGTTTTTACTTCATCCTCCCTCTTATTATTTGGTCTTTTCTCCTTCTCCTTTAACATAAGATTTAAAGTCACGACCAGCTGATTTAAGCTAAATAAATATTACAATTATAACAAAACGGATTCCTTAATTATGTTCAAATTATTGCTTTATAGCTTTGGAAAAAAAGGTTGAGCGCGTAAATAGGTTAGGGTTAGTCTGTTAAACTATTGAAAGACACGGCCGTTTATGCTGGGACGCAGTCATTTAGGCATGAACTGTGAAATAACCGCGCAGACTTGTCAACCCCCCTTTCAGACGATAACAGTAACGCCGAAAGACTCTAAAGTGACTCTAAAATGCTCGATTAAGACTGGTGGAAATGTGCAAGATTTGACCTGCCAGGGCGTTGAAGAAACCTCCGGGCCAGTAAAGGTGTACACTTACTACAAAATTATTCGACGGATGTAAATAAGTCACGTGGATGTTTTTCTTATAAAATACGCTAGTGAGCATTTTCTCCTTTTTCCTCTTTTGTAATTCATGGTTTACATAAAAACATCATGATGGATAATTTTGTTGTCTTCTTTTTACATATTGCATTATTAATTATCCCTGAAGACCTTGTAGGTGGCTTGCGGAGATTTAATTGCATGGCGGTCAGTGTAAAACGCAGACTGCGGACTGCAGACTGCAGACTGCGGACCAGGGGTAAAATGCAGACTGAGTGTAAAATGCAGACTGCAGACTAAGAGTAAAATGCAGGCTAGGGTAAAATGCAGAATTAAGATCGACTGCAGACTTTTTAAATACTTGTGCTCCTTCTTCTCCAAATAGGTGAACTATAGCCTCAGAGCAGGCGTTTTATTGTATTGAATCATTTTTTGACTCGCCCCAACGCTCGGTCAGTCAAAAGTCCAAATCAATCGCACAGCAAAATACGCCTGCTTTGCAGGCTAGGTGAATTAGCTAGCTGGTATCAGTTACACACCTCGCTTCCTTGTCGAAGTACATTGCACATTCGCTACATTCGCCAGAAGTTTCAATGAACGTCCGAACAGCTTACATCCGCCTACTTTGATTTGCAATACTTTCATAGAGGGTCATCCAAATTTCCTGCAGAGCATCTTTGTTTGTCGTTGGAATGATTTACTCCCATTTTTATCGCCATAATTCTTTCTGTACAGTATTTTGGGTCAGCGTAAACATCGTGTTGTACCAATTCACAGTCATGTGTATCGAAAACTGGAGCGTGAGGTCTCTCGGACAATGGATAATGGAAAGTAAAGTCTATCTATTAATTATCCATGCTCGGACGAAAAAAAAAGGTTCAAGACTGCGATTATGTTTTTGGGTCGTCGACGAAGTTCCAGAGAAGAATGAATGGATTTTTGAAAGCAGATATATGTCGTCAAGGAAGTGTTTGTTTACATGTATTTTGCGGAATTTTATTTGCCCTTAAACCCTTCTGCGGCTACAGTTTATGCTCGGTCTGCATTTTACCCCAGCCTGCGTTTTACTCTCAGTCTGTAGTCTGCATTTTACACTCAGTCTGCATTTTACCCCTGGTCCGCAGTCTGCAGTCCGCAGTCCGCGTTTTACACTGACCTATTGCATGGTAACGGCAGCCCTTACGGTTAGAGTGATATCATAAAGCGGTTGAAGTTTCGTCCGGCTGAATCACCTTCAACGTTAAAGAACGCACTTCACTGAGTCCCTAATTTAAAATCAACATATGAACTGCAGTAAAGCATTAGTGAGTTTGTTTTAGGAAAGTGTCACTTAAAAAAGAGAGATCAGTGTATCTTAAAACTAACTGAGTGGATGACTCATCAGCTTGGAAAGTAAGACGGAAAATTGCTTTTCAGTTCCAGTTCAGAGAGTATTTAAGACAAGCTCTCCAGTGGATTACTATCCTGATACGCTAATGGAACTTCAGTGTGTCTTTAAGGGACGGCCTCGTCCTCGTATTGCTTGGTACAATCTAGATAGTAAACTAATCATCAACGGAACTGAAAGCTTTTATCTCTACGAGCAGCTGTTTGGAGAGGACACCTTATCTTCTGTTCTTCGAAATCCTAATATCCAAGAAAAACACGCAGGGGCTTATAAATGCACAGGAATGAACAACATTACTGGATGGTCGAGTGAAAACACTGGGATAATTGAAATACGTTATCGTTGTAAGTGATCTGATTACTTTAAATAAAGCCACTAATAAACCAGGGCGAGTAAAACTCTTACGTAGACCCCTTTTTTCAATCAGGGCCGGGTTGTTCAAAAACCACCGGGTTAGAGCAATATTTTAGAGCAAATTTGATTTCAGATGTTAGCACACATGGCATCATAATTTAGAGAATGAAAAACCCAACTGTTGAAATTTTAATAGCAATACAAATTTAAAGTATGGTAAGTAAGACAGGTAAAAGATGTAACGGCGCTTACCAACAAGCTGCTGAAAATGTATCTAAAGCAAAAAGGTCTTAAGATAAGTGGAAGCAAGGCTGAGTTGATTGATCGAGTTCTCGCCCACGCACGCGGGAACCTTAGGGCCAGAGATGCTGTAGAAGATAAGGAATCTCCCAATTCATGCGAAGACGACACAAGCTCAGAGTTCAGTGATTCTGATGACTCTTCAAATGACTCTTCGACATACGTCGAAGAGTAATTTGAAGTGATGTTTGTACCGGAGGAGGAAATCCAACCAGTAAACTAGGTATGAGGGAGTCAATGGGAGGAGACGTTTTTCAAGGGGAGGGGGGGGGGGTGGGTTAGCCTTAATATCATCATTATGTGAGGGGGACATATTTCACCCATTTCCCAACCCCCCCCCCCCCAGGTGATTACCGCACAGTCCCTAAACCTCTTATTTCACTGATCCCCTTTAATCTGCACCTCCATTGTTTTCAGGGATAGGGGCATTGTTATGTGACAATCCCTATTGTTTTCCCCGCTAATCAACAACATTCTTTCCAATTGGTGCGGGATCGCCCCAAAAAAGACAAAATTTGAGAGGATGTAGGTGTAAATACCTAAATACATATATACCGTGACCTAATAAACGCCCTTTAATAAAAGCCTCTTATCTAATAAACGCCCCCTCTACGCTGTTAAAATTATATTAGACGCCCATCTCTAATAAACGCCCGCTTTCTCAATAATAAAATTGGAAGTTGCCAATGTTGGTCTTAAAGGAGAGAAAATAACAAGAGATAAAGGGCGAGACAACAGCAAAATAAACTGACATATGGTGTAGCCTCCGGAAATCGAGGACAGGCCACATGGGTCGGAGGCGAGAGCTGTTACCACTGAGCCACCCTTGCGTTCTTAACCTGTTTAGCAGACACAATCAGTTAAAAGAGTGCTATATTAAACACCCCACGGTTGCTAAAGGATTATTTTCATCCACTCGCTAAGGGGTCATTAAGGACGGCGTGTTACTGAAGAGAACAGGAGAGAAGGCGTAAAAGAGAAAAGTAGACGGACAGCTGCAATCGAAAAGTAAAAAAGCATGATCATCGTGATGCCCCATTTGCCATTTGCCACATTTGTATTGTCACAAATACTCAGGACTCAGTATGGGAGGGACTGGAAATAGGGCTGTACTGACGCTGCACAAGTGCAACGCAGCAATGATTTGATTAAAAACATTATTTGTTTATAATATTTTTCACATTTTCGAATATAGGTGTGTCTAGAAATCACCTGGATATCTCTCCTCGCCAAGTTTCGGTGACAGGCTTTAACAACGTCAGCTTAAAATGCCTGGCTAAAATAAGACCAACCGAATGTATCAAGAACGAATTACAGTGGCGTTTTTTCGAGAGGCCCTTAAAGTCCGGTGAGAAGTATGAAATTCAAGAAAGGAAAACCAAGACAAAATGCAAAAGAGTTTTAATGATCACCATTTTTAACATTGCTTATGCTGATGAGGGGACGTATAGCTGTAGGTGGGCCTGCAAACACGACTATCATTCTTCTTCCTTCTGGGGGGATTCAATGCAGTTGAAAGTACTTTCAGGTATGAATAATTGTGTGATAATTAGCAGTGCATTTTCAAAAGGTGTTAGAGTAGGTGAAATTTTTCGTTACAAAGAAGAGGGGGGCAAAAAGATAAATGCTGAGAAAATATAAATTAATGACAGATGAAATTTGTAACTTGAGCCTATCCAGTGTGTGTCGGTTACAAGAAATCTTTCTCTTCATTTTGAGTTATTATTTTGCAAAGAAACGATCGTGTAATGTGTAGTTCCAGAAAATACCCATACCCCTCACGGAGGGCAACTAGGGTTTGATAGATTTTGCTAGTATAATTTTTGGCATAATTCGTCATTACGAGCATAACTTTCAATGCATGTATTTCCCGAAAAAAGCACTGCTAGCATAATTTGCACTTGTGGCTAGTTTTGCAGCGCAAAATTGTCATGCAACCAATTTTTTTTTTGACCCGAGATAAGTGTTACGGGCAAATTTAAGTAACAAAATCAATTTTTTGTCCTCTTATTGTCGCATTCACGGGACCTGGCTCCCAAAGGTAATGACTTAGGATCTTTCCACAGGACCAAGACATGCCCATAACTGACTAGCTCTGTTATCCAAGATAGCGTCCATGTGCTGGTATTTTCTTTGAATTTTTATAGCGTTCAGAGACTGAATTATGCACACTTAAGGTTACTACATGTAAATAGGGTAAATGTTTCTCCCATTTACTTGTTTGTTGCATTGTTATTGAGGTATTTTTACCAAATTTGAAGAAAAAGGTAGACGCATAATTTCTGCATATTTACCTAAAATTAAACATATTTTACAAAAATAAGCTTAATTATTGGCATAATTTTAGAAATACAGGAACACTGCTAGTAGCATATTATGCCACTTTTTCGAGTAGAATCTCAAAGCCTAAGGGCAAGGGAAATTCCGTGGGGAGGGAGGGGAGGGGGGAAGGCGGTTCAAAAACGAGGCAATTACCGAGGGGGTGGGAGTGGCTTTTCGAGGTGTTTTCCCGGAGGCTCTGGGTAAGATTGGTGAGTTATTAAAAAGCAACAGCTGCTCTGTTGAGTAAGCTGTCAGTTATTTCCGACGATCTTTTATTTATGGACGACTGAATGTGTTTTGAAACAATACCAATTTAAGCACACGTACCAACTCCCGTTTAGTGGCAGTCGTGGACAGCTGTTTTGCCCTTATTGGGGCTCATCAGGGTTATGGTTTTGCGCATGTGTAAGGTACTGGCCATACCGCAATCTCGTTCCCAGAGTCCGCGCGTTACCCTTGTCCAGCGGAACAAGAGTAAAACGGACTCTGAGAACGAGATTGGCCATACCGCGGAGTTGGTACGTGTGCCTCAGTGCTTATATTGGTGTGGAATGTTTTTTTTTTTCCCATCTTATGCGATAGTATATAATAATAATAATAATAGTAATAATAATAATAATAATAGTAATAATAATAATAATAATAATAATAATAATAATAATAATAGAAGCCCAGTTACAGAGTGAAGGGTGTGATGAAGCACCTCGGCAATTGTCTGAAGACCAACTGGTAATTTGGAAAAGACTGAATGAAATCAGACTGAGTCAGGACGAAGACAAAGTACCAGCTTTGAAGAAAATTGCAAAGCGAAGGATAAGAGAGGGACTCCAGGTTGTAGAAGAAGTAGCGGCCCAAATACAAACAAAAGACATCTCGGAAACCAACAGGCTACTGCAGGCCACGGCAGTAGTAGTAACTGAAGGACTGGGTCTCAAACCTGGCAAGAAGAAAGCAACCAAAGAACCATGGTGGAAAAGACGGTTACAAGGACAGGTGGATCAGCTGCGAAAAGACCTTAGCCGATTAGAGCATGTCTGTAGAAATGAGTGCAGTAGGCCGAGAATCAGGGATCAGTTGTGGAGAAAGTACAAAATAGAGACCAAGGGAGTCGCAGTTGTG
>CALNXK010000183.1:0-80000 GCA_942486035.1 Porites lobata | reverse complement strand
GGATATTTCTCCCCAGGGAAAATCCCTGTGCTAAATTTTATATAATAATAATAATAATAATGATAATAATAATAGTAATAATAATAAAAACATTAAACAATTTATATAGCGCCAGAAAAATCTTTTTTAATGACGACAAATTAACAGTCAACATTAATACACAGCAATAGTAAATAATCAATTAGTAGGTCGGTAAGTAACAAAACTTAAATACAGCTTCGACACACAATAATAAACAACAAAAAATTATAACAGTAAAAATAAAAGGTATTGGAGGATAAAAGCCCGTCAGTTGCCACAGATATTTTTCAATGCGATATTGTTCAAAAAGCTTACGTAAAAACTCATCTTAATTAAGTTTCGTTACGATGTTCTTGCAAGTGTATAAGTATTTTTTTTGCAATAAAGCCAATAGAAGGAGTTTGCTTTGACTTGATTTTCACATTTGCAATGGAAAGGAGTCTTCGAATCTATTAAATAAAATCTGCTTGTTTGAAAGTTGTACATTCTCTTTATGATATTCATTAAACCACCTTAAAGGTTTGGAAAAGAATTGCTTTGGCTCTGGACAATTGTATAAAGGCAAGAAAGGATAAGAGCTTTATCCTCTCTTGATAAAGGTCGTGTTCAATTGAATCAGGATTAACAAGAAATACGTAAATCGCAGGACCTCGCGAAGGACTTCGGGGGAACGGCAAGTAAAGCCGAGAAGAAAATTTGTAAATCTAAAATTTGTAAGCTATATATAAAAACATAACAAAATTTTTATACCTAAAATGAAAACTAAACGAAAAGAAAAGAAGCAAAGAGAAAAAGGTTATGCCTGGAATCGAACTCGGGACCTTCGATTCACCGGGCCACGTGGAAGACACAAAAGATTATTTGTCGAAACTTTATTATTAAAACCTTCGAGCCTTATTAAACGTGAATTCAAAGATATTTTTCAGAAGAATGACGGCAGTTTCGACGGTGAAAAACTAACGTAGTTGCATTTCATTGCATTTCCATGTAAAGAATGGAAGCCCAATTGCAACAGTCAAGGCCGATACGGTCTAAACTCGTCTGGGAGCAAAACGTGTTTTGTTACCGCGATGTTCGCTCATATTTTAAGGCTAATTATCCAAAATCGCTTCCATTTGCTCTTAAAGTACTTTAGCATTCGAAATTCATTGAGTGACGTTCCCTCTGCTCCGCTGTTTGTTGATGCCGTCTCCATTTTTGTTGCTTGCGCCGTTGAATTTCAAGTCGGCGTTCTCGCTCCAGAAAATTTTTCGGTGTCAAATCTCCCCCTGCGAGGATTGACAATTCGGCGTTCTTGTGTTTGCTGTTCTGTTTGCATGAGAAATGGCTTGAGATTCACCGATAGTAACCATTGTTTTGTAGCCGATAAAAAGACAGTTCTTCATGAATACTTTCGTCATTGAATCGCTTTCAGTCGAATGTTGCCTAGAAACAAAAATGCGCCGTGACGTCAAACTGCTGTATGACGTCATGGCGGACACCATCGGATATATACAAGTAAAGATGAGAGCTGCGAGTTTGCAGCTCGCTAAGACCCACACGCGGTTCACGCACTGCGTGCGCGCTTCGCGCGCGACGAGATTATAAACTTACTTCGCTCTGCGCTTCGCGAGGAATCAAGACAGAAAGGACACTTGTCATCAAAGGCTAATTTATACTTCAGTACTTCTTTCTTTGTCGTGATTATTCTGTGCATAACCTTAAAAGAGAATTGGCTAAGCTTATTATCTTTGGTGGACTTGTATATCTGTCTGGATTTGCAAAAACATAGCTAAAGAAATCTCTCTTATATACTCTCCGACTGAGTCTTGTAGTGGATAGGCGGATAGGCCACAGTAGATACACGTTGATGAGTGTCTCACTGGCTATTAACTTATTACCCCCCTCCCCTCAAACAAAATGTTTTTCATAACTTCCCATAATTCTCTCTGTATGTCAGTTTGAAATCAGCGCCCGTATTAGACTTAACTCGGCTCTCATAGTGGGTTGTCTTAGAGTTTTTTTGGCTGCCTTGAGCAAAGTTTTCCGGAAGGCGTCATTAAGCCTTATGAAGGAACAATTCTCACGTCTGGCAAAGTCTGCTGCGTCCAATATCTTCAAGTATTTCGTCTCATTTCGGGCTACGCGGTTGTAAGACTGATCCCGGGCTTGAGACGGAAAGATTGGATATTGCGAACTTTGTTGTTGGCAGTAACAAGTCTTTGGCCTCACAAAGTAGGTTCTAGGGTTGAAACCTATTCGACAAGATGATGGAAATTCATGCTGATTTCTGACCAGGCCAAAGACTTAGTAAAAAATTGTGTGGAAGGCGGGGGCTGTATGTCTCCTTTTCAACCGCTGGTTTACATCCGGGATCTTGAATAAATCGACTGTCAGTGAGTCGAGAAAAGTACCATGTGACGATTTATGTGGAGAAAGCGAGAGTTTTACGGAGTAATTTGATGATGTTTCGGCTGTGTTAAGTGTGGAAACATTATGAGTGGTTTTCGGAAGTGTTGTGATTGCCGCGAAAGTAATTTATTGTGTGATTTACCGAAAGTGTTGTCAAATCTCAGGTATGTGCGTTGAGCTCGTGTTACCAGAATACTTTGTGCCAAGCATAAAAACGCTACGTGAGTGTTTACTTTTGGTGATTTTCTCTTAGAAAGCCTATTATGTGCTCAAAGATTGTGGATTCTTAATCTGTTTTCGAGAACAGAGAACTTTACGGTCTATTGCCAGCAATAATGCTGTCATTGTTTAGCTTCAGTTAATGACTTTTAGCTGCTTCCCATTCCACTGAGATGTCAAATAGTTAAAATGCACTTGAAATTTCTTTCGCAACGTTTTAACAAATCCAGACAGATATATTCGCAAAACAATCACCCCAATCAGGAAGTTCTTGGAAGCTCTTTTTCCAAGCCCTTACTGCGGAGGGTTCTGAAACAAGTTTCTCGATAAACAGACTGAAATAATTTTTACAGCGGAATTTGGTTAAGACTATTGTTCTATCTTCCATCTGACAGTATTCTAAAGTTGCTCCAAGTAGATCAGGAACAGGAGAATCAAATGCCTTTCGTTCAAATCGGAGGAATGGCAGAAATTAGTTGAAAATGGTGCAAAAAGATGTCTTTAGTCTTTTCTTAAAGATTTCAGCAGAAGAGCTTGATGTTATGTAAAAAGGCAGCGAATTCCAAAGTCTTGGTGGGGCAAACCGAAAAGGATTTATATCCGTACGTTTTAAGATTAAATGAGGGTGAATTAAGCAACAGTTTCGAAGCAGACCGCAAACTACCCAACGGAGAGTAAGGCTTTAGGAGATTACTTATGAGGAGCCAAGCCTTACACCGCCTTATATGTAATATATAGATTTAGCAAGGGCTAAAAGCGAAGCTCCCATTAATAAATTGTATAATTTAAATCAAACAATAGACTTGTATTCCACAAATCAGTTAACTTTAGAGCACATTGGTATGACTTGAGGGAAGGGCTAAGTGATTTTAGAGAAAAATAATATGCAAACAGTCCAAGAGTGAATCAAATCTTACATCGAGTTGATAGCCTTATATGTACACCCAAAAAATAGCAATCATCTTCGATCACATTAAAGAGACGTAATGGCTCTTGATCACAGTAGATTAGGCCCGGAAAACAAATTCTTGGAAACAAATCAGGCCGAATTTTTTGCGTTCGACAACTTTACTTTTACAAAATCTTGCCAACAAATCTGGGGGCGTGTAAACCAACCTTTTATACTTTTTATACATCACATCTGAGGTTAAATAGTAATATGAGGCGCTGTTTTTATCCTACAAACCTCGGACAGAATGCAGTATTTCTCAAATGGTGCCATCCAAAATCGGATTTCCGACTTTGACAAGCGGCGTATTTCTCAACCAAAAACCTAATAAACAAACTAGCCATGAATAACAGAAGACTCTTTTGTACATTCAGTGGAAAAAGACAGTTAAGAACATCGCAAGTTGACACAAAACTCTGTCAGCTTCAGCTGTCAAAGTAAACAAGTTTCAAGATGCTGCATAAATTTCCCGCATGAACTCACCTGTCAAATTTTGACCAATCAGAGCAAAAAAAAAAATTGATGTAGAGCGTGACCAACGTGTGACCATGGTGAGAAAAGTCAAAAGCAACTGTCTTCCCTGCCTGTAATAGCTGGCTGAATTTTCGCGTCCGAGGTCAGTTTGAAATCAAAATTTTAATTGTGCGGCACATAAACACAACATATTTCATATAAATTTTAAAAATAAAATAAAACTTGAACCTGCGATCATTTGAAAACTAGTAACTTGTCAGCGGAGAACTTCAAAAAATACTCAGCCTTGATGGGTCGACACCTGAGCCCGCGATACGGTCAGGTGATACTGGTCAGCGGATTCCCTTTTTTGACAGTTGTCAATTGATAACAACGTTAATGTGCGATATGTGGGCATTGCACTATGCTCTCAAACTAGCTAGAAAGTGTGAGATTGAACATTGGTTTCCCTGTTTTGCGGACGGACGGGCGGTGTACGGTTACGTGATTACCAAATTTTTATAATTTTACATAGCTATGGGGCTGCGCTCGCGCACGCTTCGCGCGCGTGGAGCCCCCCTGAAAAGCAGCACTTAAAACTCCATACGCTGATCAACAGGCAGCCAATGTAACTGAAAAAGCAGTGGCGCAAAGTGATCTGTTTTTCTTGATATGGTGACAAGCCTAGCTGCAGAGTTCAAAACATATTGCAGACGCTGTTATAAGTTCTTTGGGAGACCATAAAGCAAAGAGTTACAGTTATCAAGCTTTGAGGTAACAAATGCGTGGATAATTAACGATCTTCGCTTTCTGGAGACTTAAAAACTTTCTGATGCACGAAATGCTTTTTATAGAGTAGAGCGAAGATTTGCAAATTTGCGTAACGTGCGTCAAGGCGTAGAGTCGAGAACAACTCCAATATTTTACGTAATGCAATTGTCATGGCCTCCTTGTTCTCAGTGACTACCCTTTAAATATTAACTAAGAAACACCTCTACAAGGTAAAATTGAGATTATTAGACACTTATATTAACCCTCGGACGTACGGGGGGGTGGGGGTGGGGGTGGATCCCTAAGGTTTTTCCTACGTTTTTTTTCCTAGTGGATAAAACATCAGCACCTGTTCGTTCATCCCTCGCCGGCATTTTGAGTCAAGTTCAGTGATGGTCAGTTTCTATGGTTACGAGGTATGACGTCATAAGTAGGAGGCGGTCAAGCCATTTTTGATTGAAAGTACATGTTTTTTCAATTTTTTTCAACAATAAAAGTAAATCTTGTGGCTAAAATCATGCAAAGTGCTTATTTACGTGTTATTTTTCATCTCAAGCACAAAAAAATCGCCATTTCTTGCGGTTTTAACCTGATTTCTAATTCTTGGTAAAATCCAAGATGTCGCCCAACATGGCGACCATTGTTGATGACGTCACAGGCCCCCCAGCAGTGCCACCACCCATAAAATATACCTCATCTTGTAAAGAAGATCAAAGGCTTTCCTCTGAAGGTAAAATCGTTTCGAAATACTGCAACATATCAAAAACTCTAAGGGGGGGGGGGGGGGTCCATCCACCCCCCTTGTACCACGGTGGGGATATGAATTTGCATGTACGTCCAAGGGTTAACATGAATAAAACGTTTTTTCTCTGTTTTATTGCATAAACAATTATCTTTCGGAAAATAGTATGGTGCAGCAGCACTTTTGACTGAAAAGGAATTCCAGGGGATGGGTGGGGGGTATGACAAACATCCCCTAGAATGGAAATTCCAGGGGCTGGGGGTCTAAAGCAAAATTGCCCTCTGTTGGGGTGGGGAGGTAATATTTTCTGGGACTACACAATTGAAGGGAATCTAGAATTTTTCTTTGGGTAAACTATGAAAACGTTATGACGGCAATCAGACACCTATAGCAATGACTGAGGGTTTGAGAAGAGGGTCTCAATGGGGTGGTGTCTTTTACGGTTATCGGCTGAAATTTGGCTCTTTTACGGCTATCAGTTAATTTTTTTCAGTTACGGTTAACAAAAAAGTTAAAATTAACTTCTTCTGTTTCAAAAAGTAAATATAAATTAACCTGTATTTTTTGTATCTGTAAAGCAAAATAAAGGTCTTAGGATCATCTCGGGATGAAGTAAGCTATTCTTTTGAAAAATTTTAACATTTGATAGATTATACTTTTTATAAGGTATTCCATTTCTAATATTATTTTACACATAGAAATGTCAATCGTCAATTTAAAAATAATCTTTGTGAAAAAGAAAAGCACACACGCGAACGCCCAACCGAAGACCGAGGCGCGACATTCATTACAACAGGAATGGCCGTTTTCACGCTAGAGACGGATTATTTGTGTGAGACAGGTTATCCGTTTGATGAATCGCGTAAGATAGATGATACGTCTTAATTTGAAAGTGGAATAGTTTGAATTTTGAATGAACAATCCGCCTGACTTTATCCGTCAATTTCGACGGACAGTTTGAAGATGGATTATCCGCTCCAGATAGCCTGTGTACGGCCGTCCACTCCCCTCAGAAAAAATCGGAGAAGAGGTGTCTGTCGGGAAGGAGGCGACTGTGCACAGGCTAGTCTCAGACGGATAATCCATTTCTAGCTCTAGTGTGAAAACGGCCAATACAAAATTCCCGTGTCCAGTGTTTTTAATGATAGCGAGGGACTGTACGGTACGACTTTCAGCCGTTGCTTTGTCCATAGGCCTCATTATTTCGCGCGGCTAATGCGTTTCGGGTCACGTGGTCCGAGCGAGTTCGCCAACGAAATGCCTTGATCGAGATGTCGTGGGAAGACGCCATACAGGGACTAGGCATGGCAATGTCTACCGTAGTGTCAGAGAAAACAGAGAAATGTTGTTTATCGGCAAAGTGTTTTACAACAGCCTCTGCGTGTTGTTTCACTAGTGTTTCGAGGGCACGACCTCCTGAAAATTGCAAATATGAATTCCCAGCAAGAAGCCACACTTTCGCTATGGAAAAAAAATAGTTCCCCGAGAGAGCGGCGGAAGTGAAGCCTAGGTCTTGGTCAACACCTAAAAGGCGCTTGGCCTAACGTACGTACGGAGTCAAAGTAGCCGGGAAATAGAAAACGCAACCATAAGTGTCATAAGTCAGTTTCGTACCTTCCTTAAAAGTAGCAAGTCTAGGGAACAATCTTTTTTTTACCCTATTTACGGCTAAAGGTTAAAATTTTTCAATTTTTACGGCTATCGACTAAATTTTTGGCCGTTTTACGCCTATCGGTTAACCCCATTGAGACCCTCTAAGAACGAATGTCGCTAAGGATTGAGCAAAATTGGAAATGGTCAAACAAAACCTTCCCTCATACTTTGTGTGTAGTTAGTCCTTCACATGAAACTACTCACTGTGGCATTTGTTTGACTTCTATACTAACAAAAACCTGCACTGGGCATCAGGGAGCCGGGGGGGGGGGAAGTTTGGGCTCAAAAATGCATTTTTGGGAACAATTTTCTCCTTGAAAATTGGAGTTTTGTTAGGTAAATATTTCAGAAAGCAGACTAACAGTTAAAAATCTGTTTACATGATAGCAAAATATCATCCTTCCTGTCAATAAAAATGTTATCAATTTTTCTCTAGGCCTCCCCTGACGGCCCTTGTTCATTGTCATTTACAAGAGGGGGAAACGTTTTTTGACAAGGCTTAAAAATAGACATTTTTGAACACATTTTTTTCTTACTAGCACTCCGATTTAGATCAAAATTGAAACAGGATGTAAATATTTCACCCTTTGTGAACCATTTCATGCTTAAAATACATTTTTGCATGCCAATCAAATAAAAATGTATACCTGAGACAAAATAGTAAATTTTCACAACTTTTGTTCACCGCTATCTTTCTTTTAAAAATGTAATTGGGGCGATGTTAAGCAAGAACGTTGGATGGTTCCTATAGCTTACATTCCTTTACGTTTTACAGGCAGTTGTCGAGCAGATTAACGATTTTTGGTTTACAAAGACTGGCATCGCGTGGTTGGCGGTTAATTTATGCAAATTACTACTCGCGATATAACTTGGCAGGAAAATCTAATTCGACGTTTTCCAGCAAAATAATCGCTTCGATGGGATTATTAATAGATAACTGACACATTACATACCATCAACAAAGCAATCAATGCGAGAAACATTTCAGAGCCAAAGTCAAATCACACAAAAGTCACGGTTCGTTTAGGTCTTATCCACCATGTAGTAATGCATGTCAACGCATTCAAATCCCTTCCCTCATCTTCAGTGCATATCTGCAAAGTTTCCTTTCACACTGAAACCCTGCCAAATTACTGCAGCTGCTTATGATGGGCAGAAACACATTTTTCCTTACCGTGCATGAAAATGACACTCGATCTGAAGATCGTGAAGTCTTAATGAGAATCATAGCGCTGTTACAAAGGAAGACGTTAATTGAAACAAAAAATCGCACATTAAAATGCTTAAAACGGCACTATTCGACTGTGCGATCAATGAAAAATGTTGCAGTGTTGACGGAGGACGGGGCATTTGTCCTCTTTTTTCGTCCCCACCCCGGGGGATTTAACAGCTCAAGAGTCCCCACCCCCGGGAATTTACCAAGGCAAAAAAAAAAATGCGGTGGAAATTTTGTTAACATAATTTCACCTTGTTCTGTATAGGAGCAAGGCGTCTTTAGGAATTTAGCAAAGATTGAAGTTCCCGAGCTTCTCGACAAAGTTTTATACGGGGAGGCTCCGCCCCGAGGTCCAGCCCCATACCCTTTTATATACCATTTTTGACAGAAAAGGTACCTCTTCGTATACCTTTTCTTGGCAATTGAACCCCTTTCACATACTTAGTTTAGAACTTTGCATCCCTCTTAACTGCTGTACCTGCACTGTCTTTAAAATATGAATAAATCACAAAACCAAACCGTTTACTCAGCTCTTTTCACAACCATGTAATGCATCTGTAAGCCCTTTTTGGGCTTTTTTACCAACCGAAATGACAGTTTTCCCTACCCTTTCATACACTTCAACAAGTGAAATCCCAACCCTCTCATACACTTCAGCCTGAAAATGGTATCCCTTTCGGGTGGAGCCTCTCCCCAAAGGCCATTTTAGGGAGTACCCTCGGGGATTCAAGTCGGCTTTGAGTTTTGATCAACAATATGTCCAATTCAAACGGGTCAAATAGCACTTTCAGAAGTCTAAGTCTAAATATAATGGGGTTCACTGTTTTTCTGACATTATACTTAATAAAACGTTTATGAATTTTAATATTCGTACAGTAGAGGAAAGAAGTACTGTATTGTAAAATAATGGCGTCAAGGGTAGCGCTTAGGACGTGACACATTGCGTGACTAAGATGCGTTACCTTGAACAGACTGCTGGAAAATTGCAAGACAATCCAGCAGAACACCATTTTCTACATTTTCTTCCGCGGTGAAGACAATTACGACTTCCTATAAGCAGCTGCAGTAAATTGGTAGGTTGTCAAAGTGAAAGGAAACTTAGAGGTGTGTATTGGAAGATGGGAACATGAACGAAAGAGTTTGACACGCATGGATGAGATCTAACCGTGACTTGTGAGAGATTTGACTTTGGCTCTGAAATGTTTCTCTCATTGATTGCTTTGTTTATGTATGTACTGTGTCAGTTATCTATTAATAATCCCATCGAAGCGATTTATTTTGCTGGAAAACGTCGAATTAGATTTTCCTGCCAAGTTATAACGCGGGTAGTAATTTGCATAAACTAGTAATAGTTGACACTACAGCTGCCCCCTTTCTGTATATTGTCGGTCAATAGTATTCTTGCTGGTTGTGTAGCTCTTTGAAATATACCGATTCATAATGAAGATTTTCACACATATTCCATACAATAGGTGAGATAAATAGAGGAAACGCAAGGTTCCATGCACAGTTTCAGCTCGCGATTTACACAGCTTTGATCAAAACATTCTCAGCTTCGAGAATAGTTTATTCTAAACCATAAGAAAAGATTTAATTAGAAGTTGAATTTTTCGCTATTTCTCTTTCCCTTTTTACATTCAGTTCATTTTATTTGCCGGAAAGTAAGTCTTAGAAATTAAAAGGACGTTTGATCGATCCACGCTAGCACATTCTAGTCTTATTTGAAACTTTATGACGGAAGGACATCTGTGAGCAGGGAATAAGTCCGCACAGAATTTGATTGTCGGCGAAAGAGAGAGAAAGAGTGTCTGGCAAGGTTTCCAATATAAATCAAAGATTTGTGAACTCGTATCTGGTAAACTCTCCAAGTGTTTATATATACACAGTTAAACGAACCTTATAGCCTCCCCTGCGCTTATCGAGTGTCTTTTGGTCCATAACTTTCAAAACAACTGCTCCACAGAATGTCACTGCGCAACGCAAAAGAGTACCGAAGTATGACTGCACAATAAATGTCACAAAATCTACCTGAGCGGTCCCTTTGGGATTTTCTGTCTTTACGTCATCCTAACCATTTCGTACTTGCGGGCGCAAACAATAGAAACGTCATCATTACCTACCGATTCCTCGCGGCCCCAGTTCGAGCAAATCGAGATTTTTTCTAGTATACTAACTGTATATTTGAACTGTAAGTACTGTCCTTAATATACGCGCAAGTTACTAGGGTGCCTCCTCGGGATTTCGCCTCTGGGCGAGATCCCTGCGGGGGCAATTAACCGCCAACTACACAATGCCTGTTTTTGTAAACCAAAAATCGTTCATCTGCTCGACAACTGACTCGAAAACGTAAAGGAGTGCAATCTATAGGAAGCATCCAACGTTCTTGCTTAACATCGCCCCAATTACATTTTTTAATAGAAAGATAGCTGCAAACAAAAGTTGCGAAAATTTACTATTTTGTCTCAGGTATACATTTTCATTTGATTGGCATGCAAAAATATATCGAGTGCCCGCGGATCTTTAAGCATGAAATGGTTTACAAAGGGTGAAATATTTACATTCTGTTTCAATTTTGATCTAAATCGGAGTGCTAGGAAGAAAAAAATGTGTTCAAAAATGTCTATTTTTAAGCCTTGTCAAAAAACGTTCCCCCCTCTTCAGTAAACCCCTTATAAACGGTTTAGCTATAATTAAACATAAAGGGTCGGTTATTTAAACTAAGTCTATCTTGCACCGAAGTCTATCTATCCACTTCGTAAGTGGAATACTTTAAGAAAATAATTAACAATTATTGGACAAGGTTGAGCAAAATATCGTGATTTGTCTGTGGCGAGGAGATAAATTATTTGATCTGCGAGACACTGACAAATCACGATATTTTGCGATAACCGAGTTCAATAATTGTTTTATCATTCGATCACCGAGTTTTTTTTTTTAATGGATATCCTCGCGGAAGCGAAGCGATCTGCCATTTTCACGCAAGAGCGATCGCAAGAAGGAGAAAAGCACGGTTTCCTTTAGGCACGTGCAGAATATTATTGGCAGCCAAAAACAGTTGGACGGCATTGCGCACGAGCAGACCATTATTTGTAGGCAGTTATTTGCAGGTCACGTGGTGGGGTCTCGGCCAACGAAAAGAAAGAAAAATTTGCTTCGAATGATAAATGCTCTTTTTGTCTAGTCTGTATGCTTTCTAGAAATTGCATGGTATTTAGATAAAAGCCTTGGGAAAACTGGAAATGTCTTAGAACGCTCTTGACTGGCTAAACTGCGTTTAAATAAACGGGCCAAACAGTTTAGCCACATAATGAACGATCTAGCGGCCTATGTCGAGTTGGAACATGAAATTGTAAGATGGTCTAGTCATAATGCGTTCATTTACAATACAGCACAAAACTAAACGAAATGATGCTGACAAACAGAGAATGGGTTAGTTCTCGAAGAATTACGTCAATCGTCCAATTAGTAACAGTTATTGGGCAAAAGAGTACACAGTTGCATGGTGTACGCAAAAATGGTTGCATTATTTCAAATGAACAGGAGAGACGAAACAGCCAAATTTAAAGACTGATCTGCCGGGCAAGAGTAGACAAAGACGGATTGTCTCGCATGCCCACTGCTTGACGGTCTGCGAAAAAACTCGTTCACATCATGAAACTCAGCCAAGAATTAGGGGAAAACGTGACGTCAAGTTACCATGGTAGCAAAATTTCTGGATCTCAACAATCTTTCTTGAGAAAGACGGTCATTTGTATTGTCGAACGATAGAGGAAAAGTATGGGCTACCGTTTTGTTCCTGAGCGCAATCATGCACCGGAAATTCATACATGTAAATTTTTTCGTTTTTTTTCTGCTACATTAGCAGGACCGGGAACGTTTGTTGAGATCCAGAAATGTTGCTACCATGGCAGCGTAACGTAACTACTTCTCCTCTATATTGGCAATGTTTTGAAGACATTCTTGTCGGCGAAGTGTCGAGTGTCGACTGCACTTACATACTAGCCACTAAGCGATACTGAACGCAACGTTTCAATGGCAAGTTTCTGGTTCTCACTAGATTCCCAGGCATAAGCAGGTGACATATGTGGGATGTCTACACATAGCAATTTCTATGCAGGCCTTTCGGTTTTTAATTGTCCCTTGTTAAAAGAAATAATGTTACCTGGAAGGTCCTTTAACTTGCCTGCATCCAAATGTCTTTACAGGTACATTACAACGACCAAGCAACTTTTCTTAAGCTTATCATTACCTTCACTATCACCATTGTCGCCTCGGGCATCAGTCCTCTCAACCAGCCCACTTACATCATTTCCCCTACGTTTTAGCTCCTCAAACTGATTCTGTTTGAGAGTGATTCCCTTTTCCACATATACCGCACTCATGTTGAATACTACTTAAAACGTATTGTCGAAAAAAGATGGTAGAATTAGGCGGCGTTCAGAGTTGGTGTTCGGGTACTGTGCCTGAGTACGGTACTCTCGGGGCAGTAATGTGATTACAGTCTTTGTTCATATACCCAAGCTAAGAATTCGGGCAGGGTGCCAGTGCCCACGGTGTACGAGGTCGTGATCTAGTTCTCGGGAACTAATGGGCACCGGGTCCACATCTTTTCTTTCGCTCCGAGACAATGTACTGTTTTGTATGCTCTTCTACACTCCTTTTGCAATGACTTCTGACAGGGCGAATCTGAGCAAATATGTACACAGTGATATAGGGTACCCAAGGTGTGAACAATGCCATTTTGGGCTAGTAGCTCAGTACAGTCTAGTTCTCAGTACCAAGTTTGAACAGCCCCTTATTCATTGAACTAGTAATTAACCGCATATAAAATCTATTGCTGAAATAGCTGAGACAGAAAAAAGTTTTGCTAGAAACAAATATCCTAGGAGAGGAGGAAAATAGAAAAAAGAATTAATCCTAAATGTTTGTACTCACTTCAAACCAAACCAACAAACACGTTACCATACGTGCATTTCTCTTCATACCACCCTCCAGGGTAGAAGAAAGAATTTACATAGGGCAATGTTCCACACTTACTAAGGACAAACTCCTCTGAGAAAACATTTGAAAAGTATATAAACAATCCAATTTAAATTCAGAGTGAAGTTTTATCCCAGTGGGAGTCGTGTATCATATACAATCTATATCATTGATGATTTTTGCCCTTCTCTCTTTCCAGATTGCGTCTTCCCTCTCCCCTATTTTGAAGGTTTTTACTTCCTCCTCCCTCGTATTATTTGGTCGTTTCTCCGTTTCCTTTAACATAAGATTTAAAGTCACGACCAGCTGATTTAAGCTAAATAAATATATAATTATAACAAAACGGATTCCTCAATTATGTTCAAATAGTTGCTTTATAGCTTTGGAAAAAAAGGTTGAGCGCGTAAATAGGTTATGGTTAGTCTGTTAAACTATTGAAAGACACGGCCGTTTATACTGGGGCGCAGTCATTTAGGCATGAACTGTGAAACAAACGCGCAGACTTGTCAACCCCCCTTTGAGACGATAACAGTAACGCCGAAAGACTCTAAAGTGAGTCTAAAATGCTCGATTAAGACTGGTGGAAATGTGCAAGATTTGACCTGACAGGGCCTTGAAAGAAACCTCCGGGCCAGTAAAGGTCTATACTTACTACAAAACTATTCGACGGATGTAAATCAGTCACGTGGTTGTTTTTCTATAAAATACGCCAGTGAGCATTTTCTCCTTTTTCCTCTTTTGTAATTCATGGTTTATATAAAAACATCATGATGGATAATTTTTTGTCTTCTTTTTACATATTGTATTATTAATGATCCCTGAAGACCTCATAGGTGGCTGACGGAGATTTAATTGCATGGTAACGTCAGCCCTTACGGTTAGAGTAATATCATTAAGCGGTTGAAGTTTCGTCCGGCTGAATCACCTTCAACGTTAACAAACGCACTTTACTGAGTCCCTAATATAAAATCAACATATGAACTGCAGTAAAGCAGTAATGAGTTTGTTTTAGGAAAGTGTCACTTGAAAAAGAGAGATCACTATATCTTAAAAATAACTGATTGGATGACTTATCAGCGTGGAAAGTAAGACGAAAAATTGCTTTTCAGTTCCAGTTCAGAGAGTATTTAAGACCAGTTCTCCAGTGGATTACTATCGTCATACGATGCAAATGGTACTTCAGTGTACCTTTAAGGGATGGCCTCGTCCTCTTGTTGCTTGGTACAATCCAGATAGTAAACGAATCATCAACGGATCTGACAGCTTTTATCTCTACGAGCAGCTGGTTGGAGAGGACACCTTATCTTCTGTTCTTCAAAATCTTTATATCCAAGAAAAACACGCAGGGGCTTATAAATGCATAGGAATGAACAACATTACTGGATGGTCGAGTGAAAACACTGGGGTAATTGAAATACGTTATCGTTGTAAGTGATCTGATTTCTTTAAATAAAGCCACTAATAAACCGGGGTGAGTAAAACTCTTACGTAGACCCGTTTTTTCAATCAGGGCAGGGTTGTTCAAAACCACCGGGTTAGAGCAAACTTTTATTTCAGGTGTGAAAGCTTAGGAGGCAAAGTCAGTTTCATTTTTTTTCTACAATTTGATGAATGGATGTTCTAAAAACTAGAGAAACCTTATCTGTGAAAGTGATTTTAAACAGAAGAAATATCAGCCGTTGGCGCTAATCGGCCCTCGAACAACTAGATCCAGGTTTATAAATGGGTACCAGAAACATAACGTTGGGGTTGTCCTGTTGCAATGAACAGACATCCCATCCAGATGGAATTAAATATTGGGTGCTTCATGTTTTAAAAACCAGCCTCTGACCTCCACTAACACGAGACATCCAGAGTGAAATGATTGTAAAGGATAAACCAGTCGGTCACCTGAGGCAGATGTATCCTAGCTACATCAATGATATACTTGCCAAATACTATTACGTATTCTAGGTAAGAGCGATTGTCCAGCCAGATACGAAAAACCACTAAACAAAACTACCCTTAAAAAGTGGACAAATTGCCCTAGGAGTGCAGTGACCCAAAGCCCGAGGAAAGGGATCAAGCAAAAAGTAGAACACGGAATACCTTGTTACATAAAAGACTCCAAAAAAGCAGTAGACCTGCACCGTTCTAAGGGACTGTGCAATAATTACCTGGAGGGGGGGTGGAAAATTAGGGGGGGGGGGCATAGGAAAAACTGACAACAAGAAAGAAGGGGGTTGGATGTAAAATTTAATACATACAGAGGGGGCATTACTTTTTCATTCCTTTTTGCAAACTGGAAAAGTAGTGGAAGAGTTATTACAGTTCAAATATAAATGCTAACATTGGAATAAAACTGACAAATTTATGAACTCTAAGGTGTTCTGATCTATGAACTTTTGTTTTCCTATCTGTCATGCAGTAGGAAAGGAATGCCTCTGTTATATATGTTAAAACAGTGCTACTTTATTTGCACTAGGATTTAATAAAACAGGAAACTTTGATTAAAGTTTAGCACTATAAAGTAGTACTATAATGTTATTCAATGAAAACGAAAGATGCCAATGTTAGCACACATGGCATCATAATTTAGGAGAACGAAAAACCCAACTGTTGAAATTTTAATAGCAGTACAAATTTAAAGTATGGTAAATAAAATATGTAAAAGATGTAAAAGCGCTTACCAAGAAGCTGCTAAAGCAAAAAGGTCTTAAGATAAGTGGAAGCAAGGCTGAGTTGATTGATCGAGTTCTCACCCACGCACGCGGGAACCTTAGCACCAGAGATGCTGTAGAAGATGAGGAATCTCCCAATTCATGCGAAAACGACACAAGCTCAGTGATTCTGATTTCTCTTCGACATACGTGGAAGAGTCATTTGAAGTGATGTTTGTACCGGAGGAAGAAATCCAGCAAGTAAACTAGGTAGGAGGGAATCAATGGGAGGAGACTTTTCTCAGTTTCAAAGGGGGGGTTGAAATTAATTTTTGCGTAATGAGAAGGGGGGCATGACTTAGTTTTGGGGCATACATACATACATACATACATACATATTTTATTTATTTGGAGTCTTATACAATAAATAGTATATCAACTATTTCCAAATAACTAAAATTACAAACAACAAAAAATTCCTAACCATATATGGCTAATAAGTTATTAATTAATTAAGTCCTAGAGTATCTACTTTTTACCGTCTTCCCCTTTCCTTTTTTCAAAGCATTCGAATATATGTTTTGCTATTAGTTTTTGTATTTTAGCATTTCCGCTAGGGGGGTTTATTAGAAACATGAATATTTTGTTAGGTGACATTCTGCTTATTTTTATTCTATATTCTTTTTCCAAATAATCTAGTAACGAACATCTTTTTTCCTGGTAAGCAGGGCATATATTTAGAAAATGGTATTCGTCCTCCACTTCTATTTTACAAATTGGGCAAATTCTTTCTGCAAATTCTTTCTTATTTATTAACTCCCAGCAACCACTTTAGGAATTTATTTTGAACTAATTCTGCTGGATCCTTTTTTAATTGTCCATTGCAATCAATCCCCCTCACTTCACTCGCATAAAAGAGTATGGGAGATATCAGTGCATCAAATAACTTCATCGTTAATTTTATATGTTCTCTGAAGTGGTTTCCCATCTCTTTTCGTAATTTATAGGGTGCTTTAAGTGCAACTTTCTTCAGCTCTTGCCTAGCGAGATTAAAGTTTGCAAAAGAACTCAGCATTATGAGTCCAAGATAATTGTAGGATTTAACGTTTTCCAGTTCATCAGCGCCGAATCTGAACAACTAGTTGTTTAAAGACTTACCAGTTAAATTTACACTTAAACCGGCATTTTCATAGAAAGATTCCAGCTTAAAGGATTATGTGAAGGCTTTTAGCTGATCTAGAGAAGATCCGCATATAAGAGACAATTTATATATTTGGGTTAGCATAATGTCGGTTAGCAGCATACGTAGTCTGTTGGGTCCCCATTGTTCTAGATAGGAGGTCTATTGTCTTTCGAGCCTTCTGATTGGTCGAGAGGATATGTCGATCTATTGTTGGGGGAAATCGGAAATATCTTAGAACGAGGCTCGGGTGTGGTCGGAAGCCTTCGGAGAGGGCTCGGGTCCCTTCGGAACGGGGTCGCAATTATGTTAACGAGGGATGATGTCATGAGGCAAGAAAGAGAGACACTTGAGTAGTTATTATACTAAAGGGGAAGCGAACTTATATGTGTAATCGGTTGAGTCACTGCACACATGTGGGACAGAATTGGTGGCCCTGCGCAAGGCGCATGCGCGAGGCACAACGAATGCGCAGTAACGAAAAGCGTTGTAAAACGTTGTGAAGCTGAATAAAAAAGGCGAAAGGGAGAATCGAACTTACAACATTGGGATGTTGGAAAGGAGGGAATCCCGTACTAACGTTAACACCATGTGCTAGCGCGTTCCGAACTTAAAGAAAGAAGAAAAAATAAATAAGTCTTTCCGACATTGATAAACGATCAACATCGAAAAGAAGGTCCCGATCGGGATTCGAACCCGAGCTTTCTGTGCCACAAACAGACGTACTAACCACTATACAATCGAGACCACCACAAAGAATGAGAGTAAGAATATCACACTTTATTAAAAAACAACGTCTCGGCTGGGAATCGAACCCAGATCTTCTGCGTGACAGGCAGAGATACTAACCATTATACTACCGAGACCAAGTGACAGAATCTGTGTAAAAATGAAAAACTTTATACAGGTATATTGAGACTACGTTTAAAGGTATCTTGAAGTTCTAATAAAGCCTCTGGAAAATCGTAAATGTTTCTGATCCCCACAATGGCCGTTTTGGGTAAAAAGGTGGGTAAAGCAAACTCAGACATCTGATCACAGGCGTAGAATAAATCTTGCTGGTGATTGTACCAGAACCAAATGTTGCGTTCCACATCGTACACGTACAGGATTTTCTTGAGACGTTTGGCCATTTCGACTGACCAACCGGTACCTCCAAAGCATAAGTTACATTCAGGTTGAAAGCTTGTAAAAGCCAGCACCATTTCGGCTTGTTTCACCACATGATAATTCCGGTGAATGTACTATAAACTGATGGGATTGCTTAATGGTTTGTTGAGGCGATTGGAGACTTGGTTTGTGATTGGAATGGCTTCTCCCAACTGTTGATGCGTTAACGGGTGCAAGTATTTGCTTCGTGGATGACAAGGTGGAATTAGGATCTTGACAGCTAAACCAAAGTCTCGTGCAAAACGTTCTGCTTCTAAATCAACCCCATAAGCACCACCACTGATAATCGTAAAACGTTCAACACCCAACATCTTGCGTCAAAGAATGAAGCAAACACAATGTCAAAGAGTAATATAACTAGAAGAAACAATGCCATGACGTCATTGTCCGGACATGTTCAATTCCCATAGGACTTGATGCTTTCAGTGGTATAGGTATCAAAACAGGAAATGGCTTTTTCACAAACATGTTCAAAAATCTCTTTGTTATAATTGGACAATAACTTGTTCAATTTATCAAAAGTTAAATTGTGATGCGAGATGCTTTCTAAAATGATGGCTTGCATAAAAGCATTATAAGCTTTTACTTTAGAAGGTTCTATACAGTTGAAAAGGGTGTCCATGTTCATTCCAGAAAAGTCAGTGTTGAATGCAACTCAAGAAAGTCACTCCTTCATCTTATAATCCACATCAGGTGTTCGATGCAAGAATTTAAAAAAGGCCGTCGTTTCTTTGTTCATTTTATTAAAAATCTCTTTGTTCAAAGCATAGAGATTGTAATTCAACTCGTCAAAGGTAAACTCTGTATTAGCCAAGGCTTCAATGAGCAAAGCGCGAATAAACTCTTTGTAGTTGGAAAAGCTTCCAGGATCTAGTTTTTCAACAACGTGTTCATCTCAGTGCACGGTGTCGTAGCGATATCGTTCTTCCAAGTCTGACAGCAGTTTTGAGTCTCGTCAATTTCTCCTGGGCAGATTGAAGTTGCTGCTTTAACGTCTTGATTTTCTGAACTAAACTAGCGCAAAAAATCACGGCTTCTCCCACAATAGCAAACCACTCGTTGTCAGTCATCACTGATGGTGAGTCAACAACATCACTTGCTTATATCGACAGTTCACGCTTCACTGACTTGTCCACCCTAATGTATTTCCTTTGGGACTCTTCTAACTTCTTTTTGAAAAACAGGGTAAACAATGTCACTCGGTTGAGTCATGGTGGTCAAATGAAATTTTATTACACATCACACTTTTATCGCCAATTTTCGCATACATTCGGGTAATTCATCCTTATAAGAAAAATCCCATCTAGGGTCGGTTATTTCTCTTTCAAAAATGTACTGCACTATTTTACATTTGCCATCGCAATTGTCTGGCACCCAATCTAATCCTAACCCCTTGGCAAAAGCATCATCTTTTTCTTGAATGCAATAGTCACATAGAACCCATTCCAACAATTCGTCACAACGCTTTTGCCACAAAACACGCTGAGCATTGACTTCTTGGACCGAGGGTTGAACGTGCAAGGTTTTGCGTAACCACCAACTGAGCTTACACACCAGGACGCGGGCACAATAATCATGCCAAACGGGAAGCTTGCCATCACTGTGATTTCTACACCAATGTATAAAATCGCTAGGTGACATGACATTCGTGGTACCTATAGGCAGTTCATGGATCTCGTTTAAACCGATGGTAAGGTCCACAGTAGGGATATCCATGGCTTGAATCAGCGGTGGAGTAACATCTAGCAAACCCACAGCGGGGAAATCGGAGGGACAATGAGTCTTGTACCATTGTTTGACATCGACAGCAACCAAATTCTGATCTCGTCCAGATGTGTTGTCAAAGGTTAGTCCATGATCGTACTTCATTTGCTCATCAATACTCATTTGGGTCTCATTGGAAAAAGCAAACAAGTCACGTCCAGGAGAATAAGACAACAAAAGATGATGATATCCATCTCGACTACATAAACCAATTTCTCTATAGAGAAAAAACTCATCGGTGGTTTTGAAACCGTGACAGAAAGCAACAACTACAACAGTCTCCACACTTAGAGAGTGAATGAAGTCTCTGGGTAGAGTCATGCTATTTAAAAGGAACGCGAACGTGACTAGATTCACGTCATCCACCCAAGCGTAAACAAGATATTGACGTCATGGCCTAGACTTGCCCGCTCCCCAGGGAGGGATTGACGTCATGACCCAATGCCCTTAGGACCCAAATGCTCAATAAAGTAATGTGTTCAAGTGAAAAAAGTCATTATGTGCAAATTTCAAGAACCAACCGTTCAGCAATTGCAACGAAGCAGAATGTCTGAACTTCAGAATACCATGAACGCTATATTTGGTTCCCCTGATGAGGAGTCCATAACTCGTCCTCACGACCCCAAGATGGCGAATTTTGAAAAATGAATGATTCAACCTCAAGTACTAGATCAAGGAAGCAACAAACGTCCAAAAGGCAAGAAAAACAAGAAAACAGTCAACCCTAAAGAAGTGATCGAGGATCTACCGTATGCTGGAGATGAACTGCGAGTCATCCCTCCTCAGCCCACAGTGCCCACTAACCTTCTCATGCCTGGTCCGTCATTAGCAGGAAACATAGAAGAGTATCCTAGACCGTCTCTCCAAAGCTATGAAGAGATGATGCGAGATGACATGTCCAATGGACCAAGCTCTATGGAAACACAACCTGACCTAGCGCCTGTGAAAGTGTTGGAAGAGGGAGTAGCAGTGACCCAAGATGGTGGAACCGTGGAATTGTGGCCTGTGGAGGAACCAGAGCAAATGGCTAACATGTTGGAGTATTTGGAAGATGAAAACAAACCTCTGCATACCAACTTTGTCCTTCCTAACCAAGGACTAGCCCTGTGTTATACCTATCCGGTCTTTTTTGGAAGTGTTCAGAGAAAGCAGATTGTGGCGGAAGCCTTGTGTAACGAGATACACAGCAAAATACTCAATCAGTGGGGAACCCTTAGCTGTCGTTGTGGATTAGCGCCCAAATTGCAGTTGAGTCAAACACCCAGTAACATGAACAAAGTCTTCCTAGGCTGTCCCAAACCTCGAGAAGCCAGATGTGGGTATTTTCAGTGGATCCATGATCCCCCCAAACCCAACTATGTACCCAAGACAGCCACTCGAAAAGCCCTGAAGAAACGACTGGCGGACATGGTCAGTGACAGGATGAGCCTGGAGAAAAAGCAGAAAACCGAACGAGGATTTCAATTTCCTTAAAGCATTGTAAAAACGTGTGATTGTATTAAAGTTGTTTTTGCTACGTTAGTGCATGTTGTTTGTCATGTTTTACCCTTTCTCTGGGGAGGGTCATTGACGTCATGACCCAGACTTGCCCGCTCCCTAGGGAGGGGTTGACGTCATAGGGGTTTTATTAAATACACGGCATGCGTTGAACCATGATCAGTTATCATCATGAACTTCCACGGGAATGAACCATTAACCACTGAATTTCTCCTAGTATTTGGGGATCAAGAGAAACCCTGTCCCTCGTATTATGGAAAAGACGAAGATAAGAAAAAAGTCAAAATGGTCCTTCAACAAGAGATTCATCCTGAAGTCCATACCAAATGGGGTAATCTAATGTGTCATTGCCAAAAGCTCCCCAAGATGCGGTTAAGTAAGACTGCCAAAAATCTCAACAAAGTGTTTCTTACCTGTGGTGGTTCCGCTCAAGACGCTCGTTGCAAGTATTTTCAATGGATCCATACAACCGTTGTATCCATTTCCGTCTGATCCCATGCCAGACTGGCTGCGAAAAACCTACAAACCAAGACCCCTCAAATCCTTCACTAAAGAAAATCGAGAGTGGATGCACCAAGCAGAGCAAAATGTCGAACAGTGGAAAAAGCGGCAATCCGACCAAGCCTGGTTCAGTCAGTTTGCAGAATCTGCCAAACAACAAGAGCAGCAGCGGCAGACCAAACAAAGTGTAAATCCTTGGAAGAAATCCCTGCCAAGTACCTTTCATTGGAGTCCCGAGATAGCGGAGGTAATCAAGAAACGAGACCAATGGGATGACATCAATGCCATGGCCAACAGCGAGTTTCAAACCTCTGTGTCGAAGACCTTTGGAGGCTTACCTCCTAGTGATGCCATTTTAGAGTCCTACTTGCAAAAGAGAAAAAACCAAGGCAAACACTTATCCCCTGCAGATGAAAAATATTTGCACGCCTGTCATCATCAGTGCAAACCCGTCACAGGATTTTGGCCTCAAAACGAAGCAGCCATTGCTGATCATGTGAAGAGACCCTGGCCCTTTGGTGACTAGCCGGAAAAAGTGTGCAGTTTGGCGTCGTATTTCCGTAAACGAAAGCAACAAGGGTTACCATTAACCCCAGCTCAAGAACGTTTTTTTGAACAATTAGTGGATGTGCACAAAGATGTAAAAACGAGGGTCCATCATTGGTGTTGTCTTAAACAATAAAAAGTGTGAATTGGGAAGGTGTGGTTCTTTGTCTCTAGGGTTAGGGTTAATATGGTAATAAACCCTAGTCCCAAGGGGTTAGGGTTAGGGTTATAAAGCAACCCAATCTACTCCATTTAGTTTTATTTTGAGGTCATCATCATGTCCGCTAAAAGGTTGTTAGACATGACTCGCGCTTGGCATGATTGTGAAGTTGAATTGAAACAACTCCGAGCCCTTTTACAGGTCCGAGATAAACAAATTGAAGACATGAAAGGGGAAATAGCTGTATTACAAACAGATAATGCTCAATTGCGGTACAAGTTGCTCTGTCCAAAGTGTCAAAGATATCTTGATTCAAAAGAACCCTGTGATACCATTTTGGCCATACCATGTCCTTCATGTATTGGAACGGAAGGGTATGCCAAAAACTTTTTTGAAGTATAAAGCACAGCCACCTCCTCATAGATATCATTGTTCACCATGGAAGCCTTAGAGTATAGATGCACTATGTGGATTTGTCAAAAACTAGCCCAAGACAGACCCATTCCAGAAGAGCGCTGTGAACCTATTGCCTTATTTGAGTATATGATGGACACCCATCGCAGTTGGGGTTGTTACGCTATTTACATCACCTGGTTGCAACGTCATTTTCCCACGCAGGGACCATTGATTTTTCACTATTTAAAGACACACTATTCTTCATGGACGTATTCATTGTCCTATTTGTTAGCACAGTGGTTCATGTATCATGGCGCAAAAACTGTCGAACGCCTATGTCGATCCTTCCCAACCTGGCTCGTTAGGAGGTGTGGCTAAATTTGCCAAAGCCCATGGACTCGCTCAATCCAAAGCTCGTCAAGTGTTAGAAACCATGTTGAGTTACACGTTACACAAGTCCCGACGTCGTCATTTTCCAACCTTGCCCGTCATGGTCTTTAAAGTCGATCAACAGTGGGTGATGGATCTGATGGACGTCCAGAAATTAGCCAAATGGAATAAAGGTCACCGATACATTTTAACCGTGGTGGATGTCCTGTCCAAATGTGTCTCGACCATTCCCATCAAAAACAAAACAGGTGCGGTGATGGTGCGAGCATTACAGACGTTATGGAAACAAGCTAGCCCCAGACAACCTCAACGGGTGCAATCAGACGACGGGACAGAGTTCATGAACGCTAAGATGCAAGCCTTTTTTTAAAAAACACCAAGTAGACCATTTTTCCACCCAAGGGGATACAAAAGCCGCTTTAGCTGAAGTGTTGATTAAAACGTTAAAAACCAAACTGTACCGTTATTTTACTGCTGCCAATACCCGCACCTACTTGAAAGCCCTTCCCCTCATCGTGGAGCAATACAATCACACGGTTCATTCCAGTTTTCAAGAAAAACCTGCTCATGTAACCCCGGACAATGAATATTTGATTTCGAATCGATTGTATAAAAAGCGGTTACGCAAACGGGCTCATCCTAAACTGCGTGTGGGAGATAAAGTACGGTTAAACAAAAAACATCGGGTGTTTCAAAAAGGGTATTTGCCTGCTTGGACAGAAGAAGTCTTTTTAGTCCATGGAATTTCAACCATCCGCCCCGTTGTCACCTACACCCTCACAGAATGGAATGGAACACCCATAAAAGGCACATTTTATGAAGAAGATGTTCAAAAGGTTGTACTCCCCGATGAGGCATTATTTCGGGTGGAAAAAGTGTTAAAACGAAAAGGAAATCAAGTGTTTGTTGCGTGGAAAGGGTAGCCCAAAGAGTATAACAGTTGGATTTGGAAAAAAGACTTGCAAGTACTATGAATGAATTTCGTATCACTCTCATCAATGATCCCACTGATGAATTTCCCAACAATAAAAACAACAATTTTAAAGTCCGTTTACCCACCATATTGAATTTACCGTGAGACACTTGGCAAGCGAGTTTATGGAGTGTCTTCGTGGCTGACGAGGGACATAGTCCCACCGTTCTTTCCTCTAATCAGGATATAGGGTTAATCAAATATCGTTATACTTTCACCCAACGTTATCAAGCAGCGGATAACTCATGGTTGGTGGACTTTAAAGCCAAAGACAAAGAGGTGATCTTAAAGGACGTGATGGAAAACGATTTTCCGGTTACCTCAGGTATTCAATTATGGCATAATATTATCACCCATATGGATCAAACCATGATGAAAGATTTGACGACCACCTCAGTCGCTTGGAAAACAGCCAAAAATGATGCAGCCACTGTATCCTTGAAATCCACTTGGAAACCCACGTTTGAATGGAAACAAGACACGCTGGTTTTAAAAGCCGTCCCGCCCCAAGATGTCTATGCTCGCGATGCGGCCAATAAAGTGCAACCCTTATCAACCGTTGGGTTTTATGTCGACTTTGCTCAAAAGTTTGGCCTCCTTACCACAGACAAGAACGACAAGTATCAATTAGGACCCAATTTAGACTATGCATTACCCACCAACACCTATAATGATACCACACTTCCTACGAGAACCAATCAAAGGTATCAGTGGTTAGGAGAACACTTTGTGGGGATTAAACCACACGATTTAATGGGAGGTAATGAGTTATTCAAAGTCAAGACCGAGGAAGGAAAGCAGTATATGTATCTCACCCGCTACGTCGATTGGCAATTCCTAAACTTAAATGCCTTGTTTAATACACATGTGGGAACCATCAAACAAACAGTGATGTTGTATTGCGATGTAGTCGAATCGACCATCGTTGAGATCCAAAAACATTCGTTGTTGAGAAAAGTGGAATTGGAACGTCGGGGTCAGGGCCGAGCTACGGTAGAACCCCTTCATCGCGAATGGATTCGACTGCGAAGCAAACGAGTGGAAATCATTGAAGTGTCACTCGCTACACCTCGTGGATCCTTGTTGGTCCTGCCTACGGGCAAAACACTGGTGACCCTAGGGTTTCGACGAGTATAAAAGAACCCTCTCCTCTCTGATGGCACAGTCTTTCATCATGTTGGGTGGGTCACTCACACGATATCATACCCCCACTCTGAAAGTAAAAGGGTTTTCACAAGAGTTGGTCAAATTAGCTGGACCCACATTGCTTCGATCCATTGGACATGGCCTTGACGCGTATGAAAAAGGGGCGTCTGCCACAGAGGCCGTTAAAAGCTCAAGCCAAGTGTTAAAACGAGGTCTGAAACGTAAAATTCCCGCAGCCGTAGGTCTTTATGCCAAAACCAAAGCTAAAGAAAGCTATAAAAAGAAACGACAACGTGTCAAAGACATTTTAGGCGTGTAATCATGAGACGTGGACAAAAATCGCAATCGCGTGTGAAACACCAGCGATCGGTGGGTCGTTACAATTCACCCTACCAACGGGGTGGCACTTTCGTAAACCGTGGGAAACATGATTCGTCAACCTGCTAGTGTAATTATTGCGGCCCGTCTAGGTCTGGCAAGAGTAAATTGGTCGAAAGCCTCTTGAAAGAGAAAAAACTGTTTTATCCCCCTCCCCTAAAGATGGTTTACTGCTACGATCGATGGCAACCACGTTTTGATCGCATGAAAAAACACTCCAACGTTCACTTTTACAAAGGTCTTCCTCCTGAAGGAGCGTTAGTCAAATGGTTTAAACCTGAACATCATGGGATTCTCATTCTCGATGATCTGATGGAGGAATCGGGCAATGATAAACGCGTGTTGGATTTATTTACCAAAGATTCTCATCATCGTGGTATTACCGCCTTATATCTAGCCCAAGATCTCTTTCCTCCCGGCAAATTTGCCAAAACCATCAACCGCAACGCGCATTATGCTATTTGCTTCAAAAGTCCTCGTGACAAGACGGGCATCCGTAACTTGTTGCTGCAAGTGTATCCAGACAAATGGCGACGAGCGCTTCAATTATTTTTGAGGTTGATGGCTCGCCCCTTTGGTTATTTTATGTTGGATTTACATCCAGCCTCCGACGATCGTTTTCGCGTATGGAGTCATTTAACCCAACGTAAGGGGAAACCTCAGGTCCATACGTTTGACGAAGATATAAAAGGAGATTCATTCACGAGCGATTCATTAACCATGGCCAAAGGACGACAACGACGGAGAGGGTTGGCAAAAAAGCGCAAACCTGGGGTGGGAAGACAACGTGGAGGGATAGCTCCCTTCTTAGCAGCAGCTATTCTTGCCTTAGTGGCTGGAGGAAAAGCGGCAGCCATGGGAGGACTCGGCGCTGCGGCCAATTATGGGACCATGAAAGCTTTACATGCCTTATCCAAACAGAAGTATAAAAGGAACCGCAGACCCCAAAGGAGGCCTAAAGCACGATGACAGGACGTATGACATGACAAGGAGCCTTTTTAAAAGATGTCTTAAAGGAAGCCAACCAAAACAAACGTCAACAAAAACTTCGCTATGCCAATGCAGATCAAATTAATGCTGTGAGTGAATTAGTCATGAATACCTTGCGTGGGGCGATTCGTCCTGGCAGAAAAACTGTGCCCAAATTAAAACCCTACAGCAAACAACTTCGCCTGATTGCAAGTCCCCGTCAGAGTATAAAAAGAAGACGTCACCTCATGATTCATTAATTAGGCGCAGGTGTTTGGAGTGAGTTAAAACGTTGTTATCATTGTGCTAAGACCCGCTACCGCTATTAAGATGAAACAAGTCCTGTTCCAACGACTGCTATGTGTGCTAGAAGGGTTGATGACGTTGGTCACCCTGTTGAAAAACCTTCACCAACGCATGAAAGAAAAATATCCCAAGAGTGGGGGTCCAAAAACGTGTAAGTATGCCCGTGGGACTTTGATGTTCATTCATTGCTGACCGTTGACGGTATTAGTAGCACGCCCATGGAAAACTCTGTTCAATTTTTTCGGCTAAGGGATAAATACAAATCCGACCTCTTAGATGATAGTCGTCTGACTAAAGCAGTGGGTCTAGCGGCCCAACAAAAACTGTTGCTAGAAAGTCCTGCCCCCGATACCTGGAAAGAACCCCGTTTGAAATCCGTGAACCGACAGTTACGACAATGGACCAAGAAAATTCGTCAGCCTGGGGGTATGCGCGCTATAGGGCGTGATGATGACGACACGGATGATGACGATCCAATAATTTAGCGGTGGGTCCCATGCAACAATTTATGAGTAATATTGCTAAAATTCAGAAGGGTATAAAAAGGAAAGCCACGACCCCTAACGTACAACAAACAGCCGTGACACCGGCTATTAAACAGTCGCCCAAGACTCCGGAAAGCAGAAAAAAACCCAAGTTTTCCTTTAAAACTGGATCGAAAGGAAAGTGTTTGTTACCGAAGACACCTAAAAGTAAAAAGTCTCCTTCTTCTACCTTCAAGACCCCTGAAAAGTCTTTGGAAGAATTAGCCACAGATTTACCCTTTTCAGACCAGTTAGGCGAATCGCCTTGGAAAACTCCAGGTGAATTAGCCAGAGACAGTCTCAGAGCCATAAGAAGACGTACACGCAAATCCCAGAGTGAGGACCGAAAAAAAGAAGGTTTAAAACAAACTGTGCTGAAAAAGGCCACCGAAAAAGCTTTGAAAAAGTTAGCCCCAGCTCCTGGGTGGAAACCCTTTGGTACTCCGACTAGACGCAAACTCGATGGCAAAGACTGGTAAACGGAAACGTTCAAGACCCCGTAGAGGGAGACAAAAAAGCCGTTGAGAAAACAGGCATGGAGTTTCATATTCCCTAATACCGATTTGCTGGCCCTGGCACGAAACTAGCTAAACGTTTGAAACGCGGTGACAAGCCAAAAAACAGGTTAGACCGAATTGCCATGCATCATGACATTACATATAGCAAAGCCAAGAATTTGCAAGATAAATGGAAAGCGGATGACGTCATGATCAAAGCCATTGATCGTTTACCCGGGAAAAAGACCATTACTGAGAAAGTTGTCAAGAAAATCATGCAAGCCAAGAGAAAGCTCAAATTGTAATTTCATTTTCCTTTTCTTCAATAAATGCTGTTTAACTTAACCACCTGCCTCTTTTTGACCCTAACCCTTACCCAGAGAAAACACACAGAGAGTTGCCGCGAACTTGATTTATTTCTTCGTTAAACCTCCCTGTTGATTTAACGTTACAACACTTCGAATGGCGCCACAAAGCTGACCTGTTTCTATGTACAATACTGGTTATGAAAAACTATTTACAACTCCGAAAGCAAGTTGACCTCGTCGTGAATACGAGAGAATCCAAAGGATACGAATGGCGAGTGATCCTGTCGATCACTCGTTTGTCAAAGACCAGACCATATTTCTTTTCACGTTCAATCAAACGAATCCGTTTGTTGGTCTGGTCTCTGTGAAAAAAATGCTCATCCACTAAGGACATTTCTCTCCTAGATGATTGAGGCTGATCGAGTTCTTTCAAAATGTTATCGCGGAGATTATAAAAATTCAAAATTTGTTTGTTCTTGTAATTCAGTGAAAATCCCCTAACCTTACATTCTACTTTCCCTCCCCTGGTTTCATACCCATAGTTTTTCGCACCCCCACTGGCAAATTCTATGATGGGGTCACCTTCTACTTCGTCCGTGAATTCTCCCACAAACACACCTAAGGGAATTTGTACCTGCCCTGGGCGCCATTTACATATGACCGAGTCCGTGTCATAATACAACACTCGCTGTAGTAATGTTTCTAACGCAGAGTACAATTTCAATCTGGAATGATCTGTTGTGAAAATGGCAATAAATAAATTGGTCTTCATGCTTCGTTCCACCTCTTCGTCGGCTCGGGTGGTGACCACTTCCATGACGTCTTCGGAACAGATCCTGACAGCACTGATGTGGTAGGAGGGGTCGTTCAGGATGGAGTACAGTTGATGGGCGCTCTGGATAACATGCGTCTGGGGTTTGTTTTGCCTTTCGCTGAATTTGCCCCAGAAGCTGAAAGGGAAAAAAGAAACAGAGAATCCCATTAAAAGGAGGTTGTTAACTTGCAGACTTTGTCTGCCACTTAAGCTTCTTATTTGCAGACTTTTTCTGCATGATTTCCATACATTTTTCTTGTATTTTTGAGTAAAACGGTTGCATGTCGTTTCATGTCAGACCTTGCTTCTTAAGTGCAGACTTTGTCTGCAACTTATACCTCTTACCAGCAGACTTTTTCTACACTAAACACTCACCTGTTCAGCATCATCTTAGCGACCTGTTTTCGCTCCGGGTTCTTGGCGACCTGCTCCAAACGAATCCCTTCTTTCTCTTCATAGTCACGGAGGTAAGCGTCTTTCTGCTCTCGTGTGTGACACTCGTCCGGCCAGCCCGCCGATTCGTGCTTGATTTTAAGCCAGGTGTTGACATGATCTGCGAAGAGCCTCACCCGTCTGTCCTCTTCTCGAAAATGCCACACCTCATGAATTTTAACGATACGATAACCAAGCTCCCTCTCAGCATCCGTTCTTGATCTTTATGAGGACACAGGTTGGTTCTTTCCAGCCAGGGCTTTTGCTGTTCTTCGCGAACACAGGCGGAGCAGAGGGGGAAGGTGAGTTTCCCCCAGCCCGGACGGGGAGTACGGGATGTAATAAATGCTGCGGGGCCAAGATGTCGACTTGTGCCAAGCCAAAATAATGATCGATCTCTTTGTCCGAGGGATTGGTAAAGGTCAGCGGGAACCGAACCGGGTATTCTTTGTATTTGTTTACCCAGTGTCAAAGGGACGTGACATCACAGTATTTGATGCTCTCTCCCTCTTCGGCTTTGGCGTACAAGGAGACAGCCCCCGTTCTGCCCCCCATAGAAGGCGTCTCGTGGGTCTAAGGGAGGGACCATGTCCAAGTCGTCTAGGAACGCTTTTAAGGCAGGGGCAGTCTTCTTCTCTTCTTGAAATTCACATTCTCATTTTTCTACGACGTGGTAACCACAAAGACGCAACATGGCCGCTTTTCTTTCGGTGGCTTCATACACTTCATTGACTGTACGGTCTGCATGGCAATTTCTTCTGACATTGCGTTACCGCTTGAAACAACGGGGGCACCCGTGATAGTAGCAGCCGTAAAATTCAAAGATGGTATGGGTGGTCTCGTCGTAGCCATCCACGTACACCATCTCGTCTGGGTTGCCGACTTGTACTTCCCCGCCATTGCGCACGTGGCGGACACGCCCCATCTCTCCCAAAAGATGATCTTGATAATACAGCCATTCCAAAGCGATT
The DNA here is from genome assembly GCA_942486035.1 of Porites lobata. Lineage (NCBI taxonomy): Eukaryota > Metazoa > Cnidaria > Anthozoa > Scleractinia > Poritidae > Porites > Porites lobata. Next base: position 49,044 of record CALNXK010000183.1, on the reverse strand, counting down.
TTACTTTGGTTGATGAGGTTTCCACGCCACCCACCTTGCGGTTCTAAGGCAATGAGATCGGTCTCCAATTTTTCTCGTCGCCAGAAGAGATTGCAGGCGCTGGCAATCGTGACTGCTTCCACGAGAGGATTGAAGCCGGCAATTTCTTCAAACTCCGCCACAAACTTCAAACACCCTTCTTTTAATAGCTTGACATCGCTTTCGCAATACTTCAATAGCTCCTCTTGAAAGTTGAACACTGCTTGTTCTGCGACTTTGCGGGCGTGCCATGCCAGAAACTTGTCTCTCTTCTTACTATCCATTTCGTCTGGATGGTAATCTTCTTTTGGGGGGTACTCGCCAGAATACTCAAAATTTTCTTCACGGTTGAAGGCGTGAGGAAAAAACCTTTGTGGAGCTCACGAAGATTGAACGTAGCAGGAAATTTCTCAAGTGCCATGGCAAAGAAATTCATCGAGTCTTTAAAGATCAAGTTCCCCGACTCAAAATAAAGGATTTTTGCACCCTGCGTTAGAGGTTTTTCGACCGCTCGTCCTTGGTCATACAGTGCTTCTAAAATGAAGTTCCCGTCAAAGCCTCTCATGTTATGGAAGGAGGTGATGACTTTGCGGGGTCTTTCATCTCCTTCCACTTCTGTAAGGTCTTCCAGGGCCTGGAGGAAGTCCTCGATGGAATCACTATGAAAGATCTCGTCATCCTCTTCAGACGACCAGCAGATTAGGTTGGGTATAAATACTCCTTCTTCAGTTAACGAACATTCGATATCCGCGAAATTTAAGACGGGGGGAGGGGGTGGACCTTTCTCTTCATTCTGGTCATCATCCTCATTTTGAAATGCCATGGGATCTTCAAATGCGTCTTCTTGGGTGGTGTCTTCTTTCGGCTGGACCGGCTGAATGAAACATCTATGGTTGACATGCTTAAATTCTCCACAGTCAGTGCAGGTGACATGGTAACACTTATGCGGCTTGTTGGGATCAAAATGAAATTCGGCGGAACATTTCAAACATTTTCTCCAGCTTTCACAAATGCTTTTGTCGTCTTTCTTCTTTGCTTTCTTTTTGTGGGCTTCAAAACAATCTTGGCCATAAAATTTGCAGTTGCAGTTTGGACATTCAAGGGTTGGCTTGATCCACTAGCATAATTTGGGCAGGTCTTATTTTTTCGAAGACAGGAGGGGCAGTTCTGTCCGCAACAATTGTGGTGGGCGGCGCCCTCGACATCATAACCCTTATCGCACAGACGACAATAATAGGAACAATTGATAAGGGCAGGGATGCTAGTTAACCCATCGAAATGGTCTTGATGTTTCACCAATGAGATAACATACGGTGTGTTATTGTATTTTGCCTCTTTGAACACAATTAAACATTTAGACGGCTCGACGACAATAAGTTGGTATCCCTGTGGTCCTAGAAAGTCTTGAAATTTTTCCAATTCTTCAAACCCACAGGGGCCTCCGGGAACACCCGCTTTTCGATGCAACATTTTGGCCAATCGTTCTTGAATGGGTCTTCCCTTCCTTAGATTCTGATACTGGGAGCCATTGTCCACCCTCTCCTTCATCGTCACAATTGTCCGGGTGAGACATATGTTGTCTTTATTTTGGATGGTCACAACACAGCTCTTTTTCTTAGCCAATTTCTCCCACGCATGGCGGCCAGGATTGGTTTTTTTACCCCCGTTCTCTCCTCCACAACCTAACCGTTTCACAAAGGTGAGTTCGACATAAAAGCCATCTCGTTGGGGGTCCATGACTTCAGCTGAATTCAATTTTTTGGCTAAATCTTCCAGCCAGGCGCGGGTGTAAGCCCCATTAGACAACCATTCTTCTAAAGGGACATTTCGGGCAGATTGTGACCAGACATGAGTGAGTGAGTTTGAATGGACAGAGACTAGCAAAGAATAATCCTGGACGTTGAAACCCTCGTTTTCCACCACCCGCTGCAACCCTTGAATTAAAGCTTCGGTGATGGCTTCCCCTAGTGGTTCATCTTGCGCATCTCGTAGTTGTTGTAAAGTAAGCCTATATTTCTTTTGGTCTACAATGCCATGAAACGATCTATTTCTTCCCACTGGTGTAAATTCTGCTCGGAAAAGTGGATTCCCTCCTTGTTGCTCGAAGCGGCGAAAGGCAGACAACAGACCCTCATCAACTTCCTACATTAAGGCTATAAAACATGAAAACGAAACGCCTGCATCAACGCTTGATTGTTTTTGCTAATTAAGCCTACATTTTGTTCTTTACGCTTAGAAACGCTTGAATTGCCGTTATTTTTCTGTGTTTTACTTGAAATCTACCTTTCCGCTATGCAACACTCAGTTTGCGGTTATGATTTAAAAACCTACACTTTCACAGTTTACTCACCGTTAACCCTAGTTGGCGGTTATGCTTCGCTCCGTAAAAATAATATTCTGCATTCACTTTGTTTACGTATCCCTACACACAGTTCGCAGTTAAAATTCTGTCTTTTACTTACACTTTCGCCTACATTACTTTTTGTTGACGCTTTGTTACTAATACACCAAGCATTATTGACAAAATTTAACTTCAATGTCGGTATCGATTGCTTCTATTGAGGTTGACTCTTGAACACCTTCCCCGTTGTAGCTGATGAGCTCTATAAATTAATTCGACAGCATTAAAGCACTCCCCTTTCTGCTTCGTTTCAAACACTTTGTTTTACGCAACGGGTAATTAAGCAATCTTACCTTCATTTGATAAATCTTGGTTCATTTTCAAGCAATAACTTAGCTGAATTAGAACTTACACTTTGACAATGCTGACTCGTTGTGATCGCTAATTGCTCAAGACCCTAAGACACTTGGCAGTGAATGAACGATTGTGGGCAAATTGTCGTTCCTTTATAATTGCTGAAACAAAAGGCAGTATTGGCCCTTGAGCTGTTTAGGCTTCATTTGCGTACAAACTCGCTGAAGCGCATTGTACACGTGTAATAGATAATTTTGTTGCTGAGGTAGGCTCTTTCCATTAACGTACGTACTCATTGTTGCCAAGATTGTTGACGCAATTACTATTTCACCTTCGTTCTGCCGGCAAGCAAATTACTTATTTCTAAAAACGCGGGACATTACTTTCGCTGAGCTAGCGAAATGAACTTCATTTTCACCCTTTGTTTTCGGGGATTAGTCGCCTCATCTTATTTACGTCAATGACTAATACTCCCTCTTTTTGTCTGCACGCAATGAACTTTCGCTTTTTTCGCTTTCCCTAGTACGTTAAGTCTTATTTTCTTTTTCCCTTCCTAATTTGATATCCATTACCCCGTCTTATTTCCCAGTTAATTATGAAGACAATTACTTTTAGACTCTTTCAACACTCTTTATTAAAATACCTATTACAAGCGGGACTTTTGGTCGAAGCTAAACTTCCCCGCCCATTTCAATCCATTCTTCAAATAAAGTTACATACAATGCAAAACAATTTTCATGCGCTTTTCGTCTATATTCGGCTGTTGCCCTTAAATATTTCCAGTGGTTCAGATCAATATAGTCATCTATAATTAGTCTTGAAGTTAAAATCCTTAAACAGTGGGCGCACAGTTTGTCAGTACTTGTATTAACCCATTGGGTGTAAAAACAAAAAGCTCTTTCTCCGATTTCCTCTATTGTGCTTCTGGAAATACAAAGGGGTACCTTTCGATTAATGATGCATACACTCTACAAAATTTGACATAGGCTGCAAACAGGTCAAAGTCTTCCGACCGAGTCCTAAATAGAAGCCAGTCTTCAATACAGATTCCAAATAGTCCAATTCTTAGATTTTAACTAGTACATGAGTCCCCCGAATATACCCACAGGGTCACGGGGCAACAGGGTAACACTCTCAGTTCCACAAGTGTTGGTCTACAAAATAAAAAACACACCATTCGTTTACCATCCTATTCTTTGAATAATCGATGGCCCTTTATACCATTTCAAAAGGGTCTCACGTTCCCGATTTGTGTCTACCTCTTCGCATTTCCACGTCAAAATTAAACCATCTAATGTTAGAACAAACTCAAAAATTCTTTCACAATGACTACATCTATTTTTGTTAAAATTCAACCATTTTGTGAATGGAAAATACTTCATCTTTTTCCATCTTCTTATTGTTTGCACAACACTTCTACAATAAACAACAAAATGACACGTTTTCACAATGACAGTAAAAGAATTTTTATGCGCGGTGTCCACTCTAGGTCTCTGACAAAAGGTAGCAGTGCCAGGGTTTCTCTAAATGAAATTCAAAAACCAGACAGTAAATGAGGGCCTCCACTCGACATCTGGGACCAGTCGAATGAGGTCAAGCGACGATCTACATACAAATACATAATTAGTTTTTACCATTGACCTAAGCGAAAGCTACTAATTACTGAAACACTTTACCGATTTAACTATCTGCCACTGCACGGATATTAAATGCGATAAACGCATACGCCGGCCAATGTCTGTTTTAATTTCCATTGCTGTACGCTCGGTTCATAAAACGTACAAACAGTGCTACGGGCCACATTCCGTTTTGGTTTCCACCTGGGTATGCTTTTACGATTTGTAATGTTAGTCTAATTTAATGGCGAAAGTTGGCAAAGTAAATTTTCATGGATAACGTCCAGTCAAGATCTCTTAATGTCCTTGTGTCCATAAGCGTCTCTCTAAACAAAGAACAATCCACGCCTTTAGCTAACTTCGCTGTAGCCATCACACATGGCTGGGATACAAGGGCAGGGTCAAGTTTAAGTCTTCTAACACAAGGAATTTCAATGAGTACGTACCGAAAACGAAGTTTTTGTTCCTCTCTGAACCTGTCAATCCTTTCATTGAATTCCCTTTCTTCCAGTGCAATACGTACAGTATGCCATGGCGGCAAAAACTTTCTGGCTTGCTCCCCCGGGTGTAGCACAGCTTTCAGACTTAGTTCTTGAAGGGACATCATTTTCGATTAAGAAACAAGGTACAACGGTAAAGAGAGATGAGGCTTATTTCATGCTTCTTTTCTTTTTTCTAACTGTTGGCTTTTCTTTCATTGGTGCTTTTTGGATTCCCCTGCGACTTTTTCCAACTTTATTGGTTTAGCCTATTCCCTTGTGTTTTTCACACACCTAGCATTTGCTAAAGCACATGGCAAGACACGCTCTGTTGTGCTGTTTTTGCTAACGAAGCTTCAAGCAATGAAATATAAAGGCTTAGTAGACCCCCAAAACAAGCAGTTCGGCAACCTGCTACCTTTCAAGGTTCAAGTTATCATTATGTTCTGGACCCACTGTTTCATGACCAATGACAGAAGGAAAAAAATGAATGCAGAATTTACCCGCCTTCCCCGTTGCCTTGGAACAGACATTCCAAAGTTCGTGGCATTTTCGTTTTCAAGCGGTTACAAAAGTTTTTCTTCTGCTATGGAAAGCAAACCATATCCTCGCTTTTACGGTTGTCCTCACTGTTTCAGAAGGAACACACAACAAGTGTCGGTAAGTTTGTTCATCAATTTCCCTTCAGTTTTATTTCATGCTTACCACTAAGATTTTTTCTTTTTCTTGTAGATTGATATGATTGTCGCTATAGGAAACGAAGATAAACTATATGATGCAAGTTTGGCCCATATTTTGGAGTTTTTTAGACAGGTTGATCCAGAGATACAGCTCTTTGAACTACCGGTACACGGCAAGAGACCAAATCAGAGGATTAAGGTAATTCCCTTGAAATTGCTGTACTATCAAACTTTTTTTGAAACTTGGCATAATCAACATTCATGATATGAACATTGAAAAAATGCAATAAAAAGATGAGGTCACTGTTCTCGTTTACGCGTGAGCAGTCTCTTAAACTGGAGTATTTTTACTGGTTGCGCGTTAAACATTCGAATCCTCTTCTTACAGACTTAAGTCTTTGTTACTTGAAACACACAAAATTTTATCTTGAACATTAAGCTTCTTTTATTTAAATAAGCAGAATTGCTTCATTTAATTCATTTTTGATTGCCTGGTTGTGGGCATATTGCACTTTTTCGGACAGCTCCGTGGTTAGCTTGAAGTCCTCGCCTTGACCCAAATATACCAAATACGAAACTCTTTTCCCCAAAAAAATCATGTTCTACTATCAAACTTTTTTTCTTCTTCAAATATGTTCTTTATTAGAATGTTCTTAGCAAATACCTGGGAAAAAAATCTCGGGTCCCCCTGCTTGTTTCCTCACAAACTGCTGTGAAAGGTGGACATGGTTTTGAGATCGCAGCCAGGGTCGTAATTTGCGCGGCGGGGACTGGGGCGAGATACAGAATAAAGCCCACCGTGTTCGAAGTATGCACTTGAGATCAAGCTTGTTTTCGGTTGTTTTCATGTGTTTGATATCGCCAACACAGAAATTCAAACTTGAAAAGAATACATTAAATACCAAGGAATGAGGTAAGTCAAGGTTTGATGAGATTTTGGAGTTATGAATCTTTATTTTGGACTATTTTGTAGCGCCGGCGTTCTGTTTAATTCCAGTGAGCCTAAGAGTTCGATTTTTTTGCTATTGCACAATAATGCTTGACAAAGAAACTTGAAGAAAAGACTGTTTATTTCTATTCTTCATAGCGGGGCTCCCGCGCGCGCGAAGCGCGCGTGGGACAGAGCCCCATACTCATGGAATATGGTCAACCTCTTTTCGTTTGGTTGTCACGTGATTGACCGAGCGTACGTACGTACGTACGTACATACGTACGTACGCGTCTACAGATTGTACGGGTGGGGTAGGGGAGACTATAAAAAGGAAGGGAGGGGTGTCTCAGGCGTGTCTTGGCAAGTCCACATCTTTAATATAGGATTTTAGTACAGGACATTCAAAATGTGGTCAATTGACAGCTGTCAAAACAGGATAGCCACTGACCAGTATCCCATGACCATATCGCGGGCTCATGTGTCAACTCATCGAGGTGACGTGATTTATTTGGAAGCTGTCCGCTGACCAGTTAATTGTTTTACTAGATCGCGAACAATCTCATACTAGTTAAACTGATAATGCACACATATTGGACATCAATGTTTTGATCAATTGACAGCTGTCAAAGCAGGGTACCCGCTGACCAGTATCACTTGACCGTATCGCGGGCTCAGGTGTCGACCCATCGAGGTCAAGTATTTTTTTGAAGCTATCCGCTGACAAGTTACTAGTTTTAAAGTGATCGCAGGCTCAAGTTTTTTTTTCTAAATTCATATGAAACATGTTGTGTTTATGTGCTACACAATTAAAATTTTGATTGCAAACTGACCTCGGACGCGAAAATTCAGCCAGCTGTTACAGGCAGGGAAGACAGTTGGTTTTAACTTTTCTCACCATGGTCACGCGTTGGTCACGCTCTACGTCTAATTTTTATGCTCTGATTGGTCAAAATTTGACAGGTGAGTTCATGCGGAAAATTTATGCAGCATCTTGAATCTTGTTTACTTTGACAGCTGAAGCTGACGGAGTTTTGTGTCAACTTGTGATGTTTTTAACTGTCTTTTTCCACTGGATGTGCAAAACGAAATTCAGCTGCTATCAGGAGTCTTCTGTTATTCATGGCTAGTTTGTTTATTGGGTTTTTGGTTGAGGAATACGTCGCTTGTCAAAGTCGGAAATCCGATTTCGGATGGCATCGTTTTCGTTTTCACCTTGCTTGATGCGTAAGAGGATTGCAAAGTCTGAAGCGATACTGGCTTTTCTTGATACCTTTCAGGAGCTGCATCTCGAATGGTAAGCCAGAGAAACTATTGTATTTGATGTTTGTTTTTTGTATCTAATTTAATGAAGTCGGGCGTAGTTTATGCGGGCATTTAGTTTGTGCACGTTTGTAAGATTTGAGACAATGATCTGACCGAGTATCAGGTTTGATATAAGCTTACAGAACTTTAAAAAGCCTTTAGACAGTTTCTCACAGCAAATAGAAAGAAAACGTTCCAAAGAATATTTAGTTATAATTCTGGCCGGAAAAGAAAGCTTTGAGCGATTTCTTTGCCTCGAGTTCGTCTTTGAAAAAAGCAAACACCGGGAAGCCGGCTTAAAACATAAACTTAAGCTTGAAGCTTGAAGACTCAGGATTTTTAGGGACACTTTAACACTTGTCTTCCGGAATGAAAATTGTTGTCTCTGTATATGTTTCACCGAATTATATTTCTTTTATTGATTGTTAGTAGCCTCTCTTGTAATTTTAATCGCTGTGCCGATTGTTTTCAGTCGTTCAGTGAACATCGCTTGCAGGAGTTATTTAACTCAAATGCCGCGCGTAACTCTGTTAATGTTCATTCAAACACTCGCCACAGCTCGCACTACAAAAGTGAGAACCTGATGGCCGTATAGGTGATTTTGGAAATTTTTTTTAACAGTTTATGAATATTGAATGAGTGCAATTTGTATTGTGAAATACTGCTTTCTGTCCGAGGTCTGCCGGTATGATAAAAACAGTGCCTCATACTACTGTTTCACCTCAGATGTGATCTATAAATGGTATAAAAGGTTGGTTTACACGCACCCAGATTTGTTGACAAGATTTTGCAAAGTAAACTTGTCGAACGCAAAAAAGTTGGCCTGATTTTTTTTTTCCACTTATTAATCTACGGTGATCAAGAGCCATTATGGCTCTTAAATGTGATCGAAGATGATTACCAGTTTTTAAGTGTACATATGAGGCTATCAACTCGATGAAAGATTTGGTTCACTCTTGGGCTGTTTGCAAATTATTTTTCTCTAAAATCAGGTAGCCTTTCCCTCAAAAGTCACATAAATGTGCTCTAAAGTTAACTGAATTGTGGAATTCGAATACAAGTTTATTGTTTAATTTGAATTATAAATTTATTAATGGGAGCCTCGCTTTTAGCCCTGGCTAAATCTATATATTATGGTCGCTTGTTTGGTTTCTATACACAGCAAAATGTGAATTCAGCAGCAAACTTCCCGTTTACATCAAAGACTGGTCTCCCTCGCGTGGTTCTGGTGCTACGGTGGGTCTTATTTGTTCCAGAAATATTGGTCTCTCCACTCTCGGAGTTTGAACAACATATATACAGTAGCGATCCCAGGCCAGATACTGGCTCGTTAATGCAGTTGGAGAGCCGTAAAGCTGTCCCACAGGCTTCACAGCCACCATAATCCAAAGCCTCAGCCAGGACATTTTAATAATTCCACAACTCGACGGTCGCGAAGTGAAAAACCACTGCAGACTTCGGGATCACGCACATTTCTTTCATTTTCTTGTTTTTCGATAGCAAAACAGGAAGCTGTCAGCCGATCTGCGGCATTATTATTGCGAATAAAAGCTTTAGCTCTGCAAAGCGGCCCATGTTTGTTCTTTTCGCGCTAGTGGGAAGAACCGCCGCCATCTTGGATGTCGCAATGTTATGCGCAGTAGAGGGTGCGCAGTGCAAAACAAGAGAATTACCTTAAGGATAATTTGGACTTTTTGTTAGACTATTTACACGACAGATATTCTCGTTTACCAGCTGCCCTTTCCTTTATTTTGTAATTTTGCGATTGATATTTTTGAACATGTAATTTTGCGTTTGATATTTTCACACATTACATATTCTTATTCCTTTAATTGCATATTGCATCATATGTTTTACTGACTACTCTTTCCGACCCCTTCCATTGATCACCCGAGCCTCGTTTTAGCTTCTTTTAGTTTTCTATATGTTGGGTAAACTCTTTCATTGGTTAATTTCGATTCCCCATCGACTTTTTTAGTCTCGATTGGTTTAGCCTATTCCCTTGTGTTTTTCACACACCTAACATTTGCATAGAGCACATGGCAAGACACTTCTGTTGTCTTGTTTTTGCTAACGAAGCAATGAAATACAAGGGCTTAGTAGACCCAAAAAACAAGCTGTTCGGCAACCTGCTACCTTTCGAGGTTCAAGTTATCTTTATGTTCTGGACCCAATGTTTCATGACCAATGACAGAAGGAAAAAAATGAATGCAGAATTTACCCGCCTTCCCCATTGCCTTAGAACAGGCATTCCAATGTTCGTGGCATTTTTGTTTTCAAGTGGCTACAAACGTTTTTCTTCTGCTATGGAAAACAAACCTTATCCTAGCTTTTACGGTTGTCCTCACTGTTTTAGACGAAAAACCAAGCAATACTCGGTACGTTTGAACGTTTATTTTATTTTGCAATTCATTTGCCCTTTGTTTTCGGGGATTAGTCGTAATCTTATTTACGTCGATGACTATTTCACAATCCTTTACATTCAAGCAATATTTCTTAAACACACTTTTTCTTCTAGATTGATATGGTTGTGACAGAGAACAAGCATGAAAAGAAATTCAACGATGCTCGAATCGCTCTCATTTTAGATTTACTGCGGGCCTATTACGGACCTTCCATTCCATTGTACCGATATCCAGTTAATGGAACGCAAGGCAATCCAGTCATTCTCGATTTATTGGTAAATGGATTTCTTCTTGACTGGCTGATCGACTGTTTTTCCAATATCTCTGACTTTCCTCTGACTTTATAATACTTGTAATTTGATTAAACAAATTTATTCACAACGTTTTTCGTTACTGCGCCTGCGTTATGCCTTGCGCATGCTGTGTCTCTCCTTCTCGCCTCATGACATCATCCCTCGTTAACATAATTGCGACCCCGTTCCGAAGGGACCCGAGCCCTCTCCAAAGGCTTCCGACCACACCCGAGCCTCGTTCTAAGATATTTCCGATTTCCCCCAACAATAGATCCACATATCCTGTCGACCAATCAGAAGACTCGAAAGACAATAGACCTCCTATCTAGAAGAATGGGGACCCTACAGACTACGTATGCTGCTTCGGTTGAACTCGCCGTATTTAGGAATTTTGGTAGATCACTTAGATAGAAATTTAAAAGAGTACGTAAGAACATGCAACCTTGCTTTACCCCCGCATGACAAGTAAAGGATTAGGTTAATTTGTTATCAATTTTAACTGCTTATCATTTTTGAGTACATGGATATAAAAACGTCTAGGAAACGTCCTTGGACACCTTCTTTTCTCAGTTTGTCGAATAGTTTTTGTCGGAGTATACAGTCGAAGGCTTTTCTAAAGTCGACGAAACATGAAAAGAGTAAATTTCGGTGCTTCTGTGGCTTAGATTTCACGTACTTGTCAATAAGCGTTTTTAATGTGAAGATGTTATCAACTGTCCCGTGCATTCTTCTGAAACCACCTTGTTCAGCTTTCAAAATTCCTTTTTGAACCACTTAGTCGTACAGTCGATTGAAGAGAATTGATGTAAAGAGCTTGCCTAGCGTAGAAAGCAAAGTGATACCTTGGTAATTTTCAACTTTGGATCGATCATCCTTTTTGAGAATAGGTACAATGAGGCCAAAACTCCAAAGAGCAGGGTATTTGCCAGTATCTAAGATTCGATGAAATAAATTTACTAAATCCGATTTTATTACTTCATTTAATATATTATCGAAACCTGGAGATTTGTTTGCCTTCAGTTTGTTAATTGCAGCTACGATCTCTTCATCGTTACTGTGGGTTTCCATATTCGTCTCCGGATCTAGTATATTATTGAGAGGGGCCGCATTCTGTTGCTTAAAGTATTTATAAAACTGTTCCGTACTCGCTGTTTCAGCTCCATGTGTTTTTCTTTTTCCTAAGTTAAATATTTTTTCCTATTTGTCGCCAGGTCTCTTTGGAGTTCTGCATATCGATATTAGACAAGCCTTTACTGATACACAGCGTTACTGATATACTCCCGTTTCTTCCGTCTACAACTTTGTTTAAACCTCTTCTTTTTGTTGCGCAGGAGTTGTCTCAGTTCTGAATTATTAGTGTTTTTAGAAATTTTCTCCCCAAGGGCTTGCAAGTTTTCTTTTTCTGTTTCGCATTCCAGATCGAACCATTTGTTTTTGTTATTTTTATTTAATTTTGCTGCCTCTGGATTTCAATCCAGCTTCTTTGCATGCTTCTACCAAAGGTTCACTAATTAATTCAGACGCAGTATCGATGCTATCATGTTTTACAGCTGCTTCTAACCTGGATTAAACTGTTTGTGATTTGAGACCATCCTTAAGTCTGTCCTTAGACTTGATATTCCAGAAAAGCCTATTATATTCGGTCAAGATGAGTTCGGCTGATGTTTCAAAAGAACCTCGGTTAACAAAGTTAGGTTTTATCGCGAATGATAGGTGACAGTGATACGATAAATGTGGCATTAATGGGTTAACAATAAGATATTGCACATTCCTTAGAATACTTTTTGATCCTATGACGTAATCAACAACACTGCTACCGTTATAATGAAAGCAGGTCTTTTTACCTTCCAGATCACCAACAATCCTTCCATTGAGAATTTGTAAATTTAACTCTGTACATGTTTCTAACAAATTTCTACCCCTAGCGTTCACAGTACCTGAATCTTGTGACCGTCTTAAGCATTGTTCGTCAATCTCGTAGTCCTCAGGGACATTCAGGAAAGCGTTGTCATCATCTAAGACTGTTTCCTGAATGTCACCCGTTCGTGCATTATAATCACCCTGAACTATTATGTCACCCTTTTGTGAAAATAAAAACATTTGTTCTTCTAATTCCCCAATTAAATCTTCGCTGCTATTTCTTTCATAGTTTGGAGGGCTTAAAAAAACTGTTCCTATGTATATATCCTTTTGAAACAACGTTTGAAAGTTGAAGTAAGTTTATCAAGTTTACACCATATTATGTTTTTGTTTTCAGACAGGATGTACGTGACTCCTTTAGCGAGTTTTTGATTTATATATACGGATAGTCCACCGGAAGATCGGTTTCCCGATTGATTCGTACAATTAATAAAATGTTTGAATCTGCTTATATTCATTACCGTTTCATAAGTTGCATGTGTTTCAACAAGTGCAAAAATGTCATGTTTGTTAATTATGATTAAGAAATTGTCTGTTTTTAGTCTATTTCCTACAATGCTACTGTTAAAACCATTCGAATTCCAGAACCCTATTCGCAAATGACGTGACACACGGAATGGGAAAAGAAAACGGAAAGGGATTACTTATCTCATTAACATCTCGCTCTCTCTTAGATACTCTGCAATGAGGTTGAGAGCTTGTAATGGTTGATCATTGTGATAGATCCTTCTTCGGCTTTCGTTATAGGGCTGTTCTCTCTGAGGACCGACTGGGACGTGGGCAAAAGCACGTCTATTCCTTGGAAAGCTTTCGAGGTTTCTGCCCCGAAGTCCTAGGTGGTGTTTAATGTTTGCTACAAGTTTTTTTGTACCGATTTTGTTGTTCAGGTGAACGTCATAGTAGAATACTTGCTCAATTAAGTTTGCGTAGTTGTCGCACGTTACTCTTTTGTTGTCGATGAAAGTCACACCTAGATCTGTGCATATGCTTTAGTAGTGACAGTTGATTTCATCAATAGGCTGATTTTTACTGTTATCCCGTGGGACGTACGTCAGTCTTGAAATTGCTATCGTACTATTCGGCCATCTATACTTTAGGTTGACGAGGCAGTTTTCCATTTTTGTTCTGATTTCATTTGCGGTCAGTTTCCCAACATCATTTGTACCGGAATGGATTACAATGTAATCATAATCATTTCTTTCCTGCATGTGGTTGGTGTACTGGCTTATTTCCCTCGTTCCCCCAGCGATAGTTTGTTTGTTTACATAACGGTTTGGGGCGAACTTGCGTTGCTGTATTCCTCTTATCACCGAATCTCCTAACAACAGCACTGGTTCCTTTGATAATCGTTCATTTGAGTTGTACACATGATTCTGATTTGAGGAGGATGTAGAAGCAAGTTGATCGTTGGGCTGGGAGATTGGTGGTTGCGTTCTTGTAGCAGTGGGACTTGAAGTAGTAGTAGATGATGGATTAGGTTGCGTGTTTGGTGGGATAGATTCAACGAATGAGCGATTTTCCTCGACTAGAGTTTCATACCTGTTTGACGTAGCTACATACTGTGTATGTGTACTCATTTGAGTCCGCTATTACCATTGAAAGTTGTGATGAAGGGTCCTGAGGGCTTGTTTCTTGTAACTGTGAGATGAGTGACTGTTCAGATATACACACTTGATTTTTAATCTCATTGAGTTGTTGTAAAATGTGTTTGATCGAGTCCTCAGATGATGCTTTTAATTAGTTTTCAGTGTTTTAAGATCCGAAGACAGTTTGGAGGATACATTTGCAATTTGCTTTGCTAACTTTTGCACCTCTTCGCCGATTTCGTCCTTAACCGCTTGAATATGATTTTCGCAGGATAGTTTTACTTCTTTTGCTTGGTTTTTACACTTTTGCTCTAAATCTGTTAACTCTATCGTGCACTCACTTATTTCTATGGAGTTAGAGGAAATATGACTTTCAATCTTCTTGTTAGTAAAGTCGCGTTGTTTATCTTTGATGAAGGGGTCGAACTTTTCATAACGGTCATCGTGATCACTTGTTGGTTTCAAATTCAACACTGGTTCAGTAGTCTCAGCACTTCCACTGTTAGGCGTTACCTCGATCAGAGTATCTTGAGATTTAGTTCCGTTTTCGACAATATTCCGAAGCTTTTTTACATACTGATCCTTTTGTGAGCCTTGCACTTGTAAAGTTTTTGTGGAGGAATAGAAGTTAACGGTTACCGATTCAAACTTTAACACCTCTGTGTTACCGTTGGAGTTTACGCTCACTAAATTATTCTCATCTCCTCCTTCCAGTTCAGCGATCCAGAAGTCTCGTAGGGTTTTTAAGTCACTGTTCCATTTAAATTGATTCTTTTGACGGTTAAAACCAAATGTGGATTGATTTCAGTCGGAGCAATATCAGGGGCACCTAGCGAGAATATAGTTCAAAACCACTTAAACATAGCATTGTTAAACGTATTTTAGTATTTAAACGGTAGATATAGGCATATTTTTATCCCCTAAAAATTTTTCATCTGTTCGGATTTCCTAGCTGAAAGTGTAGTGATCCGAAAATCATAGGGATCAAAACTTACGTTTTCGAAAATTTAAGCCAGAAAAAAGGCTCCCGAAAATTCTAGGAGCACCTCATTAAGGTAAAAATCCGATAAAAATGGGCAATTATACCAATTTTTAGATGTTCGAAAATCCTAGGAGAGGTAGGCAAACAAGAAATTTTGCAACAAATCTTCCGAAAATTCTAGATCTCAAATAGTCTTCCGAACAGATATTTTCCACGAATTGATGTTGGGTGCCCCTGCAATATCTGTCGTTGCCGCCGCCATGATGGCCGTCACATACATAAACGATATTTCACACAAACATTCATTTTAATAACCGGTCAACGATATTTCACACATATATAAACGATATTTCATCCATTTCCCAACCCCGCCTCCAGGTAATTATTGCCCAGTCCCCAAACCTCTTAAATCACTGATCCCCTCTAATCTGCAGCTCCATTGTTTTCAGGGATAGGGACATTGTTATTTGACAATCCCTATTGTTTTCCCAGCTAATCAAAAACAATCTTTCAAATAGGTGCGGGATCAAAAAAGACAAAATTAAAGAGGATGTAGATGTAAATACCTAAATACATATATACCGTGACCTAATAAACGCCCACTTCTAAATAAAAGCCTTTTATCTAATAAACGCTCCTCTAGGCTGTTAAAATTATATTAGACTCCCATCACTAATAAACGCCCGCTTTCTCAATAATAAAATTGGAAGTTGCAAATTTTGGTCTTAAACGAGAGAAAGTAACAAAAGATAAACCTCTTGGAACAAGGGTGAGACAACAGCAAAATAAACTGACATATGGTGTAGCCTCCGGAAATCGAACACAGGCCACATGGGTGGGAGGCGAGAGCTGTTATCACTGAGCCACTCTTGCGTTCTAACCCTGTTTAGCAGACACAATCATTTAAAAGAGTGCTATATAAAACACTCCACAGTTGCTAAAGGATCGTTTTCATCCACTCGCCAAGGGGTCATTAAGGACGGCGTGTTACTGAAGAGAATAGGAGAGAAGGCGTAAAAGAGAAAAGTAGACGGACAGCTACAATCGAAAAGTAAAAAGGCATGATCATCGTGATGCCCCATTTGCCATTTGCCACATTTATATTGTCACAAATACTCAGGACTCAGTATGGGAGGGACTGGAAATAGAGCTGTACTGACGCTGCACAAGTGAAACGCAGCAATGATTTTTTAAAAAATATTATTTGTTTATAATATTTTTCACATTTTTGAATATAGGTTCGAAGCCTGGAGCCCCACATATCTCTTCTCCCAAAGTTTGGGTGACAGCCTTCAACAACGTCAGCTTACGATGCCTGGTTGGAGTAAGACCAAGCGACTGTTATAACAACGGATTACGGTGGCGTTTTATTAGCAACAGCTCGACGCCCCTAAAATCCGGTGAGAAGTATGACATTCAACAAAGGAAAACCAACAAAAGATGCAAAATAGATTTCATTATCACCATTTTTAACGTTACTTATACTGATGAGGGGACGTATAAATGTACGTACCTCTGCGAAATAGACGACGACCCCAGCTATACCAGTTCTACAATCCAGTTGAAAGTATTCCCTTCACCAACAGGTATGAATAATTGTGTGATAATTAGCAGTGCATTTTCAAAAGGTGTTAGAGTAGGTGAAATTTTTCGTTACAAAGAAGAGGGAACAAAAAGGATAAATTTTAACTCTTATTGCTGAGAAAATGTAAATTAATGACCTATCCAGTGTGTGCCGGTTATAAAAAATCTTTCTCTTCATTTTGAGTTATTATTTTGCAAAGAAACGATCGTGCAATGTGTAGTTCCAGAAAATATCCATACCCCTCACGGAGGGCAACTAGGGTTTGATAGATTTTGCTGGCATAATTTTTGGCATAATTCGTCATTACGAGCATAACTTTCAATGCATGTATTTTCCCGAAAAAAGCACCGCTAGCATAATTTGCACTTTTGGCTAGTTTTTGAGCGCAAAATTGTCTTTTATTGATCATACAATCAAATTGTTTTTGGCCCGAGATAAGTGTTACGGGCAAATTTAAGTGACAAAATCAACTTTTTGTCTGCTTATTGTCGCATTCATGGGACCTGGCTCCCAAAGGTAATGACTTAGGATCTTTCCACAGGACCCAAGACATGCGCATAACTGACTAGCTCTGTTATCCAAGATAGCGTCCGTGTGCTGGTATTTTCTTTGAATGTTTATAGTTTTCAGAGACTGAATTATGCACTCTTAAGGTTCCTACATGTAAATAGGGTAAATGTTTCTCCCATTTACTTGTTTGTTGCATTGTTATTGAGGTACTTTTATCAAATTTGAAGAAAAAGGTAGAAGCATAATTTCTGCATATTTAGCTTAAATTAAGGATAATTTACAAAAATAAACTTAAATATTGGCATAATTTTAGAAATATACTATGCCACTCTTTCGAGTACAATCTCAACGCCTAAGGGCAAGAGAAATTCCGAGGGGAGGGGAGGGGGGAAGGCAGTGCAAAAACGAGGCAATTTCCGAGGGGGTTGGGGTGGCTTTTCGAGGTGTTTTTCCGGAGGCTCTGGGTAAGATTATTGAGTTATTAAAAAGCAACAGCCGCTCTGTTGAGCAAGCTGTCTGTTATTTCCGACGATCTTTTATTTATGGACGGCTGAATGTGTTTTGAAACGATACCAATTTAAGCACTGAAGCACACGTACCAACTCCGCCGTATGGCCAGTACCTTACGCATGCGCATAGCCATATCACCCGTTTAGTGGCAGCCATGGACAGCTGTTTTGCCCTTATTGGGGCTCATCAGGGTTATGGTTTTGCGCATGTGTAAGGCACTGGCCATACCGCAATCTCGTTCCCAGAGTCCGCGCGTTACTCTTGTCCAGCGGATCAAGAGTGACACGAACTCTTGGAACGAGATTGGCCATACCGCGGAGTTGGTACCTGTGCCTCAGTGATTATATTGGTGTGGAATATTTTTTCCACATCTTATGTAATAATAATAATAGTAATAATAATAATAATAACATTAAACAATTTCTATAGCCCCAGAAAGTTTTTTTTTAATGACGACAAATTAACAGTCAACGTTAATACAAAGCAAGAGTAAAAAAATAAATCAATAAGTCGGTAAGCAACAAAACTTAAATACAGCTTCAACACACACACACTCAAAAAACAAAAAACAAAATATAATAACAATAGAAATAAAAGGTATTGGAGGATAAAAGCCCGTCAGTTGCCACAGATATTTAATATTGTTTGCCACAATTTTCAATGCGATATTGTTCAAAAAGCTTAGGTAAAAATTCATCTTAATTAGGTTTCGTTACGATGTTCTTGCAAGTGTATAAGTATTTTTTTTGCAATAAAGCCAATAGAAGGACTTTGCTTTGAGTTGAATTTGACATTTGCAATGGAAAGGAGTCTTCGAATGTATTAAATAAAATCTGCTTGTTTGAAGGTTGTACATTCTCTTTATGATATTCATTAAACCACCTTAAAGTTTTGGAAAAGAATTGCTTTGGCTCTGGACAATTGTATAAAGGCGAGAAAGTCACGCCCAGCGGATTTAAACTAAATAAATATTACAATTATAACAAAACGGGTCCTCAATTATATTCAAATTATTGCTTTATAGCTTTGGAAAAAAAAGTTGAGCGCGTAAATAGGTTAGGGTTAGTCTGTTAAACTACTGAAAGACACGGCTGTTTATACTGGGACGCAGTCATTTAGGCATGAACTGTGAAATAACCGCGCAGAATCGTCAACCCCCCTTTCAGACGATAACAGTAACTCTAAAGTGACTCTAAAATGCTGGATTAAGACTGGTGGAAATGTGCAAGATTTGACCTGGCAGGGCCTTGAAAGAAACTTCCGGGCCAGTGAAGGTCTATACTTACTACAAAACTATTCGACCGATGTAAATCAGTCACGTGGATGTTCTTTTTTTAATAACATACGCTAGTGAGCTTTTTCTCCTTTTTCCTCTTTTGTAATTCATGGTTTATATAAAAACATCATGATGGATAATTTTTGGTCCTCTTTTTACATGTATTATGAATGATCCTTGAAGACCTCGTAGTTGGCTGACATAGAGGATATTACATGGCCGCGCGGAGATACGAAATTTCTCTTCGAGTGTTGAAAAATATTTCACGAGTAAGCGCAGCGAACGAGTGAAATATTTTTTCAACACGAGAAGAGAAATTTCGTATCTCGAAGCGGCCATGTAATGTTCTATTTATTATATAAACACCAATGAAATACCAAAGCATTTTACTTTTACAGTTTTTTGGTATGAAAGGCGCGATTTATTATGTAGCCATAACAAAGGTGTTATTTTCACACGTGAACATAACATGTTATTTTCACACGTGAAGATATCAAGTTTTCGCGCGAAAGCTCACCTGGTATTTCATTGGTGTTTATATAATAAAGAGATTTAATTGCATGGTAACGTCAGCCCTTACGGTTAGAGTAATATCATAAAGCGGTTGAAGTTTCGTCCGGCTGAATCACCTTCAACGTTAACAAACGCACTTAACTGAGTCCCTAATTTAAAATCAACATATGAACTGCAGTAAAGCATTAGGGAAAGTTCATTTAATATGACAAGGGGGGGGGGGATGAAGATATTGGGGGGGGGCTCCGAAAATTTTTAGACACCCGAAGGGGGGGCTCTGAAAAAATTGTTGCCCTAGGAGGGGGGGCTCCGAAAATTTGTATACTTCAAAACCAACACATGACATCAGCATACAGATCTGATGGTTTTCAACTCAACAATTTAATGACCTGTGCAACTCAGCTATATCACGTGGTTTACAGATATAACAAATGTAGTCTCAGTAATTATTACACTCTTGTTCATCCCAAAAATGCTTTAGAAAATTGTATCACAACTGTATCTCAAGTTGGTTATAGTATAAACCATTGAAGATAATAACGGTAAATATATTTAATACAGTCTAGCGATCTTTTTTCAGGGGAGCAAAGGAATTGAAGGAGGAGGAGGAGGGGGGGCTCTGAAATTTTTTCGACTACCAAGGAGGGGGCTCCTAAAAAATTGAACCGCTAGCGAGGGGGGCTGCTAAAATTTCAAGCTTCGAGTTTCAATATCTTCATCCCCCCCCTTGTCATATTAAATGAACTTTCCCTTAACGAGTTTGTTTTAGGAAAGTGTCACTTAAAAAAGAGAGATCATTGTATCTTAAAACTAACTGAGTGGATGACTTATCAGCTTGGAAAGTAACTAAAGACGAAAAATTTCTTTTCAGTTCCAGTTCAGAGAGTATTTAAGACAAGTTCTCCAGTGGATTTCTATCCTAATACGACGCAAATTGAAGTTAACTGTACCTTTAAGGGATTGCCTCGTCCTCGTGTTGCTTGGTACAATCCAGATAGTACACTAATCATCAACGGATCTGAAAGCTTTTATCTCTACGAGCAGCTGTTTGGAGAGGACACCTTATCTTCTGTTCTTCGAAATCCTAATATCCAAGAAAAACACGCAGGGGATTATAAATGCAAAGGAATGAACAACATTACTGGATGGTCGAGTGAAAACACTGGGATAATTGAAATGCGTTATCGTTGTAAGTGATCTGATTTTTTAAATAAAGCCACTAATAAACCGGGGTGAGTAAAACTCTTACGTAGACCCGTTTTTTCAATCAGGGCCGGGTTGTTCAAAACCACCGGGTTAGAGCAAAATTTGTTTTTAGATGTTAAAGCTTAGAAAGCAAAGTCAGTTTTATTGATTCTTTTTTTTTTCTACAATTTGATGAATGGATGCTCTAAAAACTAGACAAAACCTTATCTGTGAAAGTGCTTTTAAACAGAAGAAATATCAGCCGTTGCCGCTAATCGGCCCTCGAACAACTAGATCCAGGTTTATAAACGGGTACCAGAAACATAAAGTTGGGGTTGTCCTGTTGCAATGAATAGACATCCCATCCACATGGAATTAAATACTGCGTGCTTCATGTTTTAAAAACCAGCTTCTGACCTCCACTAACACGAGACATCCAAAGTGAAATGATTATAAAAGATAAACCAGTCGGTCACCGGAGGCAGATGTATCTTAGCTACATCAATGATATACTTGCCAAATACTATTACGTGTTCTAGGTAAGAGCGATTGTCCGGCCAGATACGAAAAACCACTAAACAAAACTACCCTTAGAAAGTGGACAAAAAATGTTTGGAAACTATTCCCCTAGGAATGCAGTGACACAAAGCCCGAGGAAAGGGATCAAACAAAAAGTAGAACACGGAATACCTTGTTAAATAGAAGACTCCAAAAAAGCAGTAGACCTGCACCGTTCTAAGGGACTGTGCAATAAATACCTGGAGGGGGGTTCGAAAATTAGAAGGGGGGGCATAGGAAAATATGACAACAAGAGAGAGGGGGTTGTAAAATTTAATACACAGGGGGGGGGGCATTACTTTTTCATTCCTTTTTGCAAACTGGAAAAGTAGTGGAAGAGTTATTAGAGTTCAAATATCAATGCTAACATTGGAATAAAACTGACAAATTTATCAGCTCTAAGGAGTTCCGATCTATGAACTGTTCTTTTTCCTGTCATGCAGTAGAAAAGAAATGCCTCTGTTATACATATTAAAACAGTGCTACTTTATTTACACTAGGATTTAATAAAACAAGAAACTTTAATTAAAAGTTGCAAAAGAAGCACTATACTGTCATGATTCAATGAACAAGAAACATGCTAATGGTAGTACACATGGCATCATAATTTAGCAGAATGAAAAACCCAACCGTTGAAATTTTAATAGCAATACAAATTTAAAGTATGGTAAATAAAACATGTAAAAGATGTAAAAGCGCTTACCATCAAGCTGCTGAAAATGTATCTAAAGCAAAAAGATTTTAATATAAGATAAGTGGAAGCAAGGATGAGTTGATTGATCGAGTTCTCACCCACGCACGCGGGAACCTTAGTGCCGGAGATGCTGTAGAAGATGAGCAATCTCCCAATTCATGCGAAGACGACACAAGTTCAGAGTTCAGTGATTCTGATGACTCTTCAACATACGTCGAAGAGTCATTTGAAGTGATGTTTGTACCGGAGGACGAAATCCAACAAGTAAACTAGGTATGAGGGAAACAGTGGGAGGAGACTTTTATCAAGGGGGGTTAGCCTTAATATTATCGTTATGTGGGGGGGGGTTGAAATTAATTGTTGCTTAATGAGACGGGGGGCATGACTTAGTTTTGGGGCATATTTCCCCCATTTCCCAACCCCCTCCCCCTCCAGGTAATTATTGCACCGTCCCTAATTTGTAAACAGTTCTCTCTTGAAAGAATTCGCAGTTTGTCTCGTTCGCGAGGACAAACGAGAGGTTATTCATAGCGAGCCGTCAGGTTGGTATGAAAATTTATACATGCGCATTAGAACCCAATTCCAACTTTAAGGCCACCCAAGTGAAAAAAGAGAAATATTCATTCCTCCACTAACTAAATTGTTAAGGCTCTGCCCAAGTAATTAGTGTCTGGCCTTAAAACGAATTTCCGCTTTTGATTGCTCCTCATTTCCCCACAAATAAGTCAGTTAGCCGCACTGGATAAGTTAAATAGTCGGTAAATTATATTCTGCGGATCAATTTGTCAGTCTACTGATGGTCACTCAGTCGGTAAGTGAGTTAGTCAGTCAATTAATCGTCCAATCAGAGGACAGGAATTACTTCTTAATTAAAAAAAAAATAGAAAAAATCCTCAGTCTTTACTACAGGTGTCTGATTGCCGTTATAACGTTTTCATAGTTTACCTAAGGATTTTATATTCCCTTCAAGATTTGCCGGGCAAGAGTAGACATGCCCACTGCTTGACGGTCTGCGAAAAACTCGTTCGCATCATGGAACTCAGCCAAGAATTAGGGGAAAACGTGACTTCAAGTTACCATGGTAGCAAAATTTCTGGAGCTTAAAAATCTTTCTTAAGGAAGACGTTCATTTGCATTGTCGAACGATAGAGGAAAAGTATGGGCTACCGTTTTGTTCCTGAGTGCAATCATGCACCGGAAATTCATACATGTTAATTTTTTCGTTTTTTTCTGCTATATTAGCAGGACCGGGACCGTTTGTTGTGATCCAGAAATGTTGCTAGCATGGCAGCGTTACGTAACGACTTCTCCTCTCTATTGGCAATGTTTTGAAGACATTCTTGGTGGCGGAGTGTCGAGTGTCGTCTGCACTTACGGACTAGCCACTAAGCGATACTGAACGCAACGTTTCAATGACAAGTTCCTAGTTCTCATTGGGTTCCCAGTCATAAGCAGGTGACATATGTGGGATGGCGGCGTTCAGAGTTGGTGTTTGGGCACTGTGCCTGAGCACGGTAGTGTCGGGGCAGTAACGTGATTACGGTCTTTGTTCATATACCCACGCTAAGAATTCGGCCAGGGTGCCAGTGCCCACGGCGTACGAGGTTGTGACCTAGTTCTCGGGAACTAACGGGCACCGGGTCCACATCTTTTCTTTCGCTCTGAGACAATGTACTGTTTTGAATCGTCAGCCACACTCTTTTTCCAATGATGTCTGACAGGGCGAAACTGAGCAAATATGTACACAATGATATAGGGTACCCAAGGTTTTGGGCCGGTAGCTTAGCACAGTCTAGTTCTCGGTACCGGGTGTGAACATCCCCTTTTTCATTGAACTTAATAATTAACCGGATATAAAATTTATTGCTGAAATATCTGAGCCAAAAAAAGGTTTTCTAGAAACGAATATCCTAGGAGAGGAGGAAAATAGAAAAAAGAATTAATCCTAAATGTGCGTACTCACTTCAAATCAAACCAACAAACACTTTACCATACGTGCATTTCTCTTCATACCACCCTCCAGGATGGAGGAAAGAATTTACATATGGCAATGTTCCACAGTTACTAAGAACAAACTCCGCTGAGAAAACATTTGAAAAGTATATAAACAATCCAATCAAAATTTAAAGTGATGTTTTATCCCAATGCGAGTCGTGTACCATATACAATCTATCATTGATGATTTTTGCCCTTCTCTCTTTCCAGATTGCGTCCTCCCTCTCCCCTATTTTGAAGGTTTTTACTTCATCCTCCCTCTTATTATTTGGTCGTTCCTTCTCCTTCAACATAACATTTAAAGTCACGCCCAGCGGATTTAAACTAAATAAATATTACAATTATAACAAAACGGGTCCTCAATTATGTTCAAATTATTGCTTTATAGCTTTGGAAAAAAAAGTTGAGCGCGTAAATAGGTTAGGGTTACTCTGTTAAACTATTGAAAGACACGGCTGTTTATACTGGGACGCAGTCATTTAGGCATGAACTGTGAAATAACCGCGCAGAATCGTCAACCTCCCTTTCAGACGATAACAGTAACGCCGAACGACTCTAAAGTGACTCTAAAATGCTGGATTAGGTGAAGGTGAGGGTGAAGGTCTATACTTACTACAAAACTATTCGACCGATGTAAATCAGTCACGTGGATGTTTTTTTTTAATATAAAATACCCTAGTGAGCATTTTCTCCTTTTTCCTCTTTTGTAATTCATGGTTTATATAAAAACATCATGATGGATAATTTTTGGTCTTCTTTTTACATGTATTATGAATGATCCTTGAAGACCTCGTAGGTTGCTGACGGAGATTTAATTGCATGGTAACGTCAGCCCTTACGGTTAGAGTAATATCATAAAGCGGTTGAAATTTCATCCGGCTTAATCACCTTCAACGTTAACAAACGCACTTTTGAGTCCCTAATTTAAAATTAACATATGAACTGCAGTAAAGCACTAACGAGTTTGTTTTAGGAAAGTGTCACTTAAAAAAGAGAGATCACTGTATCTTAAAACTAACTGAGTAGATGACTTATCAGCTTGGAGAGTAAGACGAAAAATTTCTTTTCAGTTCCAGTTCAGAGAGTATTTAAGACAAGTTCTCCAGTGGATTTCTATCCTAATACGACGGAAATGGAACTTAATTGTACCTTTAAGGGATTGCCTCGTCCTCGTGTTGCTTGGTACAAACCAGGTAGTAAACTAATCATCAACGGATCTGAAAGCTTTTATCTCTACGAGCAGCTGTTTGGAGAGGACACCTTATCTTCTGTTCTTCGAAATCCTAATATCCAAGAAAAACACGCAGGGGATTATAAATGCACAGGAATGAACAACATTACTGGATGGTCGAGTGAAAACACTGGGATAATTGAAATGCGTTATCGTTGTAAGTGATCTGATTTTTTTAAATAAAGCCACTAATAAACCGGGGTGAGTAAAACTCTTACGTAGACCCCTTTTTTCAATCAGGGCTGGGTTGTTTAAAACCACCGGGTTAGAGCAAAATTTGATTTCAGATGTTAAAGCTTAGAAATCAAAGTCAGTTTTATTAATTCCTTTTTTTTCTACAATTTGATGAATGGATGCTCTAAAAACTAGACAAAACCTTATCTGTGAAAGTGCTTTTAAACAGAAGAAATATCAGCCGTTGCCGCTAATCGGCCCTCGAACAACTAGATCCAGGTTCATAAATGGGTACCAGAAACATAAAGTTGGGTTGTCCTGTTGCAATGAATAGACATCCCATCCAGATGGAATTAAATACTGGGTGCTCCATGTTTTAAAAACCAGCTTCTGACCTCCACTAACACGAGACATCCAGAGTGAAATGATTATAAAAGATAAACCAGTCGGTCACCGGAGGCAGA
Organism: Porites lobata; assembly: GCA_942486035.1. Taxonomy (NCBI): domain Eukaryota; kingdom Metazoa; phylum Cnidaria; class Anthozoa; order Scleractinia; family Poritidae; genus Porites; species Porites lobata. The sequence goes on along the minus strand of CALNXK010000183.1, from coordinate 23,442 downwards.
TGTATCTTAGCTACATCAATGATATACTTGCCAAATACTATTACGTGTTCTAGGCAAGAGCGATTGTCCGGCCAGATAAGTAAAACCACTAAACAAAACTACCCTTAGAAAGTGGACAAAAAATGTTTGGAAACAATTCCCCTAGGAATGCAGTGACACAGAGCCCGAGGAAAGGGATCAAGCAGAAAGTAGAACACGGAATACTTTGTTACAAAGAAGACTCCAAAAAAGCAGTAGACCTGCACCGTTCTAAGGGGCTGTGCAATAATTACCTGGAGCGGGGTTGAAAATTTAGAGGGGGGGCATAGGAAAAAATGACAACAAGAGAGAGGAGGGGTTGGATGTAAAATTTAATACACAGGGGGGGGGGGGCATTACTTTTACATTCCTTTTTGCAAACTGGAAAAGTAGTGGAAGAGTTATTAGAGTTCAAATATCAATACTAACATTGGAATAAAACTGACAAATTTATCAACTCCGAGGTTTTCTGATCTATGAACTGTTCTTTTTCCTATCTGTCATGCAGTAGGAAAGGAATGCATCTGTTATATATGTTAAAACAGTGCTACTTTAATTAGACTAGGATTTAATAAAACAGGAAACTTTAATTAAAAGTTGCAACAGAAGCACTATAATTAATGTCATGATTCAATGAAAAAGGAAGCCGTTGCTAATGGTAGCACACATGGCATCATAATTTAGCAGAATGAAAAACCCAACCGTTGAAATTTTAATAGCAATACAAATTTAAAGTATGGTAAATAAACCGTGTAAAAGATGTAAAAGCGCTTACCAACAAGCTGCTGAAAATGCATCTAAAGCAAAAAGGTTTTAATATAAGATAAGTGGAAGCAAGGATGAGTTGATTGATCGAGTTCTCACCCACGCACGCGGGAACCTTAGTGCCGGAGATGCTGTAGAAGATGAGGAATCTCCCAATTCATGCGAGGACGACACACCCTCAGAGTCCACTGATTCTGATGACTCTTCGACATACGTCGAAGAGTCATTTGAAGTGACGTTTGTACCGGAGGACGAAATCCAACAAGTAAACTAGGTATGAGGGAATCAGTGGGAGGAGACGTTTTTCAAGGGGAGGGGGGTTAGCCTTAATATTATCATTATGTGAGGGGGGGTTGAAATTAATTTTTGCTTAATGAGAGCGGGGGTATGACTTAGTTTTGGGGCATATTTCACCCATTTCCCAACCCCCCCTCCCCCTCGAGGTAATTACTGCACAGTCCCTAATTTGTAAACAGTTCTATCTTGAAAGAATTCGCACTTTGTCTCGTTAGCGAGAACAAACGAAAGGTTCTTCATGGCGAGCCGCCAGGCTGGTATGAAAATTTATACATGCGCATTAGAACACAATTCCAACTTTGAGGCCACCCAAGTGAAAAAAAAAGAGCGAAATATTCATTCCTCCACTAACTAAATTGTTAAGGCTCTGCCCAAGTAATTAGTGTCTGGCCTTAAAACGAATTTCCGCTCTTGATTGCTCCTCATTTCCCCACAAATAAGTCAGTTAGCCGCACTGGATAAGTTAAATAGTCGGTATATTATACTCTGCGGATCAGTTTGTCAGTCTACTGATGGTCACTCAGTCGGTAAGTGAGTTAGTCAGTCAATTAATCGTCCAATCAGAGGACAGGATTTACTTCTTAATTAAAATCCTCAGTCTTTAAGACAGGTGTCTGATTGCCGTTATAACGTTTTCATAGTTTACCTAAGGATTTTATATTCCCTTCGAGATTTGCCGGGCAAGAGTAGACATGCCCACTGCTTGACGAGATGTTTGTTGAGATCCAGAAATGTTGCTACCATGGCAGCGTTACGTAATGACTTCTCCTCTCTATTGGCAATGTTTTGAAGACATTCTTGGTGGCGGAGTGTCGAGTGTCGACTGCACTTACGGACTAGCTACTAACCGATACTGAACGCAACATTTCAATGACAAGTTCCTGGTTCTCATTAGATTCCCAGTCATAAGCAGGTGACATATGTGGGATGACTACACATAGAAATTTCTATGCAGGCCTTTCGGCTTTTAATTGTCCCTTGTTTAAAACAAATAATGGTACCTGGAAGGTCCTTTAAGTTGCCTGCGTCCAAATGTCCTTACAGGTACATTACAACCACCAAGTAACTTTTCTTAAGTTTATCATTACTTTCACTACCACCATTGTTGCCTCGGTCGCCTCGGGCATCAGTCCTCTCAACCAGCTCACTTACATCATTTCCCCTACGTTTTAACTCCTCAAACTGATTATGTTTGAGAGTGATGCCCTTTCGTACGTATACCGCACTCATGTTGAATACTACTTAAAACGTATTGTCAAAAAAAGATGGTAGAATAAGGCCGCGTTCAGAGCTGGTGTTCGGGCTCTGTGCCTGAGTACGGTAGTCTAGGGGCAGTAACGTGATTACGGTCTTTGTTCATATACCCACGCTAAGAATTCGGCCAGGGTGCCAGTGCCCACGGCGTAAGAGGTCGTGACCTAGTTCTTGGGAGCTAACGGGCACCGGGTCCACATCTTTTCTTTCGCTCCGAGACAATGTACTATTTTGTATCCTCTGCCACACTCCTTTTCCTATGATGTCTGACAGGGCGAAACTGAGCAAATATGGGCGAAACTGAACAAATATGTACACAATGATATAGGGTACCCAAGGTCTGAACAATACCATTTTGGGCCGGTAGCTCAGCACAGTCTAGTTCTCGGGTCCAAGATAAAAGGAAGAATTTACATAGGGCAATGTTACACAGTTACTAAGAACAAACTCCGCTGAGAAAACATTTGAAAAGTATTTTTACAATCCAATCGAAATTCAAAGTGAAGTTTTATCCCAATGGGAGTCGTGTATCATATACAATCTACCATTGATGATTTTTGCCCTTCTCTCTTTCTAGATTGCTTGTTCCCTCTCCCCTATTTTGAAGGTTTTTACTTCATCCTCCCTCTTATTATTTGGTCTTTACTTCTCCTTTAACATAAGATTTAAAACTATGCCCAGCGGATTTAAACTAAATAAATATTACAATTATGACAAAACGGATTCCTCAATTATGTTCAAATTGTTGCTTTATAGCTTTGGATAAAAATTTGAGCGCGTAAATAGGTTAGTCTGTTAAACTATTGAAAGACAAGGCCGTTTATACTGGGACGCAGTCATTTAGGCATTAACTGTGAAATAACCGCGCAGACTTGTCAACCCCCCTTTCAGACGATAAAAGTTACGCCGAAAGACTCTAAAGTGACTCTAAAATGCTCGATTATGACTGGTGGAAATGTGCAAGATTTGACCTGGCAGGGCCTTGAAAGTAACCTCCGGGCCAGCAAAGGTCTATTCAGTTAGTTTTCACACGACGTCACTAAAATTCAAACTACAAAACTATCGATCTTACTGAGATTTTACTTTCATGGTGTATTAGAGCAGCTGAAAACTAATTTTCAAACAAATTTTCGCTTCAAAAGGGTTCTTGGTTTTGTAATAGAGTTCGCTTGAATTTCTAAGCTTTTGCGTGACCAAGCATTTACATGACGGCCGAGAGAGCTGTCATTTAGGTTAAAAAAGTGACTTTTCCAAGGAATTTTGCTATCTAAATAGTTCAAGTATTAGAAAAAGTATTACTTAAATGTTTATGAGTTCCTCTGGAGTAAATTCACGCTTTTGTAGCAAAACTCGGTAACAGATGTTTCTGTTGGTTTCCGTCGGCCATGGTGGCCGAGCTCATCTGGATGAGCTCCAGCATGGCGTCTCCATACAAAGCTCTATAAATTTGGGTAAAACATTTCCTCGAATATCTCGTATACGAATTATTCCTTCGACGCAAATCTTGGCGAGGGTCGTTTTATATTTACCTCCTTTCATTTCCCAGATCCTGGACTTTATCTGTCGAATGGTTTTGATTTTTATTTTGATCTACTTTGAATGGCGTGACACTGAAAACCAGCAATACTTATTACAAAACTCTTCTTGGTTTTTACATGACGTCATCAAAATTCAAACTAAGAAACTATCGCCTCTTCTGAGTTTCTTCTTTCATGTGATATTAGAGCACCTTGAAATCTTTATACAAACAAATTTTCGGTTCAAAAGGGTTCTTTGTTTTGCGATACAGGACGCTTGAATTTCCAGGCTTTTGAGTAACGGCTTGGAAACTAAAATTTGATAGCAGTTTGTTTTGAACGAGGGTATGGGCATGATTTTCAGTTGAACATGCCTAGCGAGCGTAAAAATCGCATCCAGTCTGAGGATTAATGTGAGAGGGAAAATTTTATATATTTAGGCATGACAAAATTCAAGGGAACATTGGTACTTAGAAATAACATCTCATAGGCATGGAAAAAATGGGTTCATGCCCTCGCAGCCCAAAATTGACCCACCTAAACTTAGGTCCCAGATCTCTGGCCGGGTTGATAATTCATTCCCAGTTTTTGCTCCTCTGGTTTGGCATGCCGGGCATGCCGATCGTGAAGCCAGTTGGTTTGACATGCCGGGCATGAAATTGGCATGCCCAGCGAGACTGATTTTGATGTTCGCTGCAGCATCATATCCTGAGATTCACATATAATCGCCAAATATATCTTAGGGAGCTTGAAGTTACAGGTTTCATGCCTGGCAATAAATGCAGATTATAACAAAAAAAGTCATGTTTGTCGCAATGTATGTCACGGGATCGACTGGCAAAACTGAAGACAAAAGCTTGGATTTATAAATAAAAAGCACAACAAAACAACATTATTCATGCATAAAAAATAATACCTCACTTGCAATCAAAGATTAATACTTTTATTTCAAACCGATACTGACACTTCTGGGTCCAGATTTAAAATTGATCGCGGAAAAGCGTTTTAAATAATAAGATAACAAATCTTCTCAGTATAAACTTATCCATGCTTATATCGCGTCGGAATGTTTCCCGGTCAACAGCATTAAAAGACTGGTGAAAATTAAGCTTACCAGGTCGTTCAAGTCAGTACGAGAGTACGACGTTAATGCTACAAAGACGTTCTGATTTGGTGAATTTGGACTGCCTTCTCAGATGGATTTTGCTTAGGTTTTCAGTGCGCTTCTTGTCGGCTATGCGAATCTCGCAAACTGTTTTACTCCTTGCTGACGATAGTCCTTTGAGCAACGTCATCTGCTTCATCCGAAGATACCCCGAGCAAGCACGAAATCGGCCGAATTTCCGCAAAAGTGTTTTCGGATGACGATGAATCTAGTTTGTTGTAGCGTGGCAGTTGTGGCGTCACGATGTCGTCATGTCTCTTCGCACTTGTTTGTCTTTTTTTTCTGCGGTGCATGGTTGAGATGTTGGTGAATGCTGGACAAGAAATGGATTCTGCGAGAGACTGTAAGTACAAATGTAGTATTAATTTGTAAAGAAAAAGCCTGAATATCGAACAAATCCCCTGAATTAGCTTTTTGGCATTCAGTTTATCTTGCTGTTGAGCATGCCTAAGAACTGCGGCATAAGTGGTTGTCAACTCGTTCACTTCGGATTGTTTCTGTTTGTACGTCTTGTAATCTTCTTCTGCTGCTAAGAAGACTGGAGAAAACTTCAAAAATATAGAAACCAAAGCTAAAAAAAGTTAGATCTAATTTTTCAGCTCGAGCATAATTATTTTTGGCACTCACGGTCACATTTTTTCATTGTACTGGTAAAGTTACTTATTTTTGCTGCATAGTTTGACTGTTGTTTGAAAGACAATCAAACGGATATTACAATCACTTTTGGAGACAAAATAAAATATCCGTAAATCAAATGCCCAAATCAGATTTGGATTTCGCTTTGAAAAAATGATCATGCTGCAGGTGTCAATGCAAAGTTGTAAACAACTCTGAATATAAGCAGTCTGTGAATGTGCGTTTAGGTCCACAAAACTAATTTTTCTTTTGGACATCTCATCCAAGCAAAGACTTAAGGCTTACATTGCTTGTCTGCGAGTGTACTACGAAATGCTTTGCTAAAGTAAGCCTCTGAGAGGTGATTCTGGTAAATTGATAGGACGCTTAGCCTGTGTACAGCCGCCCGGCTATAGGACGCTAAAATGCAAAAAATTCTATTTAGTAAGCTTAAACAACCTAAAGGGACCGACTTTTGAATTACAAAATGTTCACGTTTGCAGGCTCCACTTAAATGAACATGGTTTTTGAAATGATTTTGTACTATTTTAACTCGAAAATTATGATTGGGTTATAAAGCTTTTAAAAAGGACGAAAACTAAGCTAATAAACATGTTCAATGTAAAAAAACTAAGATTTAGTCGTTTTTTCAACTTTGCTTTGTGGGCCGAAAAATTTACCTTTACGCAACAACAAAAGCAAACAATGAGGCTTTTATTCGACATATTTTGTGAGAATTTTATCTGAACAATTTAATGCTACTAGCATTGTTTTCGTATAGGAATTTTCCTAATTATATGAGCTTTTAATTTAATCATTTTGATACTTTATAAACTTCTCATTTGATAGCTTCACTTCTTTATACACCGATTGAGAAACAAATTCGCTCTCGTTAAATCCTATTTTATGACCTATTTATTAGAACTCTAGGTAACATGTGAAATGATGTAACCGGACAGGCTTTAACCTTTGGTCCTAATGTATTTTTTCTTCGCAACCCCCAATCAGTTGACGGGCCATGAGAGAATATCGCCACAAAAAGATGCGAAAAATTTTTCGCTGAGTTTCCTTTACATGTTCCGGCTTCATATGGGTCTACGCCTTACCTGCTTAAAAATGAAACTGTTGTTCAAGTGTCAGTCAAACTCGGGATAATCTTGACTTGCAAACCCAAATGCAAAGGTTTATTTTGCAGTGGAAGAGCATGTAAACATCATCGAACAACGCAATGTAAACTGGCTAATGTGAAACCACGTTTCTTTCACTTGCCATGCATTTATCTCAATTGCACACTCTTGTGAAATTAGCCTCAGACAATTAGTTGCGACCTCTCACAGACTCAACAAGCCAGTATGAAAATATGTTAAGAGAAGCTGAGTCTACATGTTCAATTTCTTTTTTTCATATTGCCCATGCATGTGTTAACATTCCATTTCTTTTTTGTTACAGGTAACTTCCAGACATGACGAGGAGATAATTACTTTTCTAGAGAGCAATTCTAGGATACTGTTAGTTATTACTGACTTACTTTCAGTTAAAAACAAAGAACACAGACACTGGTAATGACACAAAAACACTAATCCCTGGCAAACCTACAAAACAGGAAAGAGGAAGTCAGACTCCTTATCAAAATGTGAAACAAGATAAAAACAGCTTTTCTAACGTAGGGAAAATTGCGTTAGAGAGATTTGTAATTGCAACGTTACATTCAAGCACATTGCATTGTCAAACATCATAATTTACTGAATGATGAACAGTGATTTTGGGGCTTAGCTCAGTTTGTAATGAACTTTGAAAGATATTCTATAACCTTGTATTTTTAAAAGCTTTCATGGAACATAGATGCATGTTATTATACAATGAAAATAGTCTGTCTCTCTTTTTACTGATTTCAGTCAATTCCATTTTATTCGCAATGTGAAATGGGAATCCTATTGAAGACCCATTAAAAGGGGTGAGGAGTTTTTACAATCCCCCAACAGGTCATCTCCACGATGACGCTGTTTTATTACTACGGCAGAATCCCTCAGGGTTTTACTTTCTTGTGAAAATTAGAGCTTTTGTTATTTAAACTTCGCTGGGACAACCAAATGGAATAGCAATGACGTCATCGTGTAACCGTACATCAAAAGATAAGCACGGTGATCTGTTTAGTTTTTTTTTTTAGCCAGGCTTAAAATATCTGTAGATTCAAGGAATTATAACCTGTGCGTTGAGAGCATGCCAGAAAATTTGGCATGCCCGGCATGCCGGAGATTTTGCTGGGTATGAATTACTTATTACTAGAACCTAGGCTTCTCGCGGCCTGGGTTAGAAGGTCACGGAACCTCAAATTATGCTTACAGGGCATGCGAAATTCTGTTGCATGCCAATTTCAATGCAAAACCACTCTGGGGCCACCCCCTCTATTACCAGTGAGCAAATCATTGACGATAGGCATGGGAAAAATCCTTGCATGCTAACCAACATTGAAAACGTAGCAGAAATGTCCTCAGTTGCTGAGTCATGCCCTAGGGGAGGCTTTAAAATACAGAATTTCCAGACATGGATGAGGGAATGTTCCGTAAACAGCATGTGATCATGCCGGCTAGGACGTATTGCCTCCGTATTACCTTTTTTTACAGCTAGCTAGGCTCATTTTTAGGTTCCATGGCCTGAAATGACGAAAAATTCATGCCCTAAATGTAAAAAGTCCAAAAACGTCCTCGAAATTTTAGTTTCCAAGCCGTTTGAGTGACGCGGCATTTAGCTGGCGGCTGGGAAAGCTCTTATGTGGGTTAAAAACATTACGGATTTTTGGAGATTTTGTTATCTAAACATTCCTTGTCTTAGAATAAACATTGCCTTAATCTTTATGAGTTCCTCAAGCGAAGAATTCACCCATAAGGAGGAAAACTCAAAAACCGATGTTTCTGTTGTTTTCCGGCGGCCATATTTGTGCCCCTGAAAGAGACACAAACATGGCGTCTCCATACAAAGCTTTATAAATTTGGGTAAAACGTTTTTCCGAATATCTCGCATATGAACTATTGCATAGACCTGATTCTTGGCAAGGCTTTTTGTATATTTATCTTCTTTCATTTTCCAGATTCTAGACTTGTTGTATTAAAAAGTTTCCATTTTTATTTCTGCTTTCCCACGTGAGTGAAAACCGAGAATTCGACGGATGTAAATCAGTCACGTGGATGTTTTTCTTTAAAATACGCTAGTGAGCATTTTCTCCTTTTTCCTCTTTTGCACTTCATGGTTTATATAAAAACATTATGATGGATAATTTTTGGTCTTCTCTTTTATATGTATTATGAATGATCCTTGAAGACCTCGTAGGTGGCTGACGGAGATTTAATTGCATGGTAACGTCAGCCCTTACGGTTAGAGTAATATCATAAAGCGGTTGAAATTTCATCCGGCTTAATCACCTTCAACGTTAACAAACGCACTTTTGAGTCCCTAATTTAAAATTAACATATGAACTGCAGTAAAGCACTAACGAGTTTGTTTTAGGAAAGTGTCACGTAAAAAAGAGAGCTCACTGTATCTTAAAACTAACTGAGTAGATGACTTATCAGCTTGGAGAGTAAGACGAAAAATTTCTTTTCAGTTCCAGTTCAGAGAGTATTTAATACAAGTTCTCCAGTGGATTTCTATCCTAATACGACGGAAATGGAACTTAATTGTACCTTTAAGGGATTGCCTCGTCCTCGTGTTGCTTGGTACAAACCAGATAGTAAACTAATCATCAACGGATCTGAAAGCTTTTATCTCTACGAGCAGCTGTTTGGAGAGGACACCTTATCTTCTGTTCTTCGAAATCCTAATATCCAAGAAAAACACGCAGGGGATTATAAATGCACAGGAATGAACAACATTACTGGATGGTCGAGTGAAAACACTGGGATAATTGAAATGCGTTATCGTTGTAAGTGATCTGATTACTTTAAATAAGGCCACTAATAAATTGGGGTGAGTAAAACCAGCTAAATTGCTGTACCAGTTTTAACTGTTACGTAGACCCCTTTTTCCAATCAGGGCCGGGTTGTTCAAACCACCGTTTTTTTTTTAAACAGAAGAAATTTCATCCGTTGGCGCTAATCGGCCCTCGAACAACTAGATCCAGGTTTATAAATAGGTACCAGAAACATAACGTTGGGGTTGTCCTGTTGCAATGAACAGACATCCCATCCACATGGAATTAAATATTGGGTGCTTCATGTTTTAAAAGCAGCTTCTGATCTCCACTAACACGAGACATCCAGAGTGAAATGATTATAAAGGATAAACCAGTCGGTCACCTGAGGCAGATGTATCCTAGCTACATCAATGATATACTTGCCAAATACTATTACGTGTTCTAGGTAAGAGCGATTGTACGACCAGATACGAAAAACCACTAAACAAAGCTACCCTTAAAAAGTGGACAAAAAATGTTTGGAAACTATTCCCCTAGGAATGCAGTGACACAAAACCCGAGGAAAGGGATCAAGCAAAAAGTAGAACACGGAATACCTTGTTACATAGATGACTCCAAAAAAGCAGTAGACCTGCACCGTTCTAAGGGACTGTGCAATAATTACCTGGAGGGCGGGGGGGAGGTGGAAAATTAAAGGGGGGGGCATAGGAGAAAATGGCAACAAGGGAGATGGGGGTTGGATGCAAAATTTAATACATACAGGGGGGCATTACTTTTTCATTCTTTTTTGCAAACTGGAAAAGTAGTGGAAGAGTTATTAGAGTTCAAATATTAATACTAACATTGGAATAAAACTGACAAATTTATCAACTCTAAGGTGTTCTGATCTATGAAATTTTGTTTCCTATCTGTCATGTAGTGGGAATATATGTTAAAACAGTGCTACTTTATTTGCACTAGGCTTTAATAAAACAGGAAACTTTAATTAAAAGTTGCAAAAGTAGCACTATAATGTTATTCAATGAAAAAGAAAGATAGCAATGTTAGCACACATGCCGTCATAATTTAGCAGAATGAAAAATCCAATTTTAATAACAATACAAATTTAAAGTATGGTAAATAAAACATGTAAAAGATGTAAAAGCGCTTACCAACAAGCTGCTGAAAATGTATCGAAAGCAAAAAGGCCTTAAGATAAGTGGAAGCAAGGCTGAGTTGATTGATCGAGTTCTCACCCACGCACGCGGGAACCTTAGTGCCAGAGATGCTGTAGAAGATGAGGAATCACCCAGTTCATGCGAAGACGACACAAGCTCAGAGTTCAGTGATTCTGATGAATCTTTAAATATTCGACATACGTCTAAGAGTCATTTGAGTGATTTTTGTAGCGGAGGAAGAAATCCGACAAGTAAACTAGGTATGAGGGAATCAATGGGAGGAGACTTTTTTTAGGGGAGGGGGGGTTAGCCTTAATATTATCATTTTGTGAGGGGGCATATTTCACCCATTTTCCAACCCCCCCTCCATGTAATTATTGCACAGTCCCTAAACCTCTTATTTCACCGATCCCCTTTAATCTGCACCTCCATTGTTTTCAGGGATAGGGGCATTGTTATGTGACAATCCCTGTTGGTTTCCCAGCTAATCGAAAACAATCTTTCAAATAGGTGTGGGATCGCCCCAAAAAAGAAAAAAATTGAGAGGATGTAGGTGTAAATACCCAAATACATATATACCGTGACCTAATAAACGCCCACTAATAAAAGCCTCTTATCTAATAAACACCCCCTCTACGCTGTTAAAATTATATTAGACGCCCATCTCTAATAAAGCCCGCTTTCTCAATAATAAAATTGGAAGTTGCAAATGTTGGTCTTAAAGGAGAGAAAGTAACAAGAGATAAACCTCTTGGAGCAAGGGCGAGACAACGGCAAAATAAACTGACATATGGTGTAGCCTCCGGAAATCGAGCACAGGCCACATTGGTGGGAGGCGAGAGCTGTTACCAGTGAGCCACCCACAGTTCTTAACCTGTTTAGCAGACACAATCAGTTAAAAGAGTGCTATATAAAACACCCCAGGGTTGATAAAGGATTGTTTTCTTCCACTCGCTAAGGGGTCATTAAGGACGGCGTGTTACTGAAGACAATAGGAGAGAAGACGTAAAAGAGAAAAAGTGGACGGACAGCTACAATCGAAAAGTAGAAAAGCATGATCATCGTGATGCTCCATTTGCCATTTGCCATATTTATATTGTCACAAATACTCAGGACTCAGTATGGGAGGGACTGGAAATAGGGCTGTACTAACGCTGCACAAGTGCAACGCAGCAAATATTCTTTGTTTACCATATTTTTCTCATTTTCGGATATAGGTTTGTGGCCTGGAGCCCCGTATATCTCTTCTCCCGAAGTTTCGGTGACAGCCTTTAACAACGTCAGCTTAAAATGCCTGGCTGGAGTAAGACCAAGCGACTGTTACGACAGCAAATTACAGTGGCGTTTTAGCAACAGGTGGATGTCCTTAAACTCCGCTGAGAAGTATGAAATTCAAGAAAGGAAAACCAAGACAAAATGCAGAACAGATTTCATGATCACCATTTTTAACGTTACTTATGCTGATGAGGGGATGTATAGCTGTGACTGGTTCTGCAACAAAGACGATCCCTGGAGTGTCTTCAGGAGTTCTACAATCCAGTTGAAAGTAGTATCAGGTATGAATAATTGTGTAATAATTAGCAGTGCATTTTCAAAAGGTGTTAGAGTAGGTGAAATTTTCGTTCCAAAGAGGAGGGGGGCAAAAAGGATAAATGCTGAGAAACTTAGGGTAAATTAATGAGAGATGAAATTTGCAACTTGAGCCTATCCAGTGTGTGCCGGTTACAAGAAATCTTTCTCTTCATTTTGAGTTATTATTTTGCAAGGAAACGATCGTGCAATGTGTAGTTCCAGAAAATATCCATACCCCTTACGGAGGGCAACTAGGGTTTGATAGAGTTTGCTAGCATAATTTTTGGCATAATTCGTCATTACGAGCACAACTTTCAATGCATGTATTTCCCGAAAAAAGCACTGCTAGAATAATTTGCACTTTTGGCTAGTTTTGCAGCCCAAAATTGTCATGTAACCAATTTTTTTTGACCCGAGATAAGTGTTACGGGCAAATGAAAGTAACAATAACAATTTTTTGTCCGCTTATTGTCGCATTCACGGGAACCTGGGTCCCAAAGGTAATGACTTAGGATCTTTCCAAAGGACCCAAGACATGCGCGTAACTGACTAGCTCTGTTATCCAAGATAGCGTCCGTATGCTACTATTTTCTTTGAATTTTTATAGTTTTCAGAGACTGAATTATGCACACTTAAGGTTCCTATATGTAAATAGGGCAAATGTTTCTCCCTTTAACTTGTTTGTTGCATTGTTATTGAGGTGTTTTTACCAAACTTGAAGAAAAAGGTAGAAGCATAATTTCTGCATATTTACCTAAAATTAACCATAATTTACAAAAATAAGCTTAATTATCGGCATAATTTTAGAAATATAGGAGCATTGCTAGCAGCATATTAGGCCACTTTTTCGAGTACAATCTCAAAGCCTAAGGGCAAGGGAATTTCCGAGAGGAGGGGAGGGGGGGAGGCAGTTCAAAAACGAGGCAATTTCCGAGAGGGTGGGAGTGGCTTTTTGAGGTGTTTTTCCCGAGGTTCTGGGTAAGATTGGTGAGTTATTAAAAAGCAACAGCTGCTATGTTGAGCAAACTGTCAGTTACTTCCGACGATCTTTTATTTATGGACGGCTGAATGTGTTTTGAAACAACACCAATTTAAGCAATTTAAGCACTGAAGCACACGTACCAACTCTGCGGTATGGCCAGTACTTTACGCATGCGCATAGCCATCACCCGTTTAGTGGCAGCCATGGACAGCTGTTTTGCCCTTATTGGGGCTCATCAGGGTTTTGGTGTTGCGCATGAGTAAGGTACTGGCCATACCGCAATCTCGTTCCCAGAGTCCGCGCGTTACCCTTGTCCAGCGGAATAACAAATTAATAGTCAACATTAATACACAGCAATAGTATCAATCAATCAATCAATCAATCAACTTTATCGGTACATCCAATTAAAATGGGTTTTCACATACCAATTACAATAAAATCTAATATTAACAACAGAAATCTAAAATAAACATTTGAAAGTGATAAAAAATTACCATATTATTTAAAAATATGAAATATGCATAATTACACCTATTGAGTGCCAATGGCTTAAAAAATCGTCAAGTGCACGTCCTTTAATCGCGAGCTTAAAAACATTAAATGACTCTATGTTTGCTAAACTTTCTGTAAGGTCATTCCAGAGCTGAACAGCCCTATATGAGAAAGATCGCTGACTTGTTGCTGATCTAAAAGATGGTATATGAAGTTTATCTTTATTCCTAGTATTTCTAGTATGCACCTGGCTTCTTGTCGAAAACTTATTACACAAGGATGGTGGGGCTAATCCCCTAATACATTTGAAAGCCATTAAAATGTCTCTATCCTCCAGTTGCTTAGCAACCGGCAACCAGTGGAGTTCCTTTAACATCAGCGTGATGTGCTCATACTTTCTTGCGCCAGTCATAATCCGTGCCGCAAAATTCTGAACTTTTTGAAGCCTAGCAATGTTCTGTTTTGTTGTACTAGACCACATGGACGAACAATAGAAAAGCTTGCTGAACACTAATGAATTTATGATGGTTATGAGCGTAGACCTATCAAACAAATCTTTCAGACGAAACATTAAAAAGGGCTGGCCCCAAGATCGACCCTTGAGGTACACCATAAGCTACCTGGTGAGGATCTGACACCTCACAACCAATCCTCACCCGCTGATTCCTGTCCGTCAGATAGCTTCTAAACCATTCCATAGCCTGTATAGAAACACCCAGTTCTCGAAGTTTACGTAATAGGATCCCATGCTCGATACTGTCAAAGGCCTTTGACAAGTCCAACAGAACCAACGCTGTGATCCATTGCTTCGAGAATCATGTCGGACATGAAAATATGGAGCGTTTCTGTCGAGTGCTTCTTCTTGTTTCCATTTTGATGTTCACTTAAACAGCTCTGACGTGTTGTGTACCCCGTTAACTGATTAAGAGCTGCTCGTTCGCAGATCTTAGACAGAGTGGATAGCAGTGATACTGGCCGGTTGTTATTAGCAACCTCATGATCCCCTTCCTTTAATATCGGTATCACCACGGACTCTTTCCAAGCAGATGGAAAAACTGATGTTAAAAGCAATCTATTTATAAGCCCTGTCAGGACTGGAAGTATAACTGGTAGGGCATCCTTGATCACACTCATGTGTAACTTATCCTTTCCTGCTGCCCTGTTTGAAGGAAAAGACAAGATGATCTGGTGTACTTCAAAGGTATAATAATATAATATAATAACATATTTATATAGCGCTTATACTTTTCAGTGCAAAGGTAGTGACTGCGCGGAATCGGAATTCTTCTAGTTGGAATAAGGTCTTGGCTGAGGGGGGCTTATACGCTAGAAGAACGTTAACTGAAGCAAGCCTCTTAGATTCAGCTGCAGCCCTTGCCCCCACAGAAGTAAAGAACTCACTGAACTCGTTCGCCAGTTCCGTAAAATTAAATTATCTTTCGTGGACTTGTATATATACACTGTATTTACAAATGGCGGACACGCGGAAAAAGACTGGTGCCTAGTCATGAAAGCGAGGCGTTGGAGGATAAACAAAAATTGCAAATGAAGACTTTCAGTGAACTTGCAGAGTGTTTTGCAGGGATTTCACGTAAAATAACTTTGTACGGACTTCTTTTTAAATACAGTTACGTGGGATGTATTCTGCTTTTAATGTTTAGTAGCGATTTGCTGTTTGCAATCAAAAGGGACGCGTATATTTTCAAGAAAACAGGATGATTTTGTAGGTTTCCAAACCATCAGAAGCTCGACAAGTGGACGATGGCTGGAGAAAAGCAGTTCTCCCTCCCCCCCACCCTATACAAAGTTGAAACTCGGAAAAAATTCTAGATACACGCCTTCAACACTGTTTGTGGGGTGTGGGGAGGGGTTGGACCTGTGTGAATTGGAAAACGCCCCAGAAACGCGAAAGTGTCCCAAGACTTTTGTCCATGATCGTAGGTTCAGAATTCAAAACATATTGCAGACGCTATTATAAGCTCTTGGGGAGACCATGGCCTGCAATGAAAGAATGCCATTTCCTTAAACCAATTTTCCACCATTTCCATGCAATGAAGAGATACGAAAAATTGAAATTGAAAAAAATTAGGGAAAAAAAAGAAGAAGAAGAGAAAAAGATCCCATACAGCTTTACGTCCACGTGCTTGTTAATCCTATACTGTTATAATTGAACAGGCGTTTATGGTTTGGATTCATCGGACGGCTTTCTACTGTACGTGCAGACAAGAAGTTGGAGAAATACCCGGCTGAAAATACAGATCGTTCTTAGTCAGGGATTAATGAACATGTAACGCTGGTTAACGTGGCTCATTTCTGGCCATAAAGTTTTTCTATGAAATATCACTGCTATTGAACATATGTTACAGTTTTTTTTGGAGCCCAATTTTATAAGGCGTGCTTTTTTGTACTTTTTATTGGATTATTTCAGTTGGTCATTATCGAGGTCTGTCACCCTTGTCATTAGCGACTTAAAGATCCAACGACGCGACGGCATTGAGAATGTCGCTTAAAAAGTGAATTTGCGTTCTTTCAGTCTTTATCGCAATTTTTCCTACCCACTTACTTTGTCAAATGTTGGCAAACCCTCCTGGAGTTGAATTCGTAGGGACCATATCCAAGCAGAGAAAGAGAAACTGAATTTTGTCGTCGCTTGTTATGTCCCCCAGAAAAAGCGAAATTAGGCACTTTCACGTTGTGGTCGTGCAAAAACGGGCAAAGAAATGTACAAAAAAGCGTGGTGCACACGCAAAGTTGTTGTTTTGCTTATAAAACCTATTGTTCATTTGACGTTCTCGTTGCCGTCCGCGTCGTTGGATCTGAAAGTCCCTATTTTGCCTTGTAACCTTCTTGAGGCCAGTTTCGTTGTCAGCTTTCGCAATCTGAATTAGTAATTAAATTGACGGAAGTAGTCCGAGTATATAACATAAAAAAGTGTTTCTAGTAGTATAACCCTGCTAACGTTTCTTGATGAATTGTCGTTTCATGAACATACTACAGTTCTATTGCCTTTTAAAGCTTTAAATTTGACTTTTATCGCGCTAGTTTGTAGTTTTTATAGCATCTCGGCATTGTACATCATTAATGGTTGAAAGCTGACAGCCACAAAAAAGAAACATCATTAATGGTTGAAAGCTGACAGCCACAAAAAAGAAAGAGTATAGGTCTCCCTTTTAATTTTTTTTTAGGGCAATCTCGTTATCACCTTTTATAAGTTGAGTACATAATTTGAATTCGTGAGTGCTTCGAGTAGTCTACTGTGTTGGAAATTAAGCCTCGTTGGTGGATAGGTAAGGATAGTTTAGGGATAGTCTATGACGTCAACCATTGTTATAACCTAGGGAAAAAATGCCTTCCTCCATACTAATAACTGTCTTCCTGCATACTAATTGGGTACAGGTTTACCAATGAGCGTCTCTCTACTCAATAAGCACAATAGGCTTGCCCGTTAAGTAACTTGAGCCCGGTTTTCAGACGGTCTATTAACAGGAAAATAGGAATAAGAAAAGCGATCACCTAGCAACGCGAGAAACGGCTTCCTATATCTTATTTAGCGCGAAAACTAAGATATATAAACAAAACACATACAGCAAGTGGAGTTGAAAAGTCCTTATTTCTATTTAGTTTATGTCTTCTTATTTAGCGCTAAAACTCAGATATATAAACAAAACAAACACACATATTCACACTGTGGAGCTGAAAACTCTCTATTTCAATTTTGTCTGACTATTTCAGAACCGTTTTCTCCGTTCTATCTCGAGGAAGTGAAAACTATTAAAGTCTCAGAGTTTCATGCACCGCGTTGGTCAGTTAATTATGCGAGTTCACAAGCCCAAAGTTGAATACAAATTAGCTCTACAGGAAAGACCCAAGGTAGAGAATCTTGACGTATTATCATATAAACAATTTTAAATAACTTAACAAGGATCAATTAAAACACGCGACTAATAATTGCTAGCAAAAAAAAAACAAGAAGAGATATACCATTTTAAAAACTTTATTAAAAACAATGACAAAAAGAGCCATATACACAGCGATTTGTAAGGAATCAGTGGAAATTAATTAATCTTCATCTTCTTCGCCCATGGAGTACTTGTAAGGTTTGAATTTCTTATGCCGACGTTTCCTCAGCTGTTTGGCATGAGCTTTATGATCATCCAAATAATTTACAAATTGAATCCGACGCCTTTTGGGCCTTGTTGTGATGGGGTTTCTACTGTGGGGGGAGGGATCAGGAAAGCAGGTTTAAGGGTGGTGGAGGGGTAGCCGCTTGTGTTAATTCAGGTGTTACATTAAAGGGGTTGAGGGGAGTAGAGAATGCTATCGTTGCTGTCGAAGAATCTTGTGTCCTTTATGTTAAGTCGGGAACAGTGCTGATTATTTCTTCCGGTCGTGTTCTTGTATTTAATTGTTCTTTAAAAGCCAGTATCGTTTAGCTTTTTCATCGTCGAAGATCGTTTCGAGAAAGCACGTCAGCTATGTTGCCTTGTATTTCTTGCATAGCTGGAAGAAGCGGGACAGGCGAAAGAATTTGTTACTTCAGATATCTTAGAAGCTCTTGAGGAATATATATTTTCTTGAAACCCTGCATGGTTAAAGCCTTCTTCACTGGGCAGGACATTTGTTCGCAACCGACAATTATCTTGGGTAGTAGTTTTCAGATCAATCAGAAGATAACCAAAAGGTCTTTTACAGCCTCTTCGTACTGATTTAAAAAAGAAATCCGTCTGCCCAGGATACATTTGCGTCGCCAGAGTCAAGATTTGCAATTTGTCTCGTAGATTCTTGAATATCACCAGATAATGGCTGTTTAGGCTCTACCTTTCTCCCTGATGAAATAGATTCTGCACGATATAAATCACGCTCAGATTGCGATGATGAGAACCATGAGTAAAAAGGTTCACAATTCGCTTGTCTTTTCTGGCGTCAATCATGTGATCATCAAACACGATCAAATTCCGTTTGTTAACGGCTCCAAAGCCGTAGGAATTCCCTTGAAGAATTCAATGTGTGGCATGGCGACTAACATTTGTGTATACGCAGGCTGCCATTGTGAATAATACCAATCCTCTCCGGGGGAGGGTAAATGGTCTCTGAAGCTTGTAGCAATAGAGATCGAACTCAGGCCGTTTTTCCGGACCCGGTCATTCTGGCAATCATGGAGGGGAAAGGATACTCGAAGCGAGACCGCTGACCTTTTTCTGCAAAACATTGGAACTGTTTGAAATGGGGTGAGACCAGCATTGCGGTGTTTAGACATCACGTGCCTTTGCATATTATCTTTTCTAATAAAGGATTTTTCGCAGACAGAACAGAACCAACTCATGTCAACTCTTCAGGAGCAAAATGGAGACTGAGAATAAGCTAGAATGTTGCCCATTTATACAGGTTTTCATTGTTTTCCCTCCTTCTCCTCCTCATTTCTATTGTTTTTCCCTCCTCCTTCTCCTCATTTCTATTGTTTTCCCTCCTCCTCATTTCTATTGTTTTTCCCACCTCCTTCTCCTCATTTCTATTGTTTTTCCCTCCTCCTCCTCATTTCTATTTTTTTCCCTCCTCCTCCTCCTCATTCTATTGTTTTCTATCCTTCGCCCACTCGTTTCATTTTTTTTTCTCCACGAGATTCTATAAAAGACTGCCAACTGCCATCTTTAGTTCATTTTGAAGCAATGTCTCGTGTTAGCTGATTGCCCTGCTTATCAGCGCCAGTTTCTTTTAAAGACAGCTACTCCACAACAACTAGCTACATGCACTAGTCCAAGTCTTATACAATGTACTTATGGGACACATTCCTATCCTCGAAGAAAATAAGCGGATATTGCTGCCATATAAGGATGCTTTACTTGACCTGGCCAGTCCAAATGTCCCTTAAAAAACAAAGAAGCGAGTCCTTGTACAAGAGGGTAGTGGTTTTACTGAAGATGTATTGGCCTCTGTTGTTTCAAGCTTGGGATCTCTAGTGCTATATTAGAGGTGACCCTTCGTTAGGTTGATCGTTCGAAGCTAAGTCTGTCACGGGTACTCATCAAAATGAAGAGAAAGATAGATTTGGTTGAAGTAGAACACGAGAGTGAACATGAAGAAAACGAAAGTTCTGGTGATGAAAGCGAGGATGAATAACCGAGAATGAAAAAAGAACCAAGAATAAAAGATGTTTTGAGCCCATCTTTCCGGCACAGTGCCGGAAAAGCGCACTCTGATTTGCTGCATAGTATGGCCGCGTCCAAAGATATTCTTTTCTGGACTCCCAGAAGACAATTACTTCGAAATAAACGCACTATTCCGTCACAAGCTTCGCAGAAGCTAGCTGAGTATCTGTTACAAATCATTGTTTTACTAAAGATAATGTGACTCTTTTATACCTGCCAACCTCCGGAGATCTAAAATCTGAGAGTCTCTATTTTGCACTACACCCCTCCCCACCCCCCGAATGTCAACAGCACCAACACCCCACTCCACCCCCTCCCGCGCCAACAAATTGCCTTACGACATGATATGACGTCTTACATGACGTACATGGGATCAAAATGCGCTTTCATCATTGTAATGACGAACTAATCTTTCTCATTGACTAAACATGTGCAAAAATGTCCCAGAAACTGTACAATGAATAAAAAAGAAGTTCGAATTTTGTGAAAAAAATGGACTAAATTTCAAACTAAAGCACAGAAATGCTCAAAAGTCTATTTTATCCGGGAAATTTGGTGCTCTAACCGGGAGGGAGATTTGATGAAAAACTTGAGACTCCGGGAAAACCGGGAGGTTGGCAGGTATGCTCTTTGGGCTAGCGCGTCGTTCCTCCCTTGATAATTACTTTTGAATTAACTTAGTAAACAGTCTCGCCAGCGTCGGTTTGATTGACAGATTAGAAACAAACACGGTAAGTCTTCGGCTATTTCAACTTGTGTTACCCAATTTTAAGGTAACGGACTCATTTTATGAGGTGATTTTGCCATATTTTTTGTGCTTACACAAGTTCTTTTTTTGTGTAAATGCCTTCCCATCACGACTGGATCTTATAATTACATAGGACACGAGTGAACAAGCTCAGTTAGCCAGCTAAGACCCGCTTTTGTCCTCACCGAAGCGTAGTGCGAGTGGACAAGTTCCACTGTCAACAAGTGACAGTGTAGTAAGAAGAGGTTTTAACACTATATAGCTCTAACATGTCTGTAACCTTTTAATCTGGCCGCATATTATTGGAAAAACTTCCCCACTTCCATTTATAGTCCAGTACCTTTGATCCACAGTCTGATATATTTTATTTTGTTTGCCGTCATAGAAACCACAACTCCCGCATCTGCCAGAAAATTCCACCGTCATTAACAAAGTTATTTACATTTCACTTGGTGTCACGTCCGCTATTTTGATGTTGTTGGTCGCTATTTTTGTCTGGTGCTACAGAAGAAAGAAGCTAAAGACTTTTGAAAGGTTTGTGGAGCTCTGCTAATGCGTGGCTGGCGGTTTTTCTGTTTGCTTCTTTTTTCTTTTCAGTGGCTGCAATTGGTAAAGTAAGAGAGTCAGCCGCGCTAAAAGCCGAACCGAGGACGAAAAAAAGTAATGAGGGGGAAGGGGGCGAGGAGATAAGCAAGTGAGAAAAACCTCCAATACTCAACCCTTGAAGTTTTAAAACGCGCCTTCCAGTTTTTATGAAAGGATGATGTGACATGTTTTGAGGTCTGACGTCAGCCGACAAAATGCCGCGCCAAAAGTTTTTTGTTTACGATCGTTTAATGTTTTTATTAGCGCTTTCCTGGTAATTATTCTCTCCCTTCGCCCCATCCCCCGTTTTCTGTTTCAACCTCGGTTCAGCCGTGTTCACGCGGCTGTATCTCTACTTTGCAAACCACAAATGAAGAAAAAACACACCAAAAGAATCTCTCCAGCTATGCTAGCTACATACATACAGAAATAAATCTTACACTAAGGAAGGCTTTTTGTTTTGTCTCTTTATGTAAACGTAGCGATTAATCTTCGCTCCCTTGAGGTTATTGGCTAAATTACATCACGTGTCAACAAAACCGACGTAGTGCACCTGCCAAGATGACAGATAACATTAACCAGAATTCAAAACCATTACTTAATTTGCAATTTTATGAAAAATAATCAAAGAAATTTTTTATTGTCGAATGATGCATGAAAAAAAAAATGAAAATCCTAAGAATAGTCTGATGAAGACGAATTTTTGCTTCTTAGATATGCCTAAAGTGAATTAGACATGAACTGAATAAATTATTTTTTTTTTTTTTTAGTCATTGCTTGTGAAGGATGGTGCCCTTGACTGAATCGTCCTTTAAGAAAAAAAAAACAGTTTCTTTTATCCCACTCGGCTATTTTGATGTAGCTTTTTACGTCTCACCTTCGGCCATTATCCGCCGATGCACCAGTGGCCAGGTGCAATAATTTTGGTTGTTGGTAAAGTTTACAGATATGCGAGTATATGTTACTATAATATTGAACTCAGCGTAATACTGGCCGGCATTCTTTTTTTTTTCCCTTTTTTAGGTCATCTTATTCACAAGACGAGATTACTCCTCCTGACAAGTGGGAAATTCTGCCTGAGCAAATAGAGTTTGAGGAAGAGCTGGGAGAGGAGAATTTGGTGTTGTTCACAAGGCAATCTTTAGAAAGAGTGATGAGATGGAGGCATTGGTCACTAAGACTTCAATTTGGCCTGTATCAACCAGGAAGTTGAAAGCACCACAGCTGGTGGCTGTCAAAGTTTTACATGGTAAGAAATACTGACTGTTATCTCCATAGACAAAGGCATAAAGTCTTAACTGCCTGGCAGTCCTCTTCATATTACTGTAAGAACCCTTTTGGATTTAAGTAACTCTTTGGGAACTTTAACAGAAAAAAAAACTCGACTCTTTTCGAAGACGTGATCGCATGATATTAAAACAAATTACACCACCTAAAGACATTGCATTTTTTAAAATCAGGATTGTCTCTCATTTGGTGAAGAGCACGGAAAAGTTGGAAGTGCAAGTAATTTGTGGTTTCTTTATTCACTATGTAAGTGTGAAAAAATAATAAAGGCTGTTAAGTTCCAAAAGCAGGTTTAAGCCTATTAGCTCTAAACAAATGTATCTCTTACGAATTTACTTTTCCCCAAAACCGAAAAAAAAAGTAAATTGATCTACAGGGCCTGAATTAAAGCCAATAATGAAAATAAATTTCAACAATGCAGCTTTTAGTCAATACATGTATGACAACTCTTTCTAAAGGATCGGATGCATCTGATGATTTGTCTGCCCTTTTGTGATCCATGTTGCCCAGTTTACACCGCAAGTCATTTGATAGTGAGGAGAAGGAAAACAAATTATGAAACTGAGCTGCGACATCACCACGCTGAGGGCTAGACCCAGGGGCTACTCTCTTATAGGATTATACAATTGTGAGCAGGGCCGAAGGACATGGTTGTTGACCCCTTTATGTGTGAAACTGGGAAAAGATTTCCGCGATTTGGGAAAACAGATAAACGTGAAACAGATTAGGTTTAGCTCTACCTTGTAACAGGGCTGTTTATTGTATTTATTTTATTGTTGGTTTATTATTTGTTTATGCATCTATCTATTTATTTTTTCATTCGCTTTTAGGGGCTCCCTCGAGCGCGAAGCGCGCGGGACAGAGCCCCATCTCAGAATATAGTCAACCTCTTTTCGTTTGGTTGTCACGTGACTGACAATACATAACTTCCA
>CALNXK010000182.1:1015000-1051747 GCA_942486035.1 Porites lobata | reverse complement strand
TTATATATGGGATATATTACTTTAGTGATTTGTAACTATTCCACCACTTTTCATAATTTTCAAAAGTCTGTGGACTAATTTTTAAATAAACTAGTTGATACTTTTCACAACCCATTTCTTTAAAAAGTTTCTTAATCAAATAAAATATTTATCATTCTCTTTCTACAAAATTGTTTGTTTAGTATTTCCATAACATTGTTATCTATATTCATTAGTTTACTGTAAAGTTGACATTTTTCATCATCAGTTAGATGTAGTCTTTAAATATTTGATCAACCTTTTTCTCATAGTGATACTTTCTATTATAAATACTCCTTTTTTTGAAATGAAATCGATCTTGTTCTTTTTAATGTCAAAGTAACCAGAACATGACCATTAATTAATCCACATTCCTCACAAACATTTTGACCTAATTCAATAGTAAAACTATCGTTTTGACAATTACTACATCTAACTTTATTTTCTTTATTTTCTGATTGGTTATTTTTGTAACTTTTTAATATTTTCAAATATTTTTCTATTTCTTCTTCTGTGTAAGTCATTTATTATTATCTTTTTATCTTAAAGCCATCGTATTCACTTTGTCCTCCATTACAACACGCTTATCATCTTCGTTACTCAATGCTACTTTATTTACTTCCTTCGAATATATATCATGATTTTCACTTCTTATAATTTTCATATTTCTCATTTGTCTTTCACCCGAAAATAAACATTCTACATAGTCTTCAAATTCTATTTTATTTTTTTTACAACATTTTTCTTTACACCTTTACACTTTTTGGTTAAACTACCATCCTCTACCTTGAAACTATAAAGCTTTGGACGAAGACCAACAAAGTGTGTAATCTGTCTACCAGCTACTTCATATTTTAAACATTCAATTACTTTTTTTGTTAAATCCTGTTAGTATTCCAGATTTATGGTTGGGAGGATAATCAGATGTGTCAAACTTTTCTTTTTATATCATAGGATATATCCTTGTAAAAATCATCAGTATGAATTTGGTATAAAAGTGAGTCTGTATCTGTAAACATTAACTCAGCCCTGTTTTTATATTTCTTTTTAATATAGTTGTAATTAAAATCAAACATTAATGTTTTTGACAAATCTAGAATTGCTTGTCCAACATATACAGGTTTATTAAAAATAAACTTCAGTCTTTTCATATGTACTGCAATAAGATTTTTATCAAATATTGTTGCTCTTTCAAAGTTTGGACGACTTGTTAATTTTTCTGCTTTTTACGATTATCCACTAAAATTATATTTTTGTCTTTTTCTTATGTTTTCTATTGTTTTACCAAAAACGCTATTATTCATTAATTTAAAAAGTCTTTTCAAAATTGTTGGCTGCTGTTTTTCGAAGTTCTGTATTCTTTCTTATATGTAAGTTCCATCCAAGAACTTTGGTAAAATGATATACCTCTGTGAACAGCAGTTATTTTCATTTCCCATCTCAAGATATTGCCTTAGATTCCGATAATGTACAACATAGTTTTTCTTGGTTTAAAATGACAAATTAGTTTTTTTTACACCATTAACAATCATCTTTTCAGGCGCAAGTGGATAGTCATTGTGAGATTCCCATAGTTTGGAAGGATATTCTAAATCTACTTCAAATATATAACCTTTTCTTCCAAGATTAGACATACTATGATTTGCTTTCTCTAGAATTTCCATTACCTTTTCTTCTGTTATATCTTTCATCCATTTAAATCCATGTGTTGGAAGCTGTTGAGTCATTGCCCAACCGTAAAGATTGTTTGCATCCAGATATTGAATAAAAGTAGACTCATTATCAGGATTGAAATCTTTCATATATTTGTTATTCGCTTCTGCATATCTTTTTGATATGTGTGTTATCCCACCACGTATACCTTGCTCAAACATCATTAACATATCATAATCATGTAATAATTGTAATTGTTGTCCTGTTTCTTTTAGACATGCATCCCAAGCTAAACCTGGGGATGTATAATAATGGGCTGGATCTAATTTGTAATGTTTGAGACAAGTTGCTCTAAAGTTTTCAAATACATCTGCTAGCAGTAATACATCAGACTTTAGGTAAAGATCGTGGTTATCTCTTATTGTCGTACAATCAAAAGTATTCCAAACATTTATTGCGTGTTGGTAATCTTCATCTGATATATCTTCATCATAAAGTTGGGAATAAAATTCTTCTTTAGGTGGTAATCTGGTTTCTAATAATTTTTCAAGTGATGAGACATAATCATAAGGATAGACACCTTTACGAGTTAGTAGATCTACATTCTTCTTAAATATTTTTTTTGTATTAAAAAAATCTTCTGGTTGTAAATTTCCAACAAGATTAGCAAGTGATGATTGAAGAAATTTTAGTGAATCTATAAATCGTACTTCAAAATTCAATGAAACCATTTCTCCAGTTCGTCTAGATTTATACTCATCAACCTTAATTTTTTTCGAAAAAGAAATTTTTTTCCTCTGTCGATGGAATACAGTTTAACTCACCTGGTAAACAAGCAAGTTGTTTTATAAACAAATGTGCATCATACCCTTGTAGATTATGAAATATAACTGGAAGAATCATTGGCTTCCTACACTGGAGATTGCAACTGTTATGAGCAGCTCCACGGTATTTACCAGTAAAATGACAATGATCTCTAACTTTATCCTTTTTTAATTCCATCTTACAAATGTGGCAGAATTTCTCTTTATTAAATGATATTTGTTCTTCTTTTGTTAAACGAAGAGGTTTTGGTTTACGATAAAAATCGTTATAAATACTTTTAGTTACTTCTGCAAGTTTATTTACAAATATCTCAGCTACATTATCATCACTATTGGTTTTTGTATAAGTAATTGGTTTAATTGTTATATTTGGTACTATTCCTTTAATGTATAAACAAAATCCTGATGGTTCATGCTTTTGGTATTTGTAAGTATAAGAATCTTCTGGGTTAGGACTGCAATTATGCATTGGCTTGGTAAAACATTCAAAATCTGCATAAACTACAAAAGGAACTGGCAACTGTTTGTAGTAGTTTTTTGAAATGTAACATTGTGTTTGGTTGAGGCATTTTACAGAAACTGTTTCATTATTTGAACAATATAAGATATGTTTTTGTAATAATTCTTCTTTAGTGTAATGAGTAAAACACTTCTTACAAATAAATATTTTTCCTTACTTTTGGTTTTGAGACTTAATCAAACGAGTAAAATTTTTAAATAGTGAGTAATGTGAAACACAATCTTTTTCGTATAAAAATAAGTCAATAGTATTTATACAGTCTTTCTCTACCATTTTCAAAGGATAAAATTGTCACTTTCATTAACTGAAAAACATTAATTCCTGGAAGTCCTGGATTAAGTTTTCAAATTTGCAAATATCTTTTAATTTCATAGGAAAAGTAATTCCTTTAGTGTTAAGAGAATTTTCATATTTTTTCAAATCTGTTAATCTTTCCTCATCTCTATCTCTTGGATAAAGATATCTAAGTATACACCAAAGAAAACATTTTTCATCTTTGTTTTAATATTAACTATTGCTTTTTATTTGATATCCAATCAGGAAGAGGGATGTAAGAAGACCCTTTGTTGGATTATATTCAACACTATGAATTTCAAGTTTATCAACTTCTTTAAAATACCATGCACTTCCAGCTTCTTGATAAGCTTCAATTTTTGCATCAATATCATCTATACATATTTGAATTAATTTGTCAACATCTGTTGATTTAATGTTAATATGTGTTGCTGTATTAAAATAAGTTTTATCTTCTTCTATACCTATAACACCAGCACTTTGTGAAATATTTTGTTTTTCCATAATACAAACCAATACCATCTTAAATTTTATATTTCGATGATATGTAAAAAATCTTTTAAATTTTTATAGATACGCTCAAAAAACTGCATTGGAGTAAGACCAAAAATTCCTCTAATAATATATTTAACAGCAAATTCTTCAAGAGCTGATTTTTCTTTTTCAAGTCCTAATTCATAATGTTCAAAATAGCACGCTCAAGAGCTTTACGTAAATAAGAAGGTGTATCTTTAGGAATCTCTCTATTTTTTATACATTCCTCAAAATACTCATCAAATGTTTTTATCTTTTTCTTTTTAGAAGGAGGCGACTCCACAACGGTGGGTTTAAGTTTTTTAATTTCTTTTTTTATATCAATACCTTTTCTTACTTTTTCTCTAGCTTTTACCAATTTGTTATGTTGTTTAATTAATCTTTTTCTTGATTCTAATTCCTTATAATCTTTCTTAAGTCCTTCTTTTTCTTCTTCTATTAAATGTCTTATTTCATCTAAAGACAAATTCTGAAATTCTTTATCTGTTACAAAGGGTGTACTACCCCACGAACCATTTTCTTGGTTAGACATGACGTCTTATAATCTTATAATTAGATTATAAGACTTTAAGCCTTTATTTAATCACTATCACTATCACTATCACTTTCAGAAATCCAATTAATAATAGGTTCTTCTTTTTTTATTTTATCATTAAATAAACAAATCAATTTAAAAAGCTCTCTAAAACCTAGAAAGTTAATATCAATATTTAATTCATAAGATTCCTCATCAAACTCATAACTATCTGGATCTACATATAAATCTCTAAAATTATCCAGTTGTTCTTCTAAAATTTCTATGTTATTAACATCAAAATATTTAAACTTTAATTTGCTAATATTTTGAAATTTGCATTTCATTTTTACCTGCAAAAAATCTTTAAAGATTTTAGTAAGTTCTTTTGCTTTAGAACTCCAAAAAATATCTTCATAATTTGTTTCATCTTCATTTAACATTTTCAAAAACTCAAAACATTTATTATTAATATATCTTATGTAAAGAAATTCTCTTACAAAATCTTTACAACCAGAGGTTTGTTTAAAGCATTTATCTGAGATTTTGTAATGCGTCAGACTACCCATTTCCATAACTACTTACATGTGGGCGTAGTAGCTTTTGAATCCGCAAAGAAAAGTTTCCGGATTCAAAAATATGATATGTGTGGCCGGGACCTTAGCCACCGTGTTCAGCAACGTTGACCAGGCCTATACCTAAGCTATTCATGAGTATCCGTATACAAAGGGATGATTTATTTTGTTATATCGCATTCATTATTCTTGACCCTTTGCAGCCACGTAAAAGGTGACCGTTTAGTTAACAAAAAATACCGTCTAAGATTGGAAGTTAGCTTATTTGAGAGGATTTTAAGTTATTAATTTTTATAAGGGCGGTTTTCGAAAGTTATGCAAGCCCTCGACTTCATCTCGCGTTTGCATATGTGTCTTTGTCTTGAATAGGCCATTTGCATGATGAAGTCATTTTACTACTGCAAGCAGAATACCTCTAATCAGGGTTTTGCTTTCTTGTGCAAACTGTGGCTTTTGTTATTTATACCTCATTGGGATTACAAAACTGAAAAGTGAAAGGAAAACGGAAATGGCCTATTCTCCGCCTCTCTGCTGTTGTTTACTATCAGACTGCAATGCAAAGACGAGAAAAAGTTTTCTATTGCCTAAATATTAAATGATACTATTTTACTTAAATGTTTGGCGTATTCATCAATAATATTAGTAAATTTTGGTCTTGTAAATAGAAACAATATCGCTTTTTGGTGAATGCTGGTAAAACAGTTGGCCCCTTACCAAAAAAACGGCAGTGGCGGAGCCAGGGGAGGGGCCCGGGGGAGCCCCCTTCCCCTTTTTTCTTAGACCAAGCTGAGGTCCGAAGGCCCGAAGGTCTGGATCTGCCACATATAGTGCAAATTACACGCAGAAATAAAGTAAAACGACGCCGGCACAGGACTGTATGAGACCAAGGGAAATATTTTCTTGATAAAACTAAGGCATCGTTAAGCCAAAAGAAATTCCAGTGTTTTGGTTCCTGAAATAGCGGCCTACATTATGGCATGCAAACGTTGCATGAAACAACATGAATGAAACAACCCAAAGTGAAATAAAAATGAAAAGGGCAATTTCAAGAAAAAAGAAAAGGAAGCAGCAAACAAAGGAAAAATTCAAAACAAGCAAAAGCATAAAAGAAAGCAAAACATGCTGACGCTTAATCTAAAACGTCATGCTTTTCCACAGAAGATGTCCTTGTTGGCGGGTAACCTCTTCCCCAGGGCGCTTTTCCCTGGCTTCCACCTGCAAAGCCAGGGAAAGGGCCCTGGGGACAAGGTTGGTTTGCGGGCTCTCATTTAGCCTGCGTCGCAGACTTAATTTATCCCCAGTTAGTAACGTCCTTGTTCTGAGCACCCGACGAACTCAACGAATCATTGGACGTGCATTTCGAAATTCCTTTCAACTTTATAATTGGCGAATGGACAATGGCTTTTTTAACAGGCCAGTCATAGCGCGTACACTTTTTTTATAGATTGTGCTCGCAAAATTATCATATCATATGTTACTAGCAGTGCTTGTATATTCCTAAAATTATGATGCCAATAATTATGCTAGTTTCTGTAACCTCTGCTCATGTTGACAAACACATTTAACTTAGCGACATCCTATCCAACATGCTATGGATTTTCACAAATATATTTCCTTTCCAGCGAGCATGAAATATCAGACCACTTCCCGTAATGGTATGGATCGGTGCTTATCCTTACTATTGCCACACAATCCTCGTTACCGTTGTGATTGTCCGGTTCGTGACCTCTCCAGTTTTTGTACCCATCCAAATCCAATCGAGTTCCGTCCGTCCACTTCCAGTCATTTTCATTGTCAGAGTCAGAAAGCCCAATCCAGTAATTTTCCTTTTTGTCGGTCGGCAAAAGTTTCGTTTTTATGAAATCATTTTCTTCACGAGATTCAACCTTTACCAAACCGGCATGCCATTTTTCGCATTCCTCCTTCGCGTTTTCCCAAGTTTTAGAAGACGTAAACAATTTATAACACGACTTCCCGTTGCCAATCCACCCTTGTTGACAAGCTGAGTTAAGAAACAATAGAAGAAGGAAAACCAAAAACATAAAATTAGCTGAAACTAGTAATAACCGAAGGTTACAGAGTGCGGGCGACAAAGATCGAAGATAAAAACGCTTTGCTCCAAAACAATGTGTGATTAAATTCCGAGTGACAGAAGGTCCAAACGCGTGTGATCAGATTGCGTTCAATGCATTCCATTCATAAAGAGTTTTAGCAACGACGATGGCGACCTCAACGAGAACGTCAAAATAGCAATAGGTTAATTTATTAAGCAAAACAACAAGTTTGCATGTGCATTACGCTTTTTTGTACATTTCTTTGCCGTTACTGCACGACTACCACGTGAAAATGCCTAACCTCATGTTTAATGGAGGACGCGCGTAAACAAGCGACGACGAAATTTTCTTTCTCTTTCTAAACTTGAGTGCGGTCCCCAGGAAATCAAATCCAGGGAAATTTGCCTGCATTAGACATTTTCAGCGAATTGGAATAAACGCGACAAAGTTTGAAAAAACGCTAATTCATTTTAAAAGTGACGTTTTCGCTGCCGTCGCCGTCGTCGATGGTTAAACTCCCTAATCTTAGGTCGCTTACCCAAAAGTCAGAACAGGCCGGCGGGACCATAGCCGGGCCAGTCATTTTGAAAATGAATTTTTTTTTTTTTTTCCCAAGAGTTTTGTTGAAACCCCATTTCCTTCATGCACGATATTTGGGATCTGACTGATCTGGCTGGATAGTTTTGATTAAAAGTGAAATTCTGGAAGTCTGGAATGGTCTGGCCAATCTGTTCTAACAAATGGAAATCGCCCTTAGTGGAAGACAAAATGAAGCTGGCTCCACGTCAGTGATATGCGGTGCATACGTAATAACCACCTAGATTTTAGGATTGCGGGTTCCTCTTGTCCCTCCTAACATCCGATGTTACTAAAACAAAGAACTGGGAACGGCTAACGAGCAAGGGCAACGAAAATGAAAATAGGAACGACAAAAAGAGATTGAGTAATGAATTTACTGATAGGGCTAGGGTCTAAGTTAAGTTTGGTTCCCATTTTTCATTTTCCAGTTCTCTTTGGTCGTTACTTCCCTATTCTCTTCTTCTAAAAACTGAATTGACGTAATGATACCATCACGGGGAAAAACGAAAAGCTAAGGCCCGATTCAGACGCCGCCGTAAAAGAGCAGGGTCCGAATCAGTTTAATACGGCAGTTTTAATTTTTTGCGGCAAAAACGCCGAATTTAACACAGTCAGTACTCGCATTATACGTCATCGGAGCGGCAGGTGATTCATACGGGGCTCCTCTCAAGCACTGAACCTGATGTATACATTATGCATACTTTAAATTTATATATGTATGCTGCATAAAATACAATCCTTCTAAGAAAGCGTCATTTTTATGTAAAAAAGCTGCTTTTTTACAAATTGAACGGTTGTAAAAATACTGCTTATTTACAAAAATTATTTTTTTGTAAAAAAGCAACTTTTTTACGTAAAAAAAGCTGCTTTTTTACAAGTTAACCGGTTGTAAAAATACTGCTTTTTTACAAAAATATATTTTTGTGAGAAAGCTGCCTTTTTATGTAAAAATCCTGCGTTTTACACATATAAATGTTCGTGAAAAAAAGAGGTTCATGCTCTTCCTTTAATTTAGACCATTGACAAACTCATTTATCGAAGACGGGCTGTTTTCTGTAACATTCGAAGAAGGAACGAGCAGTAATTTCATTCGTTATACTTATTGGCCGAAGTCACATACGGCAGTAACTGCATGCTAGGCAATAATAGAATAGCTGCGTTATTCACTGTCTTATTTATAAGCAATGCCAGTCACAATCTCTTGCAGCAATCAAAGCCTTCCGTTCTTTCTTTCATTGCTACTTTTGTTAAAGCAGAAAACTGTACAGAATATTGTTCTGTATTATATATCTATTTTCCCAAGGTTATCAGCTGCAATAATCGCTTTAACTGTCAACAAAACACTTGGCTATAACGTGAGTCATTGGTGTTTGCAAGGGCACAACACTGTTTTAAGAACTGAGCATTGCACGTGCACAGTTCTGACACTAGTCGGTATCAAGAACGACAGCAACTGTTAGACAATTTCTTGTATTATGTTGAAATAGATTTCTATCACAGGGATTCATGCTATGTTGAAATCCATGTTGATGCATGCAAGAGTGTCATGTCTGCGTTACAACTTAAGTTTCCAGCGTGATGTAGGAACATGTTCAGTCGGCTAATGAAGCAAAAGGAAACGTTCGCCTATAGCTACAAGCGCACATACACTCGCTTATTAGTCTAATTTTTGCAATACACGGAGCAACTTGTAAGGCCATAAAAACAGCAGCCGATTTGTTTATAAGAATTAGGGACTATAAAGGCGGTCTGTAACGTACGCCAATGCGTGCTTTGTTTTAGAGATCGAGAAAAAAGCCAGAAAACACTTGTAAAGGCTGAACAACTTTAATATGAACACTAGCTGAATTCGCCAGCAACATTTGGAGTATGACCGTTTTTTTACAAAAATATATTTTGTAAAAAAGCCGTCCTTTTACAAATACATATCAGTGTAAAAAAAACAGCTTTCTTACGGTACCGTTTTTTTACACAACATATACAATATACACAACATGCAACGGTCTGATGGGATAATGTCATAACAAGGCTATTCACTTTCTACGCCATGTTGAATTCTTCATAGACATTTACCATTTTCACATTGCCATAATAACCTTGTTTACCTTCCAATATTTTGCATTTCCATTGTTTCCAGTTTCTCCTGGGTATCTTGCAGGTTTTCCAAGGGAAATTTTAAACAAGGCTTAGGCACAAAATGTTTGCGGTAAACAAGGTGCAGTATTACTTGGAAAATGTGGACAGCAAAAAGCGCTGGTGTTGCCTCGTAGATGTCTCACAGTGTAACGTCTCCAAATGGATCAGACGACGAGAAGCAGAAAGGATAGTCAGAAAATGTAACCAATACTCTTTTTGTCTACTTCAGTTTCTTTTTTTGGAGAGGGGGAAGTGTGGTGGTGGTGGTTGGGGTGGGCGCTTATTTGAGACTACACGCCTATCAACTTTTCCTCCCTACAGGATGGGCGCTTATTGGAAGTGGGCGCAAATTCGAGGTTGGGTGCTTAATCAGATAAATTCAGTATCTTCAACAAAAATGAATCTTCAAATTTCTTCTTTATGAGACAGCTTAATGTAACCGCCCAAGGCCGCGATCATGTGAACTGCAACATGATCCAAAACACAGCCCGCACATACCAATTTTTGAAAGACCAACGGTCGGTTAGATCCCACGTCCATCTGCTTAGTCTATAACCGATCTAGAGCCGATACTTGATATTATTGTTGTTTTTTTGGTTTTCTGTTTAGTTTTTTGTTTGTTATTATTATTATTATTATTATTATTATTATTATATCACGTGTTGAGATTTCCTAAGACTTGTTTCATGCTTCAATGAACAGAGGTCTTTTTTGCATGAGCATGCGCGACCGCTGACTTGTCAAAGAGCACGCGACCAGTGACAGCGACTGTGCTGCATAGTCATAGAAATTAAATTGTTCACTTTGAAAGCTTGCTCGAGATTGAAATGGTAGCAGGAACTTAGGAAAGACCTTCGTTGTACAAAATAAGTAAAGATCTGTTGATTTAACGTGGAGACTGATGCGCTGAAGGAGGTGAAAGAGCAAGTTTCTCAAGGATGTCTGACACGAACATGGCTGCTTGTTGTTGTTTGTTGCTCGACTCGTGTCTTGATTCCTGATGCGTAGCTATTGAGCAAAATGTTCTTTATTTAGTGTTTGTCTATAAATCGCATGTAAATCAGTTTCTCGATTTCTACTTCGCTTTTGTTAAGACCATGTTAGAGTGTTTTTTTGCAAACTACACATTTTGTTAAATCACGAGCACATTCGCCAAGACCAACGAGCAAAATAATCGCTATGATAGCTTTGAGACGCGCCATTTTGATGAAGGCAAACCCTGTGGTGAGCCTCCATGCATATCGCTTGTTCAGCGGTCGCGCATGCTCATGCAAAAAAGACCCCTGTTGCTGCAATGATGAACATGCAGGAATATGGTATGCTTTTAAGAACATACCTGGACTTGTCGGGTGCATTGAGATAGTTGTTAAGGTACTCGATGTTGCTGCTGATGGGCTAATGACAGTTGTCATAGGTGGCGATGGCACTGCAAAATTGGAGAAAAAAGAAAGAAAATGTTAAATCATGTGAATTGCGACATGATCGAAAACACAGCCCGCATATACCATTTTTGAAAGACCAAAGGCCGGTTAGATGCCACGTCCAACTGCTTGGGGGCACGCCGGTACTTTTCCAATTGAGCAAAACAGTCTATAACCGATCTAGAGCCGATCATTGATGTTATTGTTGTTGTTATTTGTTTGTTTTTGTTTTCTGTTTGTTTGTTTTTTATTATTCTATGATGTGTTCAGATTTCCTAAGACTTCTTTCTTGCAGCAATATGGAAAATGTTGGAATATGGTGTGCTAGCGCTTTTAAGAACATGCCTGGACTTGTCGGCTGCATTGAGGCAGTTGTTGAGGAACTCGATGAGGCTGCTGATGGGCTAGTGACAGTTGTCATAGTTGGCGATGACACTGCATAATTGGAGAAAAAAGAGACAAAATGTTAAATTGTTTCATTATGCTCAAAGATAGAGATACGCTTTAATGAGAGATGATAACAATTAACAAAAAGTGAAAAAATAAAAATAAAAGAAATAAATAAAACACCAAAGAAACCCTCCAGCCATTGTGGGCACAGGACCCGTTTATCGTAATTCCTGGTAATTTGAAGATCTAGGTTTAGAGAGTTTAACAAGCTATACTATCAATTGACCTCAGTTACGCTGTGTAATTAGTTGACAAATTAACGGACTTGTTGGCTGGGTCCCGCGCTTTTAGCTTGTATACTTATATTTGTCTTCCACCGAAGAGGTTCCCCGAAACACTATAAATGTTGGTTCAGGATGTATCGCATTTCCTCGAATAATAGCCCGGGGCGATTGCCATTCTCATCGTCATTATTATTAGAGACGATCATTCGAGGGACGCGATTATTTCAGATATTGTTCACTGGAAGTCGTGCTCTAATATTTTTTTTTATTATCCCATTAAGTAAATTAAAAAAAAAAAAAAAAGTAATAAATAAAAAAATAAAGTTAGTTTTTTTTTTGTTACCCAACTTCTTATTTATTAAACACCTTACTATTTAAGAGTTTGATAAAATAAAAAGTTGGCTAACAAAAAATAACTTTATTTTATTTTATACATTTGCCAAATAGAATAAATATTATAGAAAAAAATACTAAGATTTTATTCTTCCACAATAGCAGTAATGATGTCGTGATGAACAAGTTGCTACTTTTGTGAAATTAGAAAAGCTTGCCAGGGAAAGATATGAGATAATGAATATAACATTATTGTGAAAGTACTAAACGGTATAGATGGATCCACTTTGTTCCAGCTAATCCTGATCCAAGAAAATACCTGCACAGTTGACTTGCTAATGATGCTGTTGACGTCTTTAGAGCATTTGCTGCTGATGAATCTGCTGAAGATTATTTTGAAACGATTAATTAATTTGCTTTTTAAAACTCTACATATCTGTTCTTTTTTTTTTTTGAGTTTTTGTATTTCACGATGGGTCAGCCGCATGCAAAACCTAAACTATTCTTACTTCTATTGTATTATGGTTAATTAAGGTTTGTTGCAGGGTTGTAGAACACGTTACACTTAATCCATAAAAATAGCAAGTAGAGAATAAAAAAAAAAGGGAAGGAAAACATAACAAAGACAAAATGGCGAAAAACAACTCAACATATAGAGTTCATTAATGTTCATTCATCCCCCAGGCTAATTTTTCATATGCAACTGACGCTTGAGGACCACCATGTGATAATCATTTAAATTTGGATCCATTTTAACTGATCACAACATAAAACAAGGCTAAGTTTTAATTCTTGGATTCAGTTGTAAAATCTTCTTACGAGCAACATATTAAAGCCTACAAGGTATCCTTTCAAATCTGCCACTCGGAGCGCGCTTAAAGCTCTCGGATATCTCACGTCATTCTTTACGATGCCAAATAATGAAAAATGAAAACAATACTCCATCGATTTAATAGTGTATTTGTTTGGAGACGAGATTGATCAAAATCTTGGCCTGGAAACGAGGCTGCTTAAGCAATATACCATCGACCAACCTCGTATACATGCGCGGCCGCCGAGCTGTTTATTCATGAGTAAATGAAAAAACATGACGTTCAGAGCTATCCGAGGAGGAGATAGCTGACTTTTGACTTTACTGATGAATGGACGAATAAAAAAGGAGAATACACAAGAGTCACACACAATGCATATTACTCGATAGATGTTGTCTACCTTTTGAGGAGTTTCTGCACGAAAAAAATACGTCTGTTTATATCCTGATACCA
Source organism: Porites lobata (assembly GCA_942486035.1). NCBI lineage: Eukaryota > Metazoa > Cnidaria > Anthozoa > Scleractinia > Poritidae > Porites > Porites lobata. The sequence goes on along the minus strand of CALNXK010000182.1, from coordinate 1,038,353 downwards.
TGCCAAGAAACGGGCCAAAGCTTTAAAAGAAAGTTTACGAGGAGGTAACCTTTTTAAGGACTTAAAATACTTTGAAGGAATAAAAATAATTACCAAATTCTGCTTTCGTATGGCGAAAAACTGCGCCTTCAGCCTCGATGGATAATATCCACCACCTCGATCTGCATAATTCTTCACGTCACACTCAGCCTTATTCAATAATTGCTAAAATAGAATTAGGTCTCAGCTATCATTCATGTCAGTATCATTTACCTTTGTATTTTTGTATCAATTTTGCAAATGCAGTTGAAAGATCCATGGATATTCTCACAATTGGACACATCGCCACAGTTGTGTAATCCGTCCTTACATTCATTGATGTCTACAAGGATGAATAAAAAAAAATGAAAACTAAAAAACAAAACAAAAAAACAAGGTATTAAGCTTTTAGCCGAATGAAGACCATTTCAAGCAAGGAGGTTGTTCTAAATTTAAGCTGATAGCGTTGACAAATGTAAGCCGATAGCAAAACAATAAGATTAGACAAATATGGAGGACTCTAGCAACAAGACAGACCTTGTGCGCTTTTTGCGATTTTGCCGCCGCGCGAGAGATCGTGAAGTGAGCGAGCAAGACGGCACACCTAATCCGTACGGAATCCTTGCCCTGAGTCATCTTTAAATGGTCAGCATTAGATCCCATTGGCCGGAGCCCCTTTTTCCACATATGAAATTTACACAAGGTAGAACTTCTTTCTGCTTTTTATATCACACTTAGATGATATTTCAAGCTGGAAATGTTCGTGGAAGTGCTAGTCTCTTCAATTTAAAAAATGATTATGGTAGACAGTAGGATCCGAACCCATGCACTAAGGAAGAGGGAGCACATGTAACGTTACCTTTTTGTTTCGAATTTTATTTGAACGTTACACTGTCTGTTCATGTTCAGTTGATGTTAACGAATATTTGCGTTGCACAGTTTCTTGAAAACTTTTGTAACACTTTAGTGCGACTTGGAGGCGAGGGAAGATCCTTTTCTTCAAGATTAGTCTTTTTCTTTTCTAAATATTTCATAGATCAAATTAGCTGTGCTGTGCTGTTAATTTTTATCTCCAATTTTGATCTAGACACGTTCGGTTTCTCTTATTTACTTATTTATTTCTTTGTTTAACGCGGTGCACATTCCGAATGAAAGGATTACGAAATCCTTTTGCTTGCTTGCGTTCATCTCCTGGTTCTGTGGGTGCTGGTATTTCTTGCTCAACTGACTGCTGGGAAAATTCGTCATTTGCCACTGGATCCTCGACGACAGGTTTCTGATGTGGGGCAGTCCCTTTTCCCACTGCCGTTAAGGTCAGCATACCCTAAGCCTCTTCATCTGAACTGATTTCCGAGGCTGGGCTGGGGGTGGACAAAACAGCTGGTCTGGTAATTTTCCTTTTCTGCTTCGATCTCCTGGCTGGATCCTCTGTTTTTCTTTTAAAGGTTAAGTCATTGCATGGAAGTATCAGCCTGCTGTGTATCACACGACGCAGTCCTTCGCCTGATTCAGGTTCAACGTTCAACTTCGTAAATGGGCTCTCTTCTCCTTTCCGCTTGATTAGTCGATAAATTGCCTCTTCCCAGTAAGATCGCAATTTTGCAGATCTTCCTCTTTCAGGTACATTTCTTACTGAATCTGGCCGTAGAACAGGACTATGACCCTTGCGCTCATGATGCTTCTTTCCTTTCATCTCAGATAATCTAGATCTATTTGCTGCTAACTCGTGAGCCTCCTTCATGGCTATTTTCCATTGTCTGACATAAGCTGAATATTCTGTGGGAGAAGCAGGCTTAATTCTAAAATAGGATGAATCGGAAGTCTTGGGGACTGACCACACAACAGGTAATAACGAGAGAATCCAGTGGTCTCATCACAGGGGCAATAATAGGCTTGTATAAATTTATTAAGACTGTCCTTCCATCGAGATTTCTGGTTTTCTGGCGAGGTGCGTAACATGGATAGAAGTGTCTGGTTGAGCCTCTCTTTTTTTCCCATTCCTTTGGGATGGTAGGGTGTTGTTCTGGATCGCATCATACCACAGCATCCCTCTAAACGATGGAAAAGCTGATTTGTAAATTCATCTGCTTGGTCGTGCTAAATTCTGGCAGGAAACCCAAACCTTGATATAAATTAATTGTTGTTGGCTGTTGTTCTAGCGGACTTGTGGGTGGTCGCATATCACGGGATGATCCCTCAGGGGCACCCAACGACAATTTTCGGAAAAATATCTGTTCGGAAGACGATTTGAGAACTAGAATTTTCGGAACATTTGTTGTAAAATTTCTTGCTTGCCTGCTTCTCCTAGGATTTTCGAACATCTAAAAAATGGTATAATTGCCTATTTTAACGGATTTTTTACCCGAAAAAGGTCACCTAGAATTTTCGGTAGCCTTTTTTCTGGCTGAAATTTTCGAAAAGGTAAGTTTTGATCCCTATAATTTTCGGATCACTAGACTTTCAGCTAGGAAATCCGAACAGATGAAAAAGTTTTAGGGGATAAACATATGCCTATATCTACCGTTTAAATACCAAGATACGTTTAACAATGCTATGTTTAAGTGGTTTTGAACTATATTCTCGTTGGGTACCCCTGATCCCTGCATCTTTGCATTTGAAAATTTTGACTTTCCCCCGTTGCTCTCTCAGGCTGAATGGCCACTTTATTTCAGGCTCCTTAAAAATTTCATAGAGAGGCTTTGCAATCCTTGAAAAATGCTCAATATATCTGCGGTATTAGTTCAACAGACCTGTTAACTCATTCGAACGTCTCCATAGTCTGTTAGTTTGGTGACAGCTTCAGTGTTCCTCGGATCACTGGAGTGCCCTAACTGGATGACAATCCTTCACAAGAACCATACTTCATATGCAACTGGTGAGGAGTAGCAATCATGTAATCAAGTCTTCAATGTAATGCTTTGACTTCGGCATACATCGGGCGGGGTATAGGAGTATACGTCGTCTGAACCGGAGAGGTGTCTGACAGTTCTAAATTCAATTGCAGTCCCTCAATACAGTCCACATCATCATCATCATCATCATCATCATCATTCTGAGAAAATGATTCGGATTGCTCAGTCATCATTTTCATCGCTATTTTTGGCTGGCTCTCAGTAAGGTCACCTAGCTTCACTTGTGGCGTCCTAAGAACTGTAATGTTCACTCTGTTGGGTATCCCTCGTGGCAATGTGAGCAGTTGCTCTGAGACTTCTAATTCAACAGGTCAGGTTTCTTCTGGGGTTGGCTCAAATAGCGCTGGTGTTCTTCTCTCTAGTGGGCAACAACTGACACAACATAGTACCGCCACGGTCTGTCCCGCTGGTACTGTTAGACTGTTTATATACAACTCCTCAAAAACACAAGCTTTCTTTAACTTGATCTTGCACAAACTCCACCTATGCACTAACACTCTCCACATTCACATCCACCAAAGCAAAACTCATAATGTCAACAATTGCTACCTTGCTTCCTCCTTGCCCCTTATTCCTGATCATCTCTTCTATAACATTGTAACCATGAATGATGGGGTACACCAGCTTGTCCCTTGCAGCCAGGATCGGTACTGTTAGAAGTATAGTCGCTTGAAAGTCAGGGATAAGTTGGAATTCTACTTCCACCCGTATTACTCCACCATTTGCTGCTCTTAAGTCCAGTCCTTCACCCTTCCTAACGTATCCTCAATCTTCCTTAACTGTAATGATGGTAGATGCTCACTAAACCCGCTCTTTTATACTATGGACATTTGAGTCCCTGTATCCCACAATACCTCAGCCTACTTATGAAATACCTCAACAGTCACCCCCACTCAACATACACAACACTTAACACTTCATACCAACAAGCCTGGCTACTGTTTACTGCTGTAGGGTGTAAGATGACTGACAAATACACAAGCATCACCACGTATTACTTGAGAAGCTCTCTTTTGCCTTCAGTTGCTGGATGGCTTGACAAATGCACTTTTGACTGCTGCGATGGCGTTTCTGACATTGACGTCCACAATACCGCACTACCTTGCATCCTGAGCACTGCATAAAAGCATTGACCAGGCGTAGCAACTTTCTGACAATTCAAACGTTTGTGGGACATACTGAAGGTGTCCTTAGGTGGGGCTACTTACGTCCCTCGGTTGTAGCCCTCGTCTGTTTTCTTGACCTGATTTTTCACTGCTTCTATACCTTTTGACGACAGCCACGAGCCGAGTGATCACTGCTACCACAAACATGACAATGGTAACACAACTTCCCTCTCCCTCCTGCTTGACAACTGGGACAGCTTATTGGTCGTTGATCCACTGCTGATTCTGATATCCTGGTGAGGCCTCAGAAACTCGTCCTGGATTAGCTTCATTCCTTTTCACTGATTCTAGCTTCAGGGTGGCGATCAGCTTGTGGTGCAGCCATGAACTTCTCTTTCCTCGACCTCTCTTTCTCAGTTACTTTCACCTTTAGGTCAGTCGCTTCCGGTTGAGCAACCCCCTCTACTCGTGATACATCAACCTCTTAACCGTGGAACTTTTTTGACCGTCAGGGGATCCTAACTTGGATCTCCTCTCCATATCCCATGACACCACGACATTCGTGAGCTTGATTAAGTCTTCATCCTGTACCCCCGGATTTGTAAAAAGAGCCTTCATCTACTGCGGATTGAATGCTGCATAAGATTTGTATCTACTGCAAGAGAAAATATCCCCTGAACCAGGTTAGGGTCGCACTTAAGTGCAGTTTCTACTTTGTGGCAAAAAGGATCCTTTTTTTAGAGTCCAAGTTCTGATAGGAAAGTTTTTGTGGACTCCCCTGTTACTCCTGTTAATTTTTGTTAAAGTTCCGTTGCACTCTTCTCCTGGTAAAGAGATCTCAAGAGGTGTCTTAACCAAGACAGAGTCAAGTCTCCCAGCCCTTCTAAATAACTTTTCAGTCTCATCCTAGAGTTAATGGCCATAAAACAGCATCTACAACTTCGGAGGACTTATACACTTTGTTTATCGCCCCTTCAATTTGTCTCGCTAGGCTCACAAAGCTTAGTTTTTCTTTCTGTCCAAGCTTCCCTGTCTGGCCAATTATTTTCAGCTCCGTTCTGAAATCACTAGGCTGGAAGTAAAACAATTTTCCGGCTACCAATTTCTGTTTACTCTCTTCAAAATTCTGCTTACTATCGTTTAATTCGTGCTTACCATTTTTCGGCGGTGACTGAGAATTGCCTAATGCTGGCTTTTCCAGTGACGGACATTTCGGGCTCTATATCACAATTTGGGTCTTACACTCCTCCAAGTGCTCTATTTTGTCCTCGGTAGTTCCTTGTAATTTCAACTGATTTTCCAGTCGCAGTTCGATTAATGTCACCTGTTTTTTCCGACCTTTTCCCCCTCAACTTCGCTTTGGCTACATTCTAAGTCTTTAGCAATTCCTTTGAGGTCCTCCACACCAAGCTGGCAAAGGTAGCTTTGAACTTGCATATATTTGTGCATCATCGACCTGCATTGTTTTCTTCGTTTGATCAAACCACTACCCTCAGCTCCTCGCGACCATTCGCCACCGTTCCCGGCAAGTACATGAACTCGTTCCTCAATGCTTTTTCGTTTGTTTTCTTCCTCTCTTGGACAGGCCCCCAAACAAACATCGCAAAACAACAAGACGAGAACAATATGGCGGACTCTCACAACACTACAAACCTCGTGCGTTTTATTAGCCATACGTACTTAAGTTACAATTGCATTCTCGAGGCGGGGGGGGGGGGTCTTATTTTCTACTCGCTACATTTGTAAGAAATGAAAATCATCCCAGCTGATGGGCAATATGCAGTCAAGGTTGGAATGAGGGATCAGCAGACATGCGCATGCCCGCAAAAAGCTGACAGTAGTCTCTCGGGTTATGGGTGGAATGCAGGATGGCAAATGTACCCTATAAGAAAAGTCCTATATGACGGAGGACTCTGCCATCGTCAGGTATTATCGGGATACCATTAAACCCTTACCTAGGCCTTGAGACAATAATATATCACAAGGAGAATGAAAACAACCCAATAAAATCCTGGCCCACGAGGTTCGTTGAATAAGAAAATGGATGTCCGGATTATGAGTCAGGACAATGTGCTAACACCAATTGACACAGAAATCAACAAAGTCAACCGGACCGGCGAGCCCGCTTACCGTCGTCGCAGTTTTCGCCTTTGAAACCATCACGGCAAATCCATCGGTAGCACTTATCTCCTTGGCCTACCTTACAGATGGAATTCTTTCCAGGGCGTGGGACACTGTGAAACAAGTTCTGTTGAAAAACATAATTTAATTGTTCAATAACATCTTCTCTCCTCAGACCAGATAATCCATGAACTTATACAATTATAAAAATAGGATGCGAGGTTATCATTGTTAGTGATGTTGATTACTTGCCAAAACATTTGCAGATGTCTCTCTTTCTTTTTTACGTCTTAATTTATGTTGCTGACTTGTACTTTTGTCTTGCATTAATAATCACCAGCTTCAGTTTTATCCAATACATATATCAACGCTATTCTGAGTTAAAGTTGAACAACTTTCATTTAAAACCGTTCAAGAAGTGACGAGCGCCAAACTTAAAATTGCCCGGGAATTTTCCATAAAGACCTAGCCTGTACACAGACGTTGGTTTATTTTTCTTTTCGTTCTTTTCGAAGACATTGGCGAACCCGCGAGCAAAACGAGCGCTCGAAAACTAGCGCGGAGCGGGAGAAAAAATTTTCTTCTTCCCCCACCACTACCCCCTTGCGCTGGAGGTCAATAAATCCCCTGCCGTTTATTTTCTACCACCCGCGCTCTACGGACTTTGAAGAGAAAAAAAAAAAGGTCTGTGAACAGGCTAATAATGATCCCAAATGGCAAATGTTGGGTTCAATTTTTCACATTGTTCATTTCCCTCGGAATTTTATCACTTGCAGATTTTTTGCTTCCTTTCATGCATAGATCAAATTTCATATCCAATGGCCCAGATTTATACTGTTTTCAAGCAAAATGACAGCAGATCCAAGCTTGCGGATGATGAATCCAGTTTCTTCGTTAATAATAAATGACGTAATCTTAACGTCACTGCTATTGTTAAAGTGTTAGCGGCCTTCATGATTTTGTCAGACATTTTATCTGGGGAAAACTGATGAAAGTCCATTACGTCATTGTGTTAATCAAGATATGCCTAGATGCTGGAAATGACTTCTCCATTATTCTGTGTAATTTTGGTAGCCTTCTCGTGAGGGGTTTTAAAGTTATAAGTCATAGAGGTGGGCCTCCGAAGTACCCCCTTCCCCCCTTCACCCCGGTCCCAGGAGGCAAAAAAAAGTGCCAGCTATGAACAGAGGGTTAAACGAATTTGCGTTTTTGTTTTTGTCGCATAAGATGATCGTCTCAGTTAAGATGTTTCTGAACCCTTCCCAGCTAATATTATTATTAATATCATTATTAATGTATTGTAATGTGTTACCTCAATTGAACAGTGAATGTGGCCTGTCTTTTCCTGCAACTTAGTCTGAGATGGACTTTCATCTCTAAAGTTGTTTAACTCACAGGTGCGCTGTCCTTGGTGGTCGGCAGGACCCACATTTATGGACTCACAGTTAGGCTCCAAGAAACACTTCTTACGGCAGCTTCCTACATTTGCCACTTTCTCTGTCCTTATCACGTGACCCGGAAGTACTTTGCCTTCTACCGGATCCTTGAACATTAAGATACGATTGTGCTCTGTTGCAACTACTGTAGAGAAAAATGTATTGAATTGGGCAAAGGTTTTGGCGTTTTCTTAACTGAAACAGTCTCAAAATACTTAAACATGAAACAGCTGTATGAATCGGCTGAACACTTATGTTTACAAATTCACTTAAAAAAACTATTTTTTTTACAAATTCAATTCCAAGCTTAACATAAAGTTATGACGTCTATGCATATGTTCTTCAGCGCATTAGTAACTAGGACCAGCCAGCAGCCCACACAAACCCCCACCCGACAAACAACGTTGGACGCGTGCATGCAGAATTTCGAGTTTCAACATTATATAACGTGGGGGGTGGGGAGGGGGAGACTGCAAGGTATTTTACCAACATTAGCGCTGTTTTATGAGAGCACCAAAAAATTACAGATAATTAGGAATAATTCTGCATCACGGCAGCAAGTTTTGTCTAGGATTGTAGAATTGAAAGAAAATCAAATTTTTCCGTCAGGTGCAGCTGATACGCTAAACGTTTTGTGCTTGTGTCCGCATTGTTCAAGACATTGTTTTATTTTTCAGAAATTTAATCCATTTGTCTCTCCCCTTTTACATATAGGAATTTTTAAAACTGTTTGCTTTAGAATTTTAATAACCGCCCGGGAAACAGAAGACGCCGTAGAGTGCCTAGACCTGCATTGAGCTGACAGCCTATTTTGAGGAGGAATTAACACACAGATAAAGAGAGAAATTAAGTTGGTTAAAATGTCGAGATTTTGCTCCCAATTCAATGTAAAGAAACTCTATTCTTAAGTTCAGCCTTATTGAGGCGTTGTTTTGAAATGCATATTCATAGACTAAAAATATAGATTTTTTCCAAAGTAATATCAACTCAACTATACTTTCTTAAATGGACTACTTTTTAATGGTGTTTTGCTAGATGTCTATACAAGCAGATAACATTCTTAGGACAGACAGTTATGTATTTTTGTCACTTTTTACTTTGTTAGATGGGGGCGCTGTACAGGCTTCCACGACAAACAAAATGGCACCTTTATAAGCCCTTTAAGTTATTGCTGGTTCATGATTTTCTTTTAATTTGACGGTTCTTATTTCAATTCAAATTTCAAATTTTAAAAGAAAGTAATATATTAAGTAACGTATTTTTTTTCCTATGCCATTTCTAGGATTAAAAGTATGGCATTTGCAAAATGCACTGTCTCCTTCTTAAACCACTTTGAGTTCTAAACAAAGCACTAAACATTTGACATACCAACGTACAACAAGGTGCCAATTCCAAATGCAAGCATCACGATGAAAGTCACCGTTCTCATGGAAAAAGCCATGTTCTCTTTTTAGTGCAGTTGATGTTCACGCTGTAGTCTGCTGTCATCTGCAAAGAAATAATCTATTTTAGTTACTTAGCATGCGATAATACCCTACTTTAATTCTGGTATTAATATAATTAATAAATCATAAGAAGTTTGGAAAGATTCTCAAATTGGTCGTAAGCTTTAACTCGGGGCTTTTGAAGAATAGTTAAATTTTATTCAAGTTATTTTCATCATTTCCCTCCATATTTATCACCAAATTTAGGTAGAAAATAGCGAAAAGGGCTGCACATGCTATTTCATAACTTCTCAAATTCAAATTAAATATCCTCCTTTTTCCCGACACCTGCTTCACAGTTATCAAGGGTCATCTTACAGCTATCAATACCTGCCATCGTTCGGAGTTTTTAAAATTGAATTTTTATTGCATCCACTTAATTCCTGTTAATTTCTGCAGGCAATGTTATCCTGGTAATCCTTTTATTCTACTACTCTACTTAAAAGAAAAAAGTCAACTCAGTCTGTAAAGTATGTTTGTTTATTTGTCTATTGTTTTGTTTTTTTTTTTTCAAAAAGTCTAGGATTCTGTTTTATGACTTCGCAACTTTGCACCATCACCAATAATCATCATCTTCCCCTGGCGGCGGCTTCCCACGCTTTTCTCAAAGAACACAGTCTGCTTGTGCCTATGGGGGAATTTCATTAAAGCAGTATTGCTATGACTGCTTCGTCTCCACTTTTTATTCTCATAACTGACTGCCCTTGGAAAAGTTAAATGACTTGTGATAAATTAGGTTGCCCAGTGATGCTGCTGTTTGCTAATACTTAGCCACACAAATTCCTTTCATAGCCGGCGAGAACAGGAAACTCTAGTATTCATACCACGGATAAATTTCACATAAATAAAACTCTATCCCAAACTAAAGGCCTACACTTCTCATCCATATATGGATATATGTACCCGTTATTAGCAATTATAGCGGTGCAACCCCCTCCCCTGCCCCCGATTTTCGCCCAGATTAAAGAAAAATAAATTTAAAAGCTCGCTGCTGGTTTCAAACGTCAAAAGAGATCTTCGTTTTGCATTCATTACTGAATTTTAATTTTAGACATAATGCCAGTATTGCCACCGTGGCATCTGTTATTAATAAATCGTTTTAAATTGTAGCCTGAGGGCATTGAAAGGCTGGCGGGACTACATTTGGAAAAAGCAGTGTGAGAAATGTTATTTAGTTAATAAATGTTAAATGTTAAATGTTAATGAGAAATGTTATTTAGTTAATAAAGAGGGATGACGATAAGTGTCCAAGGAGATCCCAGGACAGGCTTTGTCTTTGAATTAACTACGTAAAAGATTTATCTTTATGAAATTAGTATGTGAATGCAAAGATTGAATGAAACCCACTCTCCTACTCATCATGCAGAGCGTAAGGCAATTAGAATGCAGAATGAAGTAGGTGTCAAACGAAACCTTCGTTTTGCATCCATATATAGTTTTGAAATGTAGAGCCAAACCCATCGTTCCTGGTGCCTGTTTTTAATACTATGCGTTAGATGATAAAAAACCTAAAGTTATGGAGAGTCTAGTAGGGCTATTTGGAAAAAATCAGACTGTGAGCAATATATTAAAGCAATAAACCACACGTTCTATGGGTTACCGGCGTGATAAACCATTTGGGATGCTGGGAGAACACTTGAAAAGGTCGGCTGGTGATTTACAAGCTTTTCGAGTGTTCGCCCAACATCCCAAGTGGGTTATCACGCCAGTAAACCCAGAGAAAGTGTTGTCTATTGCTTTTATAAAATACTTTTAAGTAAAACAGAGAAGTATAGGCAAAAACCGTGGTGTTACATACCGTGATCAAGAAGTTTCTTCTCTCTAAAGTCATCATAAGCCAATCATGACTGGCGAACTAATGTATCAGTCAATTCCCGCTGCGCCCAAAACGTTTCTCGATTTTTGAAGCTTGATGGTTTGAAGTGAGGTTGTGGCATTGATTAATTACCTATTAATGAGTTTTGCAAATGTCTCAAGGAGTTTAAGGTCTGGGACAAAGGTGTTTCTGAGCTCAATGAATGATTTGCAATATCTCTCGCTAGGAGACCTAGAGCAAAATGAATTTTTTTCCCAAACGTAACTCTTGAGGTTTTTTTGTGTTTAATTAATCACGTGAAATATCATGTGACCAAAAATTGAAAATGAAGGAAATTAGCGAATTGGTGACGAATTTACTTTATTTGGATAAACAAATCGGCATTTCTGAAAGAGGATAAACAAACCTAACTTTCTCCGTTTGGAATTAATGTACGCGAAGTTTAAAATTGAAGTTTTCATTTAGTAATTCAAACTAAATTTGGGCATTAAAGTGCAATGGAGGGTGATTCCAAACGTTAAGTGTTATAAATATTTAATGTGGATAAGAAAAATGTTATTGTTAGATATCTTTTCTTAAACCGACTACTAATTGGTCAATAATTTAAAATATTTAGCAAAATGGTCACGTGACATCATGTGACTTGACACAATATTTATACTTGAAAATGTGAAGGAAAATGAGTTCTTTATGTGTGCAAAATTTTAATTCAGCGCCATCATCTATGCCGAAGTTATAACCAATAATTCATTTTTCACAGGTTAACCCCTTAGTTCCAGGCCTTAAACTACTGGAGGTTGGAAAAAAAATCGCGGAACTGACATCTTTCATCATCGTTTACAGATCGTTTAATACCTGCAACGGCCGATTTTGTAGCAGAACTTGATCAGATCTTTTAGGAACAATTTCTTTCAATTTAATTTTCACAGAGATACAATTCAAGAATGCTACAGGTGTCGGTTTCGTTGAGGCTGGTACAAAGTTAAGCTTTTCTGGAAACTTTTTACACCATAAATTCACAAAGTTGTTGTGTTTATCTGCGATTTCGCATTGTCGCGAAATATAGATTGAACTGCTTTCCAGACTTGTACTTTATAGTTTTTAAAACTATGACAGTAGCGAAAAGGGAAAATCAGTAGTAAAATGTGAAAACCAACACTTCAGGGCTAAGTAAGTAAATTCGTTTGTTTTTGAGCTTTTCTGAAATCGCTGTTTGCAGATTATTATCCGGGTTTGTGTATGGCTCGTGGTCTGGATGCATTTTCTGTGAGTTTACCGGTATAATAAACCATAGGCTTTTGACCAATCAGATCGCACGAATTATCTCATTACATTCAGTACAAAATAAAGGAAGCAAGATTAGCATATTTTTTCAGTCACACTACAACATCCATGTGCGAGCTTTGTCATCAGGAACTGACACCGTTCTACTTTAACAGACAGGAAGGCTGTCTACCTAGAAAGAATACACAATGACAGTGACGTCATATTTGCCTATTCATCATGGGTTTTTTCGTCTATTGCTTAGTTTCAGCCAACGGCCACAGTCAACATTGACGTTACCATGGCACCCGAGTTTTGACAGCTAGGCTTCCAAAATTTTCATTTTTCCTACAAAGCAAACGTTTGTTTACTATAATTGCATTATCATGTAACATGCTTCTTATTTAGTATTATTTTATCCAATTCATGATATCTGTTAACATAACACAGGTATTTAGTGACGAATTTCACAAAAGAACAAAAACAGAAACAAAATTAAAATGACCAAATGGCAGATGTGGGTTAAGTTTTTGACGGTATTTATTTCTCTCGGAATTTCATAATTGGTAGATTTGTTTCGCTTTATAAGCATCCTTTTTATATGCGGATCAAAAATTACACGTTTTTTTAAGAAAAATGAAAAACATGAAGTAATTCAAAATGGCGGATTGTTCCAGTTCTTTTTTTGAGTAATAAATGACGTCATCGCGGCATCACTGCTACTGTTTAAAATTTTTCATGTTAACCTCTTGTCAGACCTCACTTTTTAATGTTTTTTCGTTTATGGCTTTTTTGAAGGACATTTGGATTTTGCCAATAAATTCAACAAAATGCTGTCATAACGACGTCAAATTACGGCACTGTGGCAATCAAATTATGCTTAGATGTTGGAAATGATGATTACATTATTTTCTGGAACTTTGGTGGCCATGTCATGAGCGGCTTTAAAGTTATAGAAGGGGTGTTATCTTCTACACGCCTCTTATCTATAAAACGCCCCCTCTTGGACCCGTAAAATTGAATACGCCCCGAGCGTCTATTAGATCACTTAGGGGCATGTAAGAAAGGACAAAACGACTCGCAGGCCAGATCCGCTCTAAATGCTTGGGCATAAAAACACCAACGTTTTCTTGCTCCAATCAGAAGCCAAACGACGTCGAATGTTTGGAATTGGTGTGGGAAAATATTGTCCCGGTATGGGCTCTTCCGCCCTTGCTTGAAAAGTTTCGTCGCTTTGATTCTTTTGAGCCGACTGAGGTTACCTCTACCTTACGCAAATCCAAAACCGAAATCGCCTTTTCTTTTTTTAATTTAACCCTCGGACATACACGCAAAGTCTTAGCCCACCGCGGTACAAGGGGTGGGGGGTTGACGAAACCCCCCTTGAGTTTTTGATATGTTGCAGTATTTCGAAACGATTTTGCTATAAGTGGAAAGCCTTTGACCTTCTCCAAAATACAAGGTATATTTTATGGGTGGTGGCGCTGTTGGAGGTCTGTGAGATCACCAAACATGGTCGCCACTTTGTATTTTATCAAGAATTAGAAATAAGGTAAAAGCAGCGAAAATTAACCATAGCAACTGACCATCACTGAACTTGTCTCAAAATGCGCGCGAGGGATAAACGAACAGCTACAGAAAACTTCAGTTGCTGATATTCTATCGTCTAGGAAGAAAAATCAGAAAAACCTCCCCCTCCACCCCGCCCCCCTCTTGAACATCTTAGAGTTAGACTAATCGGCCTTTCTCCCACACGAAACCAGTGAATTACCTCATCGAAACCGCATCCCGTGGCCCCGACCAAATAAATTTGGTTATGCAGATTTGTAAGGTCGGGAATTGGCTCCCCCTGGCTCTCATGAGGATGGGCTAAATCTAATCACACCCAGGCTGTTGGTCAGTTAAGAACGTCTTTATTTTGCTTATCTGTGTAAGTATCAATAAAGGTAAAAGAAATGTAAAACTGTAATCTAACAAGTCAATTAACTAAAATACTTAATGACATTTTTAAATATTAACAATGTGCTTTCCTATTGCAAGATATACTGTTCAAAGAACAACTCGATTTCTAGTAGAGCTTAGTCTTATTAAAACTTCTAAAAACTTTACAGTTGAAAACTCAGTACAATTCGTTGAACAGTTATTATGTACAGCCGTTCCATACTAACATCTACAAAATAAAAGTGTGCTGAAACAAAGCCTGACTTAGTGTTGTTCGTGGTAGTTGGCCTTGTATTACTTCCGCATTCATTTGTTTAAATATTATACCACACAACTTGAAAAAAAAAAAAACATGCAAAAGAGGAATAAGCGACCTTCCCATCCCCTTGCACAGTAATCTAACGCAGTCTTGGATTCTGGATTCTAAATTGTCAGTGGAACTGATTGCAACCCTTGGAGGGATTCTGGATTCCTTGAGCTAGATTCCAGAGTCCAAAGGAATCCAGATTTCTCAAGCGAATAATTCTCGGATATATCCCGGATTCCACAAGGAAAAATTAATCAGATTCCAGGATGCAGGTTAGTACCTTACAGGGAGCGGCTAATAATAATAATAATAATAATAATAATAATAATAATAATAATAATAATAATAATAATAATAATGATAATAATAATAAATATTGTATAAATTATCATGATCATAATTATAATCATTATGATTATAATTATAATCATTATGATTATAATTATAATAATTATAATCATGATCATGATAATAAAAAAAGAACGTTCAGCCTCAAACGAAAAATTAGACTTTCCTATATTAACAAGGGTGCAGAGCATGTATTTTTTTATTGTTGTCGTTGTTTTAAAAAAAATCGTAATAAAACTTACTGATTACTGTCTTGAATAATAATCTGCACACTAATACACTAAACAGCGAGTGTGATAGAAAAAACATTTTTAGCTTCCTGCATGGAAGAGCGTAGCCTCCCACGCAGACGTTTTTTGGGAAATTCGTTTTTCCTCCCTCTCCTCAAACGCCTGTTCAACTGCGAACAACATTCCTTTCCCATTGTTTTATTCGCGTGGTAAGTTACCAATCAGCAGTTTTGAAATAAAGTGTTCACAGGCTAAACACGACTCATAAGCTCGTGGTAGTGTAAAAACGTGACACTAGAGTTACTTTTCTTTCCTTCACTAAGGTTATGCAGTGCGCGGAGTATTCCAAAGTCTGACTTAATCTTACTTTTGCTGCTCCGAGTCTAACATTTATTAGAGGTCATCAAGCTTTCCCAGTGTTTCATGCAGATCGAGTAATTATCGGGTTAGCCTGCCGTCAAGGTCAATCCTCCAGAATATGGAGGGTACGATGTGTTTGGCTAAGCTTGGGAAAGGAATGTTGTTCTCGATTGAAGGAGTATTTTTGGAGAGGGATGAAATACGAGCTCCCCTAAAAACGCCAGCTTGTGAAGAGTGGCCTAGCAGTGTCAACCTTAGTCGATAATAAGGCTACCATCAAGCCGGGCCAACTTTTCTCCATATAAACATTTTTGCTCATTCAGCCCGGTCAACATGGTCTGGGTAAGATAATCAGAGCATGTGCAAAAGCTGTTAGCTTGGGCAAAGAGGTCATTTTTTTTTCTCATATAAACGCTCTCTAAAGTTGACGTATTTGGGAGGGTGTCAATCTTTAGGGACCTTAAGATAGTTCACTACGGTAGGCTGGGACGGTTGGATGCGTATACTGGCGGCCTGGGGCCATGACGGTAAGAAGGCGGGAAAATTTTCAATTTAAGATCGGACAACAAAACAGAGGACGCTAACGCTTATTTCGCAGAAGACTCAATTACTGACGAGTTTCTCAATTTTGAAGAATGCCAATCAGAAGAATAGGGGTACAACTTAAGGCTGGCTAGTTTTCAAAACTAGTCGATGTTTTTATTTGAACTTTCCTTTCCTAAGCCAACAATTTTTTAGTTAAAGAAATCTTTTCTTGATAAAAATACAGTTTTATAAAGTTAAAAAAAAAAAACACGACTACAATCATCAAAGCATTCTAGACCATGAACATCATGAAAATGAATCTAGTTCGACTAATTAACTTTGACGTCCAAATCAACCTCGAACTTATATCATTTGGGTCGACCTAAATAGGTATATTCGGTACATGAAAAGATCGACGTTTGAACTGGGCCTTACCTTTCTTTTCTGAAATTTTCCTCTGCCACGGCGGATGACACTAGGTAGAAAACAAGCAGTCTCCTTGCGGTCGCGAGCTTAGTTATGAATGAACTAAGACATTTTCTCCATTTTTTTTTTTCATTTCTCTGATAGGTAAATCAATTTAAACACAACCCAACGCATCTTTAACCCATTGGCTACACAGTTTTAGAAGAAAATTGATAATAAGTAAGCATGAACCCTTATCGGTTTCACCGTTGTCTTCACGACGAGAAACCCGGCGAAAACATTTCGTCCCACAAAGATGACGGTAAAAGATTACGCGTGTTTTGCTTGAGGTGACAGCTA
This sequence comes from Porites lobata, assembly GCA_942486035.1. Taxonomy (NCBI): domain Eukaryota; kingdom Metazoa; phylum Cnidaria; class Anthozoa; order Scleractinia; family Poritidae; genus Porites; species Porites lobata. The sequence continues at coordinate 1,021,721 of CALNXK010000182.1, read as the reverse complement.
TTCAACCGTCCCAGTCGACCGTAGTGACCTATAACGATTCGCCGTCACACCCACAACTACCAGCTTCTTCCAGTTTTCTTAACACTATGGCATTCGGGTTCATGCAGTAATAAAAAAAAATAAATGGCAGATTCGGTGCAAATATATCTGAGAACTGATTGCAATAACTCGAAGAGCGCCAGCTTGATGGATCCAAGTTATGCCAAGCAACTAATAAAAACGTTCAGTTTTTTTCACAAATGTATCCCAGTTTCAAGGAGCAGTCTTCGTCGTTCCATTTTGCGTTAACATACCTAAAATAGTATGTTCCCTTTAGCATTGCTACGCAGTCTTCGTTAAATAAATTATTCGGCTCGCCACTTCCCCAGTTTTTATAACCAGTTAATCCGGTTTTGTCGGTCCATCTCCAGTCTTTTTCTTTGAAGGCGTCAGAAAGTCCAATCCAGTAACGACCGTTATTACTGAAATATTTTCTTGTGATAAATCGACTTTCCTCCTCGGTTTCAATCTTCACTAACTTACCACCAACATTCTGGCAGTTCACTTTCGCATTGTTCCAGTTCTTGCGCGATGTGTGCAGTTTATAACACGAGGACCCAAAACCTGTCCATTGCGATTCGCACGATGCTGAATCAATTAAAAGAAAAGCAAAGAAAGCAAATTATAAAGAAAAATGTTTATAGATGCATATAAATTGGTGTTTCTTAACCCTCGAACGTTCATGCAAACGCATACCCCCACCTCTCACCGTGGTTCAAGGGGGGATGGTTGAACCCCCCTTCTTTCCCCAGGATGTTCCTTACCTTACGATAATTTGAAAAGTAAAGTTTTTACCCTTAATAGTTCTCTTAAATAGATTGCCTGCTATGCCGTCTACAAGATAACGTTAATACTATTCTAACTGCATACATAATTGAGGGTCTCAATGGGGTGGTGGCTTTTACGGTTATCGGCTAAAACTTCCGCTCTTTTACGGTTATCGGTTAATTTTTTCAGTTAGGGTTAACAAAAAAGTTAATAATTAATTTCTTTTGTTTCAAAGAGTTAAATATCAATAAACCTGTATTTTTAGTAACTTTAAAGCAAAAGAAAGGTCTTAGGATCATCTTGGGATGAAATAAGCCATTCTTTTGAAAAATTTTAACATTTGATAGATCATACTTTTTATAAAGTATTCCACTTCTAATATTATTTTACGCATAGAAATGTGGATAGTGAATATAAAAATAATCTTTGTGAAAAAGCACAAGCAGACACGCGAACGCTCAACTCAAGGCGGGGGCGCGACATTCATTTACAACAGAAATGGACGTTTTCACCCTAGAGACGGATCATTCGAGTGAGACGGGTTATCCGTTTGATAATTCGCGTCAGATAGGTAATACGTCTTAATTTGATCGAATGAACAATCCGCCTGACTTTAATCCGTCAATTTTGACGGACAGTTTGAAGATGGATTAACCATTCCAGATAGCCTGTGTACAGCCGACCCCTCCCCTCAGAAAAAAATCGGAGAAGGGGTGTCTGTGGGGAAGGGGGCGACTGTACACAAGCTAGTATCAGACGGAAAATCCATTTCTAGCTCTAGTGTGAAATTCGGCCAACAACAAAATTCCCATGTCCGGTGTTTTTAATGACAGAGAAAGGACTGCACACAACGACTGTCTGCCGTTGACTTGTCCTCATTATTCCGCGCGGCTAATGTATTCCGGGTCACGTGGTCCAAGCGAGTTTTCTTTCTTTTTTTTTCCTCAGGTATGCCACCGAAATGCCTCGACCAAGATTGCGTGTGAAGACACCGTACAGGGATTAGGCATGGCAATAGCTGGCAATGTCTACTGTAGCGTCAGAGACTGAAACAGGGAATTGTTGTTTATCGGCAACGTGTTTTACAAACAGTGACATCGCTGCGCGTTGTTTCACTAGTATTTATGGAAAAAAAAATTGGTTCTTCGAGTGAGCAGCGGAAATGGAGCCTAGCTTTATAGGTCTAGGTTAACACCTAAAAGGAGCTTGGCCTAACGTGCGTACGGAGCCAAAGTGGCCGCGAAGTAAATCACGCAACCATAACTGAATTTATCACCTTCCTTAACAAATCTAGGGAACAATTTCTTTTACGGTTAACTCTTTTTTACCCTATTTACGGCTATCGACTAAATTTTTGGCCGCTTTACGCCCCTCGGTTAATCCCATTGAGACCATCATAATTGGACCGTGACGCGGGAAATAAAATGATTACTTTAAATTCCTTCGTTTTAGAACTGCTCGGTTTTTCTCGCCTCTCGGCCAGTTGTTCAACGGGGTAGATGAAATCAAAGTGACTTCCAAGTTTCGCTGTCGTTTCAACCGCCACCAGCCGCTTTTAGAGAACTTATCTGTGACCTCACGTTTTTTTTTTTTTTTTCTGCGTGCCAATGTTTCACCGGTCTCCAGAGGTAATTCCTCGTTATGGCTCACTCTGCGTCCGTAGCTCTTGGCGAGGTCGGGCAGCAAAGTCGGTTTGGTTTTCTTTTTTTAATGTTGGAAAATGTATCAACTTTCTTGTTGCGTCTTGTACTCACCTTAATTTCGCTTGTTTCCTCCGTTTCATCACTCTCTGCTTTAATTCAGTTGTTTTCATCGAATAGGTTTCAAGCTAGTCTTGACATTTTCGGATATTTAGCGTTTTGCTTGCTATTTCTGCCATTACCTTGCTGTTATTTTTCTTTTGTCGCGTCCTTTTTTTGTTGTTTGTTTGTTGTCTATTGCGCAGTTGGAAATGGCTTATTAGTTCCGTTGTCTCTCACCCGCCTATTTGCGTTCTATCTTATGGATGTTTTTCATTTGCATGTTTCTTTCTCGTGTTATTATTTTTCAAGGGTGGATTTGCGCTTATATAACTCAGAGCGGAGAGAGCTGTCGACTGGACGAGTCTGTTTTGTTAAACTCTGACTTAGTGGCCCGAGAAGTCCACAGAATAGCCGACGGTCTTAGCATCCAGCGGCCTGGAAACTCCATAAATCGATTGTGTTGTGTTCAATTACGATTGAATGGCCCGGAGAACCAGGGCTCTGAAGAACTGTAGAATCAATTTTTCGTTTTGTTCAGTAATGATTAAGTGGCGTGCCCATTCGTTGGGTGCCCCTGACATGTTATAACTATGACGTTCAGCGCTATCCGAAGACTAGATAGCTGAATTTGTTACTTAAACTGAACGAAAGAAATGGGAGAATACACAAGAGTCACACAATGAATATTACTCGATGGATGTTGTCTACCTTTTGAGGAGATTTTGCACGAAAAAATGACGTCCGTTTATATCCTGAAACCATGCCAAGAAATGGGCCAAAGCCTTGAAGAAAGTTTACGAGGAGGTAAACTTTATTTTTAGGTCTCTGCTATAATTCATGTCAGTATCACTTACCATTGTATTTTGTACCAATTTTGCAAATGCAATTGAAAGAGCCATTGGTATTCTCACAATTGGACACATCGCCACAGTTGTGTAATCCGTCCTTACATTCATTAATGTCTACGTGGATGAATCAGAAAGAAATGTCGAAAAAAGGATGTTTAAAAGCTTTAGTAAGCATGGAGGTTGTTCTAAATCTAACATAATAAGGGATTGTTTTCAGGAATATGCCATTATAAGGTTGGAATGGGGGATCCGCAGACAAGCATAGGCAGCCCAGCAGACGTTGTCACGTCAAGTTGAGGGTAAAATGCAGGGTCGCAAATGTACCCTGAAGAAAAGCTCCATATGTTTGACGACTCTGCCATGTCAGGCAGTATCGGGCCACCATGAAAGCCCCTAAACGTTGGGAAAATAATAAATTGAATAGGAGAATGAAAACAATTCTTTAAAATCCTAGCGCATGAAGGTGGTTGAGCAAACTAACTGGATGTCCGCGTTGTGAGTCAAACAATGTGCTAACACATGCTGACATAGAAAACAACAAAGTCAACCTGATTAGCCATACCTTCGTCGCAGTTTTCGCCTTTGAAACCATCACGGCAAACCCATTGGTAGCACTTATCTGCGTAGCCTACCTTACAGATGAAGTTCTTTCCAGGGCATGGGCTACTGTGAAATAATTTCTGTTGGAAAACACAATTTAATTACACAACAAAATTTCTGTCCTATAGCCAGATACTGCATGAACTTGCACAATTATTGAAAAAAAGATACCAGCTGTTCATTATTAGTGATGGTAATTAGTTGCCAAAGAGTTTGCAGTGTCCCTCGTTTTAAGTCTTTAAGTTGCTAACTTATATACCTGTGTGTATTACTTATCTTTAGCCTCAGTTTTATCCAATACATATTATAACCCTATTCTGACCAGGGGGGCGCTTTTGAGGCCCCCCAAAAGTTTAAAGTTGAAGAACTTAACTTTAAAACCGTCCAAGCAATGACAACCAAACCTAGCGAATTTTCCTAAAATTTATCTGAAAACATTTCTAAATGACCAAATGGCGGACGTTGGGTTCAAATTTTCACAGTGTTCATTTCTCTCAGAATTTCATCCCTTTTTTTCTTTTCTTCTTAAGCATTCTTTTATCCCTAGGTGAAACTTTACATCACCATTACCTCGATTTATACGGGTTTTAAAGGGGCTATGTCACCCCACACGCATGCGCGAACCAAGGAAAACAAACTTGAAAAAGTTGGCCCGTCTTTTTCAAGTTCTGTCGGAGATTTTGGAAGGCTGTTTTTATCTGTCTAAATCTCAGCCATCGTTCGATAGTTAGCGAAGTTTTGTATTAAGAATCGTTCTATGGTGATTACAGAATAATTTTTTGCGTTATTTTGTTTGCCTGTGGAATGTTTTTACGTGGATTTACTGTGTCCTCTTATCAGCGGCCGTTGTAATGGCAGAGTTAATGACGGCTACTCCACAATGAGTGATGGAATCTTTGATGGAATCTTCCCTATAGTTCACAGAACCTTTCTATTGAGTTATTTTAGAGGTTGCTGGCTCTTGGATTTTTCTTGTGCTCAAAGTATGTGGACATATAATGAAGCGGCTATCGAGTTGGCGGCGGCCGTTTTTGGTAAACGATTACAAGAGCATCAGGCCATGAGTTTCGTGACCAAACGAAACTCCTGGCGAAGGAAACATTATAAAATTCGGCTAGATTCCATCTTGTATTTATCTGGATTCACGGCAAAGATAAGCACGACCGTTTGCTCCTCCAGATTGTTCTCAACGGACTTAGAGAGGCACCTTAATACGAGTTAGATCCTGTAAATGCCATGTTTTTGAACTGTTTGTGTTCGAGCATATTTTTGGAAAATAGCAGAGCTTACTTTCCCTTTTTATCAACGGACTGCTTATAGTGGAGTAGTATACCAATGATGCTTGGGTCTGTTTTTCTCGACGTCGCAGTGATTCGGCACGATCGAACAATTTTGCGCGATAATGTATGTTTCCCTAAGATCAAAACAAAGACTTGATGTCTCTTGTTCTATCAGCATCTAAATTATAAAATCACTAGCGACAGACAAGTCTAATTGTTAATGATTTGAAACAGTCTTGGTCTTTATCTTCGGTGTAGCGTCTTTTGTAGCTCGTTTGTAAAATACAACTTCGATTTATTTTGTTGAATAAGACAACATGTTGTTGTTGAATTTTTGTTTGCGCACTATTTTATGAATGGCATGCGTTTTTACGCCAAAACTACAAGTAAAATTGTCGTCACAATTTTATTCTTGATCTAGCATAACCAGAGAAGAAACGTTCCGTAAATTCTATCGAAATATCCCTTATCTAAACCCATTTCGCTTGTTAACCTGTCTAAATTCGGAACCTTGGACGTAAGTCACGGGTTAAAAACAATAGAATTTTGACAGTTGAAAGTAATTTGCATAACCTCGGCACATGGAGAAAGTCACGCGTTAAACACAATAGAATTTTGACAGTTGAAAGTAATTTGCATAACCTCAGAGCGCATGCTCTCGAGCTGACATAGTCCCTTTAAGCAAAACGGAATACGTTTAATAATTCAAACTTGTAGATCCAGGCTGGGGAATGATTCCAGTTTCTTAGTTAATAATAACTGACGTCATCATTGTGTCACTGCTATTGATACAGATTTTTAACGGGTTATAATTAGCGACCTTCATGATTTAGAAGCTTTTTTTAGCTATACGTCTACTTTTAAGAAAACAATTGATGAAGTTTGGGTTTCACCAATAAGTTAATCAATTTGACGTTAAAATGGCGCCATTGTGCCAATCAAATTATGCCTAGATGTTGGAAATATTGTGTGCATTATCCTGTGTAATTCCGTTGGCCTTATCTTGAGCGGTTTTAAAGTTATAGAGGGGGGCACTTAGAATCACCCCCCTCCCCCCCGTCCCAGGAGGCAAAAAAGCCAGCGCTGAATATAGGGTTAAACGTATCTGAACAAAAATCAAACACATTAAAGAGCGGTGATAAACACTGTGAGCTTCAGCATTTTGTTTTATTTTTTATTAACTTTCGATGGTCCAAGAACAAAAGTCTTTATAAACGTATTTGCATTCTGATTTTGTCACATAAGACAAGCATTACTTGCGATCGTCTCGGTTAACCCTCGGACGTACCCTCGTGCTTGGCATGTATAATAACACATAAATAAGCAGTTTGCATCATCTTATCTACAAGCTTTACTTTTATTGTTGAAAGAAGTTGAAAAAACATGCGTTTTCACTCAATAATGGCTTTACCACCTGGTACTTATGACGCCATATCTCGTGACA
>CALNXK010000182.1:955000-1012500 GCA_942486035.1 Porites lobata | reverse complement strand
AATCCAAGAGTAAAAGTAAACCGGATTTTTTCCACTGTGTATGTCTTTAAAATGAATTCGTTGCTAAATATTTTTTTCTTTCGACGCATTCATGCCTGCCAAATATGAATCATTTTAAAAGTTGAATTGTGTAGTCTTGCACCTTACATTTTTTTTTTCATCTTTTTCAGCTTGTTCGGATGAGAAACAGGTTACGCTGGAGCCCTTTTCAGAAGGGCAGTGCTGAGTTTAGGATTCGGGAAATGACATGCCTTAATCTTCTCTAACCTTTCATAAAAGGCCTTTTGATCAAACCTAACCCTGTTAGTTATTACTCGTTCACGATTTCCAATAATTTCATGATATCTACATCTCAAATTTCGAAAAAAAAAAGATTGCATAAGTACCGTTCTATCAGGATTAAAACTGGCTTATGCAAAAGGCAGTGTTTCCTAGTTAAACAAAATATTAATTTTAGGCGAACTTTAATTTTTACAAATGATAAAGCACTAGAAATGTCATGTACCTGCAACATACAACAATGTACCAATTCCAAAGGCAAGTATCTCGATAAAAATTACCGTCCTGGTAGCAGGGGTCATGTTCACCTTTTAACTTCAAGTTGTTTAGGTGTGTCAAGCTTCTTGTTATCAACTGGTTCTGTGAATAAATGTGCCGGTTCCAGTCTTTTAACCTTAGACTGCTTGTAGTCCGCCTTTTCTCTTAAAATTCGTCTAGTTCTTATCTCAGCTAGCGCGATTGCAAACCACGACATACAGTAAGAGATTAGGAGCAGATGAGAATAGACGGACTGCGGACTCTTTTGTAGTAAACAAACTTTCCGTCACCCCAGAAAAGGAGTCACCGATTGGTCAATTTTACAGCTATTGACAGATGATTGACTGGTCTGTGGTGGAGATGAAAGCGATAAAATAGTTACGAGTCACAACTAACTACGAACAATTACGAACCTAACGGTAATCGCTTGTAAACTAAAAAGTTTAAGGATATCTTACAGAATTTAACTGCTGTAAATTTCCTGAAGGGGAAAAGGCTCGAGGCAATCTTACCGGGTTTAAAAAAATAATAATTATAAAATTTTTCAGTTTGTAAATCGTTTCAAGTTAGTTGGGTTTAATTGGTTGATTAAGTTACCTTGACAGCGTCGCTGTCCCCAGGCAAAATAAAAGAGTCAGCACTTTTTAGGAAAAAAAAAACATCTAGAGCTGTAAATTGAGCAGCGCATTTTCTTTTGAAATGATGGTCCGCACAGCGAGTTATGGATGGACCGCAAATTGACCACAGGGGGACAACAGACTTACCCATATAGTAAATATCATTTACTTGTATTTTTTTTCTTTTTTGTTAACTTTTAAGTTAACAAAGTTAACAAAGATTAAGATTTAAAAATATCCCAAAAGAGTCGATTCTATAAAGTTTATTTTATTTTGCGTGATATTTTCTTGTTTACTTGTTTTTGTTTCATGACTTTGCAAATTTACACCTGTCCATAAATTATTAACATGCCGCGGGTGGCATTCCACGCTTGATTCAAGTAAAGTACATTGTGCCGGAGCGTGTGATGGGAAATTCCATAAATACTGCTACGCATCTTTCAAAAAAAAGCTTAAAGAATTTCTTCTCAATAGTAACTTAATATTTCCTTCTTCTTTTGTTACTATTATTTTTGTAAGACCTTGTACTACTTCTGCTGGTCCACATTGTCATATAAGACTAGCTTACTTCTAGTTTTGAGGAAACCTGATTCCTTACCATCCCCGTGGTTTCTTTCAGGTGTCCTCGCCATCTGCTTCCTTTAACGTTCTTTATTGTAATGATGTGTGATATGGCGAAAAAACATGACTGAATGAATGAATTGTCTAAATTTGAAGCCCTCTTCTAAAAACTAAGGAACCACAGTCTTTTTCAAAAAACCATTTCCTAATTCAGACGACCAGAAACTCCACGCAGGCCACTAAGCTACTTTTTACACCACACTAGAATAGTCAGTCACCCGTATATATTTATTTGTGGACAGGGGGGTTCTACAAGACAGCGTATTCACCGACTGTCCCTTTCCACGCCCAAGGGAACCTTGGTGGTTTTATCCCTCAAACTTACGAGATTCACGTGGCTTTGCAAGACACTTATTTTAAGGTAAAGCAGATGGCAGTAGGATCCCCTCCACGCCCCCCTCCCCCCTCCCCTTTTTTTTCCCTTATTGAAAATTATATTATTTCAAACTGGAAACTAAAAGTTTCAAAAAGAACCGTTAACATTTGTCCAACATCTTCTGGCTTTTTAATGCATTATTGCAACTGGTACCTGTTTCTGGTTATAGGTAATTACAAGAGCCGTAATTATAATAGCGGTATACCCTGAAGGCAGCGAGAGTCTAGCGGGACTAGTATTTTCCTGCGTTTGACTTGGTAATTAGCAGGAAAATATGCTCTCATCAGGGTTATGGGCCCCTGCTCTCATCGGTATCTTATGTTTGTTTAGGCGTGTGCGCTGGTATGTGGGTAATTAGTAGGGGTATATATTCGGGCGTGCTGGTTTTGTCTTTCATCTCGATCTTGCTGTTCCAGCGTTCGGGTCATTTTTATTTGTTTTTGACTTTATAGGGTGTGTGTGTGTGTGTTCTTTTTGCTTTTATTTTGCAGATGTTTTCAGCTCTACTATGTGGTCGGATCTTCGGGCTGCGGTTCCCCAGGGATCCAGTGCTTTACAATCCCTTGCAAGTTCTCTTCCGGATGTTGCGTTGGCTAGCAGAGCACCCAGTACTTCCTCCAAATATTTTTCTTCTTACAACAGATGGAGGTCTTAGGCACGAGAACATGGCTTGACATTTTTTCCTGCTTCTCCGTTTCACTTTGCTATTTATTTGCGTCATTTGATGACTGAGGCGAAGACAGCATCTCCCTGGAGTCTGCAGTTCACAGCATTGCCTGGTTTCACCAGCTGGGTGGCGAGCCGTCTCCTTCTGATCATCTGTTGGTTAAGAGTACTCTTGCAGGTGCGCAGCGTTTGCTGGCCCATCAAATGACCAAGAAGGAGCCTATCACAGTCTCTCAGTTAGAGCAGTTAGTTGTCTTCAAGGCGGACTCAATAGCCTCTTTGTATAATATTCGTTCGGTTGTTGTTTGCTTACTAGCTTTTGCTGCCTTTCTCAGATTTCATGAGCTAGCTTGCTAAGCTTTTTCGATCCGATGTTAAGATCGAAGATGACATGTTAAAGTTATTTATTCAATCTAATAAAACTGATCAGTATAGAGATGGAGCTTGGATTGCTGTAGCTTCTTCTAGGAAAGGACCTTGTCCGGTTGCTATCATGAACCGTTATTAAGATGGAAATGGGCGTTCCTGCGATAGCCCTTTGTTTTGTCAGCTTTCCAAAACTAAATGTGTTTGTAAGCCTAGATCTAAAGGTTTAAGCTATTCAAGGTTAAGAGAGTTAGTCCTAGAGGCCTTTAAAGATATTGTTCCTGATATTTCTGACATTGGTACGCAAGGCCTTAGGAGTGGCGGGGCCACTGCTGCCGCAAATGCTGGCGTACCAGATCGACTTTTTAAGCGTCATGGCCGCTGGGCTAGTGAATCGGCTAAGGACGGATATGTCCAAGATTCTTTATCTTCTCGTTTGTCGGTTTCTAAGGCTTTAGGTATTTAGTTTTCTCGTTCGTACCACTTTTAATTGATTCTAGTTTCTATTTAGTTGGTCTTGCCCGGGGGACCGTTTTTATGGGGTACACCTGGCCTGGGGTTTTCCTCCTAGGTGCAAGTGGACGCACGGGGAGGTTTTTCACCCAGCTGTTGTTCCACGACCTCATTTCAATTTAATTTAGCTTGTGATCTAGCTTTTTGGAGTTGTATGTTACTTGGATTGTATATTACGTTTCTATGATATGGCATGTATCTTTTAGTCTTTTAGTGAATAAACCGAGCGCTTGGCTTGAAGCGAGCCGCACCCAAGGTTTGTGTGTTTTTCTTGTTGGGACAAACTGAGATTTAGGGGAGAGTATCTGGGAAACGCACACCGAGACCAGTTAAGCAGAATAAGCTCACGACACTCAGTAAGCAAAAGAAAAATGTGACACGAATTAGCGTTGCTTTCCACGAATCATCGGCTTTACTGTTGCCAAATGCCGAATCTTGAACATAGGCCGGTTATTTCCCAATATGTTTTGCTTTGTTTTGCTTTTTTTTCATCCAATACGTAATCAGCAATTTGGCTCTTATCTGTTTTACCTTTATTAGGTTTATTGCAATTGACAGTTTTGACTTTATTTATGAGGACAGAGCAACAACTTTTAGTGCCGTGAGTTGGATTACACAATGAATGTTTTACTTAAAACAACTGTCGTTTTGTCAATAGCACTTACCATCAGGAAGGAAAATGTAAAGTGATAAAAAAGAATATTCTAAAGGGATTTAAGTTTTGTAGAAGCGGAAAATAGGACATTTGTGCTTGTTGAGATGACCGCATTTGTTTTTTTCTTCTTTTTAAATACCTGGAGATTTCAGAAATTCCCACCGGCTTTTTTCGTGCTTTGTAAAATCTGAACTCTATACGAACACGAAGTACTCATGCACTGTCTTGCATTGACTACCCTGACTGTCAGGTGTAGATTCACTGACATCTACAGATTTTACTTACAGACGTTACGGAGGAGAAGAAATTACACACGTCCGATTTAAGTGTTGTTATTAAGTTTCCGAGTTCTTTTAAATATTTTTGTCTTGAAACGTCGCCTTCTGGACTCACTTTTCAACATTAAGAGTAATCGTGACGTAAAATAGCTATGTACAGTGAAACCTGTATTCAAGGGACACCCTCGGGACCAAGGCAAGGGTCCCATGAATCGAGGAGTCCCATCAATAGAGATAACAAATACAACTTGTGTACATTTTCCGGGACCAAATTATGTATCCCCGGGATGGAGAAGTCACTTGAATAGAGGTGCCCCAAAGGAGAGATCACTCAACTTTGAATTTTTTTTGAAGAAACACGTGAACTAAGGAATTTTTAATCGCATCCGCTGCTGAAACGTAACTTATAGTAACTTCAGTAATGCTTGATAGATTACCTGAATAGTCTCCTCCTTTGGCTTGAAGCGGAAACTTAAAGAACAAGAGATAAACAAGTGGGAAGGTTTTCCGAAATTGTTTGTTGTCTAATACAAATAACGCAAACAAGACTCCTCTACTCTCTGGGTAAAAAACATGGCGAGCAACTGCGCTTCAAATATAAATGAAGAAGTGCCAGAAGTGTTAATCAACTACTGTACTATACTATTATACTAGTGTTTACTCTCTGGGAACTTCATAACTAGCAGATTCGTTTCGCTCCCTAGGCATCTTTTAATACGCAGATCAAATCTTCTATCACGATTACCGGGATTTATACCTAAGTTAAGTAAAATGGAATACATTTGAGTAATTCAAAATGGTGGATTTAAGATGGCGGATTGTTCCAGTTACTTATTTCAGTAATGAACCACGTCATCGTGACATCACTGCTATTGTTTAAAATTATTCATGTTAACCTGTTGACTTTATCACAAAGCTTTCTTTTTATTTTTTTTTTCGTTTAAGGCTACCTTAAGGGAAATTTGGATTACGGCAAAAAAATCAACAAAATGACGTCATAATGACTTCAAATTATGTCATTGTGTAAATCAAATTATGCTTAGATGTTGGAACAGACGAGAACATTACTTTGTTTTTATTTTTAGAGGCCATATTATAGGAGGGTTATCTTCTAAACCCCTCCTCTTGGACCCCTTGAAATTAAACAAACGTGTCCTGAGCATCTATTAGTCAGATCACTTCCGGGGTGTTTTTTAACAGAAAAACGACTCGCAGGCCTCATGCGCTCTGCTTGGGCATAAAAACACAAAAGTTTTCTTACACCAATCAGAAGCCAGAACGGCTGCGACCGTTTGAAACTGGTCTGGTAAAATATCGTCCCGCTATGGGCTCTCTCTTTTCCCTCACCGACTGAGGTTACCTCCACGCAAATCCAAAACCACAACCACGTCTTTTTCATTTCCTTTTAAGCGAACCGTCCTTTCGCCCACAGGAAACCAATGAATCTCCTCACCGAAACCGCATCCCGTGGCCCCGTCTGGTTATCCAGATCAGTGTGGGCGTGGCCTGGCTGCCCCTGGCTCTCATGAGGATGGGTTAGCTAAAACTATTAGTAACCAGAATTTTAATAACATACTGAAAACATACCCAGGCTGTTATTCAGTTAAGAACGTCTTTATTTTGCTCCTGTGAGTAAGTATCAATAAAGGTAAAGCAAATGTAAAACTGTTGTCTAACAAGTCAATTAAATAAAATACTTGGGAACATTTTTAAATATTAACAATGTGATTTCTTATTGCAAGAGTATTGTTCAAAGGACAACTAGATTTCGAATTTCTGGTGGAGCTAAGTCTTATTAAAACTTCTAAAAAATTCACAGTTGAAAACGCAGTGCAATTCGTTGAACAGTTCTTATTTACAGCCGTTCCAAAATAACATCTACTAAATCAAAATGTGGTAAAACAAAGCCTGATTTAGTATCTTCATGCTAGTTGACCTTGTATTACTTCCGCATTGATTTGTTTAAATATTATACGCACAACTTGAAAAATACATGCAAAAGAGGAATACGGGACCTTCCCTTCACCTTGCACAGTAATCCAAGAGTTCTTGGATTCTGAATTCTAAATTGTCAGTGGAACTGACTCCAACCTTGAGAGGGATTCTGGATTCCTTGAACTAAATTCGAGATTTCAAATCCCAGGAATCCAGATTCCACAAGCAGATAATTCCCGGATATATTCCGAATTCAACGAGCAAAAATAAATCAGATTCCGGTAGGGAACATGTTATGAACGCTTCAGTCAGGCACAAAACGCAAAATGAATAAATTAATTAATAATAAATACATGCATAAATCATTATAATAATAATAATGATAGTAATAATAATTATTACTATAATCATTATAACTATAATTATAATTATCATAATCATAATCGTAATAATAAGAAGAAGAACGTTCAGCCTCAACCCCAAAAAATTAGACGTTCTTATATTAAAAAAGGGTGTAGAGCATTGTCGGTTTTTCTTTTTTTAAAAAGTTATACAATAAAACTTACTGATTAATGTCTTGAATATCAATCTACACACTAATACACTAAACAGCAAGTGTGATAGCCAAAAACATTTTAGCTTCCTGCGTGGAAGAGCCTACCCTCCAATGCGGACGTTTTTAGGAGAGCTCGTATTTCTTCCCTCTCCTAAAACGCCTGTTCAACCGAGAACAACATTTCTTTCCCATTGTTTTATTCGCGTGGTAAGTTACCAATCAACAGTTTTGAAACAAAGAGATGACAGTCCAAACACGACTCATAAGCTCGTGGTTGTGTAAAACAATGACCCTAGGGATACTTTTTTCCTTCTTTTCTTTCCTGCGCTAAGGTTACACAGTGCACGGAGTATTCTAAACTCTGACTTATCTTACTTTTGCCACCCTGAGTTTAACATTTATTAGAGGTCATCAAGCTTTTCCAGTGTTTCATGCAGATTGAGTAATTGTCGGGTTTCCCTGCGGTCATGTTCAATCTTCCAGAATTTGGAAGGTACAATGTGATTGGCTAACCTTGGGAAAGGAATGTTGTTCCCGGTTGAACGGGTGTTTTTGGAGAGGGACGAAACACGAGCTCCCCTAAAAACGCCTGCGTAGGAGGCTAGGAAGAGCGGCGCTGCTCGAATGGTGACCTAGCAGTGCCACCCTTTTTCGATAATAAGGTCACCTTCTAGCTGGGCTAACTTTTCTCCATATAAACACTTTTGCTCCCTCAGCCGGGTCAACACGGTCAGGGTAAGACAATCAGAGCATGCGCGAGCGCTGTTGGCTCGGGCAAAGAGGTCTCATACAAACGCTCGCTAAAGTTGACGTGGCTGGGAGGGTGTCAGTCTTTTTCTATATAGACTCGCCTTCACACCCAAATCTACCAGCTTTTTCCACTTTTCTTAACCCTATGGCATTAGAGTGATAAAGATAAAAAAAAGGAGCAGATTCGGTACAAATATATTTGAAAACTGGTTGCAATAACTCTCAGCGCGCCAACTTGGTGGATCCAAGTTATATCAAGAAACCAGTAAAAGGTTCACTTTTTTTTCGCAAATGTATCCCAGTGTCAAAGAGCAGTCTTCGTCGTTCCATTCTGCGTTATAATGTATCAAATGGTACGTTCCCTTTAGCATTGCTACGCAGTCTTGGTTCCAAAAATTATTCGGCTGGCCTCTTCTCCAGTTTTCAAAACCAGTTAATCCGGTTTCGTCAGTCCATCTCCATTCGTTTTCATTAGAGGAGTCAGAAAGTCCAATCCAGTAGCGACCTTCATCACTGAAATATTTTCTTGTGATAAATCGACTTTCCTCCTTGGTTTCAATCTTCAATAAGTTACCACCAAAATTTTGGCAGTTCAGTTTGGCATTGTTCCAGTTCTGGGGTGATGTGTGCAGTTTGTAACACGAAGACCCAAAACTTGTCCACTGCGATTCACACAACGCTGAATCAAGTAAAGAAAAGCAAAGAAAACAAATTTAAAAAAAAATTAAGTTGTTTATAAATGTATATAAGTTGGTGTTTTTTAACCCTTGGATGTTCATGCAAACGCATACCCCCACCGCCCACTGGATGTCAAGGAGGGATGGTTGAACCCCCTCATTCCTCCAGCATGTGCCTTACGTTACGATATTATGCAGTATTAAAAATAAGCAACATATCCTAGCCAATTAAAAGCCACCTTTCCTCCCTAGACTCTCAGCGCAGAGGGGGAGAAAGAGAGAGAGGGAGAGAAAAGATAGGAAGTTCGCGCTGCCATCAAAGGAAAATGTTTTTCAGTTATGTTCGACTTAATTTAACCACCACAAAATTCTTGTCACTTTTGGTGATAAATTATTCTTGGCAACTTTTTTTAAATTTAATAAAACAATTGCAAGTAATGCTTGTAAAGTTTTTACCCTCAACAGATCTCTTAAATAGATTGCCTGTTTTATCCTCTGGAAGATAACGTTAATACTATTCTCACTGCATACATAATTGGCCCTTGACGCGGAGTAACTACTTTAAATTCCGTCGTGTTGGACCTGCGCGCTGCTGGCATGATGCATTGAGGCCCTTGCTTAGAACTGCTCGGTTTTTGCTCGCCTCTTGGCCGGTTGAATGGAGTTCAATGGAAGTAACTTCCAAATTTTCGCTGTGGTTTCAACCGCCACCAGCCGCTGTTAGAGAACTTACATGTGACCCCACGTTTTGCCATTTTTGCCTGCCAATTTTTCACCGGTCACTCCAGAGGTAAGCTCTTGGTGAGGTCTGGTAGCAAGGTCAGTTTCGTGTTCACTTTTTATTGTTGGAATATGTATCAAATTTCTTGTTACGTCTTGCACCCACCTTAGTTTTGCTCGTTTCCTCCGCTTGTTCACTTTCTGTTTTGTTTTCATCGAGTAGGTTTCTTGCTTGTCTAGTCAGTTTGGGATATTTAGCGTTTTGCTTGCTATTTGTGCCATCACTTTGCTCTTATTTTTCTTTTGTCGCGTCCTTTTTTGTTTGTTTATTACCTCATTGCGCAGTTGGAACTGGCTTATAAGTGCCATTGTCTCTTATCTGCCTATTTGCGTGCTATCTTATGAATGTTTTTCATTTGCATATTTGTTTCTCGTGTTACTTTTTTTCAAGGGTGGATTTGCGCTTATACAACTCAGAGAGGAGAGAGCTGCTGCGTGGACGAGTCTGTTTTGTTAAACTCTGACTTAGTGGCCTGAGGAGTCCGCAGAATAGCCGACGGTCTTAGCATCCACCGGCCTGGAGATTCCATAAATCAATTGTGTTGTGCGTAGCAAGCGTTTTCCACGCGATTTTGTACAGACGTTGACTTGTGATTAACAAATGTGCTTTGTTGAATTGTGATTGAACGCCCAATTGTGATTGAATGCCCCGGAGAACCAGCGGTCTGAAGAACCGTAGAATCAATTTTTGCTTTGTTCAATTATTATAACGATTACGTGGCCCAGACAGGCAGCGGCATGGAGAGCCGATAGCTTGCGTACATGTAGCAAGCGTTTCCGTGAGAGGTTGCAGTGAATAGAACCGAAGAAAAAGTCGTGTTATGTTGACTTATAATTTTGTGGCGCGGAGAACCAGAAACAATTGTGTTATATTGAATTTTGATTAAATTACCCGAAGAATCGGCGGTTTGGAAAGCTGTGGAATCAATTATTGGCATGCTTATTTAGGAGTACTTAGCCCGGAGAGCCAAGCTTGCAAAGCCGTATTATTAAATTGTGCGATGTTGAATCAAAAAAAAAATTGCTTGGAGAAACAGCGGTCTTAAGAGCCGTAGAGGCAGTTGCGTTACTCTAAGTTACGATGAAATGGTCCGGAGATGTAGCGGCCTGGACCGTTGTGGAGACAGTTACAGGCACAGATACGATTTTTCAGTGAGAGAGGGAAATCCTGTCGATGCCACCATGATGTTTCGACTTCGCCCTCGACGCTGACCAAAGGATCGTGAGCGCTTGATACGAGATTGGTCCCCAGTACTCCCCAGACAAGAAAGATACTGTTGCGCATGGGTCAAAAAGAGACACTACAGCCCCTTTAATTTGAGCATGGGCTCGAAATCCATGAGTGATTTTATGACCGTTTTTTCAAAGAGCCGATAAGAAATGACAACGCTAAAAAACTCTCGGTGATTCACGAAAACTCTCCAATCACTTAACAGTATTTTCTCCGCAAACAGTAAACATTAAAAGATTGGCTAATTTAACACCAAACACTAAAAATTATTGGCAAATGGCAATAATTAGTAAACTCCATTTAGACCCTGTTAGATTATTGACCTTTTCCATTATATTTTTTTGACTGGTCAAAAGTACAATCGCTATCAAACATGATAGGAAAATAGAAAACAAGGTAGTACTTAAATTCTTAGGTAGCTCGTAACTCTTAAACCACACCTCGCTTGTCACTTAATATTAATAGGAAAACCCCGCGACTAAGAACCTGGATTTTAAGAGCCTGTTAGGCTAAAAAATTTGCCAGTTAAGCCTCCTGTATATGAGTACCTGTTTAGCCTAAAATCTGAAACAGGTTCTTGTTTTCTTAACTCTTATGAAAAACTTCTGTACACTTTTGCAAATAAGATAAGTCAACATTCAGTATGACCAAGAACAAGAATATGGAACCCGGTATCGCGGTAAACGTTGTTGTAAACATTGAAGGCTAGTGTAACGGCACCTATTTGTGAAATATGGAATATAGTGTGCTTTTAAGAACATACCCGGACTTATCGGCTGTAATGAGGCAGTTGTTGAGGCAGTCGATGATGCTTCCAATGGGTTGAGGACAGTTGTCATTTCTGACAATGACGCTGGAATAAAAACATAATTAACGAGTTTTAATTTGTTTCATTATGCGCGGAGTTAGAAATCCGCTCTAATGGAAAAGGGTCACATTTAATAAACTAAAATAAAAGAAAAATTATAGGTAAAGATTGAAGTTGTAATAAAAAATGAGGAAAGAAGACGGCACAGGCAAGAGATATTAGTGAGTTAAAGCATTACCTATACGGCAAACGACAAACATCAGATTCAAGTCGAGAATTTCTCAAAAAGAAAATGAGCAGATAAAAGCAGCTTAAAACAATTCTTATGGATACCAAGTGCGTGAAACTACTGATTCATATGTTGAAATATGAACAGCCGATTGAAGAGGAAACTTGATCACGTGGTACAATTTCGCCTTTGCCGTTTAATGTAAGCGTGATACTCAACCTCTCCTGCTATTGTCATTCATACGTACTATCCGTGGCGGCCTCAGAACAGTGTCTGTATTAAAGGGGTTCAAATGTAGATAGTTACACCTTTCGGGCGGTATACAGGGTGTCCCAAAAGTTCGCTCCTCTAATTTCATAGCCTCCCCGCAGACGTCCATTGGGGTTCGTTCGTCACGGATTCATTTCTCCGCCACGGACGTCTGCTAAACACAGCCAACATTTACGTTCACCAATCACAGGCCGTTTACGGATTTTTGTAAAACGTAACCCGAGCCGCTTGTTAATTCGCACGATCAGTGAGGCTTTTGATCGGGTGTGCGAGAAATTTGTAATTAATACAGAGTTAAACAAGTATCAGAGAGAAGTTATCCTGCAAATTTTATAGCGAAGATCGATGAGTTCATAAATTTGCCGGTAGGATTTGGCAAATCCCTTATCTATCAAGCTTGGCCGCTTGTTTGAGACACAGTGCGTGGAACTACGTATACTGTACATTATTGTTGTTGTTGTTTCGCCCCTGATAAATCTTATGAAAGATCAAGCTACAAAGCTGGAAAATATTGGTATTTCTGCTGTAACGCTCAGTGATATTAGCGAAGAGAATATGAGGGTTGTCGGGAGAGGGGCTTTCTCTGTTGTTTACGGAAGCCCAGAAGCTTGGTTGAAGATCGATCGGTGGAGGAAAGGTAGCTAAATGTTTGCGAGTGACTTGTACAGTTAGTATGTGGTCCTTGGTCCGCGACTTTTCCAAGCATGATTAAATATTTCGTTGAGAAGTAAAATACAATGAAGAATGAAAGGTTCAATGAGTTATTGATTATAAGCATTCTTTCTTTCTTTGAAGGGGCGAGATTAAAGTTTGTTGACAAGTAGGTTATTTGTCGTTCTAGCTTGAAGTTTGGACTTCGGCGGCACCGTGGTCATGTTTACTTAGCTTGTGAATAAATAAAACGCGACGAGAAGAAGTGCCGTTTTCAGATAAACCTTTTTCTGCTGTTGAAAGCACATTGTAGACTTCGAATTTTTTTTGTTTTACCGACTCTTGAAAAAATATAACCAAATTTCGCGTAGTGGTCCCTGGTCCGCGACCCATGACCTTGGTCGAATTACATTTCGCAAAAAAGGAAACAGCCTTTGTTTTCGAAGAACGCTTTGAAAATCTTCCCTATACACGTTTACAAGTTCTCTTTTCTTAATACTTCGAATATATACAGAGTTAATAGTAATCGTTTTCGATCGCGCTGAAAACCGCACCGCGCTTTTGTGGGAGACTGTTGTCTGAAGTCTTTCAAAGAAAAGCAGATTATTTTATACTTACAACAACTTCCGAAAAAACTATACAGCTGACTACAGCTTTATTGCATCATTTCTGTGATTTTTTCAAAACGTTTGAGTCGTCTCATGTAGAAGATAGCTGTGCAAATAAATAATTCACTTGAAGAATACAAAGACACATCAACGTCCAGAGCACGTTTGATGAGCCTTGCGATGTCGACTGCGCTTTTTCTAAACACACGAACTTGGTCCTTTCCTAAATTACAGCTGCAAAGAAAAGAAAAATAAATTTCTTCTTATAACTTTCTTCGAGGTCTCATCCATGCATAGGCATGGAATAAATATTCTTCTTAAAAAGCGAGAAATAATTCTTAGGTGCCGTCGCGTTTCACTTGTATCACAGCTCGTTCTTGGCTGATCGTGACACAATAACTAATCGCTTATTGGCTTATTCAAACAAACTAGAACGTAAATGTCGGCTGTGTTTAGCAGACGTTCGTGGAGGAGAAAAGAATCCGTGACCAACGAACCCCAAAGGACGTCTGCGGGGAGGCTACTAATTTCATGCACTACAACTTTTGATCAAAACTTTACTCTATCGAGTACATTTATTCAGAATTTCAGTAACTGGCATGCCCTTTTTTTTATCACAATCTGTAACCGTTGCGACATGAAGTGGGATACAGCGTGCAGACCCAAGGATGATCCATTTTGAGCTTTTTTATCACCTAGTGAGCAGGAGCCAGTTCAACGCCCAAACAATATTTGTTTAGTTTAGGCAGCTGAAAAAAAATAGATATTTGGGCATTCACCCAAAAAAGACATCATCCCTGCCCCCTTCCAAAGCAAGGCTTTTGTAATTCTTTAAGAATATAATTTGAGACGAGCTGGCCGTTACTTGGCAGACTAAGCAGATGTTTTATTTTGCCGTCTCAAGGACTTCTAATTTTAAACAGCTTTTTATGACCCTTTTTGGACTTGGCTTACTAACTATGTGAAAGCTTCCTCGTCGAGTCTCCTATTTTGTATCCAGCCTTCTTTAAAACCTTTTTAGCTGCTTTATTCAGGACTTTTGGTCTTCCCATTCGTTTCTTGTCTTCAAGACCTTCATTTCTCCGTGATCATTTTACACCCCAACATTCGGATTTTTCCAGTTTTTTTTTAGCAGTTTCTACAACAGATAAGCCATTAAATCGAAGTATACATGATTTTGCTCTCACGTAGCAGAACGTTTTTGCATTAAGGGGGTTTATCTTTCTTGGTCTTCACAACAAACAAGGAAGGAGTTCGAGCAATTCGTGTTATAAAATACAAAAAAATATCTGGCTGGAAAATATACTTCCGTACTCGCACCTTTGGCGCGGAAGTACACAAATCGAATATTGGAGTCAAAAGATGGCACAACAAGTATGAAAATAGTGAATTAGATTGAAAGACACAACTTTTTTTTATTTTAAATGATTTGCTTACCAAGTCCAATCGTACTGAAAAAATAGACTTATAAAATTTAGAGGAACGAACTTATGGGACACCCTGTAAATGGATTCAGAATGGTTTAGCTATAATCAGCTAGACTATGGCGTCAATATAAGCCGCAGTAAAGACACAGAAAATTACTTGCTTGTTGAATCTGGTTAAGCTTTGGAAACTGCTGCTGGTATCACTGTGGCTTAATAATAACTTAATAATAATAACTTTAATAGTAACATCCTCGTGAGGTTTTTCAGGAACTATTTACAAACTATTTCCAATTTATAAAAGCAAAAGTAACAATAAAAACTCGAAATCAACAATTTATGATGGTATTCTATTAAAATCTAACGCTTATGAAGGAAATGTCTGCCTCAATAGTGTGTCTTTCAGGGCGCGCTTGAAAGATGCCAATGAGGCACTTTGCCTAAGTTCATTATGCAAGTTATTCCATATGTAGGCCCCTCTGTAGGAAAATGTGCGCTGGCCTATAGCCGTTTTGTATAACGGAATCTGCAAAGAGTTCCGTGTACGAGTGTTACGAGTATGTATATTTGAGCGCTTGGTAAACTTGCTCGTTAAGTTTTGAGGCGCAAGATCGTTCTGACATTTAAAGGTCAAAACGGAGTCTCTATAGAATAATTGTTCTTTAACAGGAAGCCAGTTTAGCTCTCGAAGCAAAGGTGTTACGTGGTCAAACTTCCTAGAGTTTGTTACGATCTTGCTGGCAAAATTCTGAATAGATTGTAATCTGTTTATATTCTGGAGTGTAGTATTAGACCATACAGATGAGCAGTAAAGCATCTTGCTAAAGACTAATGATGTTATTAACAATTCTAGTGTTTCCTTGTCGAAGCTCCTTTTGACTCTATTTATTTGGCAAAGCTTTGCGAAACAAGATGACACTACACATGAAATATGGTGATCGTAGGTCAGATGGGGATCAAGAAAGACTCCCAAGTCCTTGGCAGAGTCTGTTGGCTTCAGTGTTTTACCCAAGAATACCACTTCAGGGTCTTCTAGTAACCTGCTTAACATCTGTCTAGTACCGAGGAAAAGGAGTTTAGTTTTATCGGGATTGATAAGTAGATGGTTCTCACAGCACCATTGAGCTACACTGTGAAGGTCTTGTTCGAGCTTTTCAATGGCAGCAACAAGCTCAACGAGAGGAAATGACATGAATAGCTTTGAGTCATCCACATACGATTCTAGGTTGCAAAAAGTCGGTGACGTGGGTAAATCGTTGAGATAAATGCAGAACAACAATGGTGATAGGATTGCGCCTTGAGGAACTCCGTGAGTTATAGGTAGAGTGTCAGAGTGGGTGGAGCCAATTCTCACGTATTGCCTGCGACCAGTTAAGTAGCTCTTGAACCATTTGACAGTAGAGGGTGAGGCTCCTAAGATGGAGAGTTTGTGGAGCAACCTTGCATGGTCTATACTGTCGAAGGCCTTGGATAGATCTAATAGTACTAGTGCTGTTATCTGCTTTTTATCCATTGCTTCGAGTATCTTATCCGTGAGCAGGATGTTTAAGGTCTCTGTAGAATGAGCTTTTTTATTGCCGCTTTGATGTGAGGTAAGGCGGTTGTTTTTCGTGAGATAGGCGCTGAACTGATTCAAAACAATCTTTTCAAGGACCTTTAAAGCTACGGCTAGCAGAGATAACGGTCTGTTGTTGGCAGCTTTTTCATGGTCACCGTCTTTAAGAATCGGAATCACCTCAGCCTCTTTCCAGTTGTCAGGAAATGTGCTAGTAAGGATAGAACAATTGATGATGTCAGTAAGAGGGCCCAGTATGACAGGGAGACAGTCTTTTAGTACACGAGCGCTGATCTTATCCGGACCCGGAGATTTATTCATTGGGAGAGATGTTACAATTCACGTGACACTGTCCTTAAATTGAATAATTCCATAGAGGTAGTATCTATGCCAGTTTCGGATGAAAAATCTCGGACTATGATGTTATGTTCTTCCCTCAAGCGCTGTACTGCGTCAGCGGCATTTAAGCCGACTTTAGCAAAAAACTGGTTGAATTCGTTGGTTAAGACTGTCACATCCTTTGTAAAGGCTGGTCTCTGCTTATCTTTGGAGGGGATGGCGTGATTAATAATTTTCCAGAGTGAGCCAGAGTTGTTTTTATTAGCTGTGACCTCTTCAAAGGTGTGATCTCTTTCAGCTTCTTGTAGCTTTTTCTTGACCAAGTCACGGGAATGTTTGAAATTTATCCACTCGGTGTCTTGGCGAGACTGTATGAATTGCTTCAGGAGGAGATCTCGCGATCTCATGAGATCCTTGATTTCCTGGTTCACAAAAGGGCACGGTCTGCTCCGGAGTTTAATTTGTTTCACGGGAGCGTGTAAGCTCAGGACCGACTGCAAAGTGTCATTTAAAATATTGAGCTTAGAGTCTACATCGGTTTGATCGAAGATAGTGAGCAGGGAATCCGCTTCATTAGCTAGATCCGTGACAAAGAGATCCGCATTATACTTCTTGTAACTTCGAGTGGTAATGTACTGAGGGGTAGTCTTGGGTTTCTTAACCTTGAGTTTGACAGAGACAATTGAATGGTCACTAATTGGTCGATGTATTACACCGCTATCACGCACTGAATTGTTGGGGGAGACTAGGATAACGTCGAGCAGGGATTGAGTGGTCGCTGTTATCCTGGTTGGTTTTGTAATGAGTTGTTTCAGGTTCATATCCGTATAGAATTTCTCCAGAGCTTTGAATTCAGGGCCTGTTTTCTTGAGGCCATCGCAGTTTAGATCGCCTATGATTGTGATCGGTTTGTCAAACAGCAAAGCTTGAATATAGCTGGGCTTAAGTACTTCTTCGAAGGAACTCAGAGGAGATGATGAAGATACATTTGTTGACGAGCACAATAATAATACGCACACTAGATTGTTTCCAGTTGTTTGTGAATGAGTATTTAAATTTTTCTAAATTCCTCATTGCGTGCTAGTGCCAGAATTGCCATCAGTAAATAACTTAGTGGTTTTGTAAAAAGAGAACCAGATCGTAAGAAACGATAGTTATGGGGGAGGGGGCGAGTTCATGGACCAAGTCGAATTCAAGGTAAAAAAAAAAATCCGGACAAGGCCAGTATAAGTCGAAGCAACGATACAGAATTACCTACCTTGTTGAGAAGGTTGGTTTGTTGAAGCTAATGAAGCTGTGGAAACTGCTTTTGATATCACTGCGGGTTCTGATGACGATGCATCTGTTAAGGAGCAAGATAAGGATACTGACACAACATTGTTTCCAGTTGTTTGAGTATTATATTTCTTATTTCCTCATTGTTTTTCCCTCGCCCAGTTTGTAAGTGACTGTACCAGATTGCTATCGGTAAATAGGAATCACATGGTTGGGGTCATGATGGCTAAATATTGGAAATAAAACCTTTTATTTTCTTTGCAAGTTTATAAAGTCCAGTTGAAAATTAAAAAGGAAGAAGAAAAAGAAAAGAAAAGGAAAAAAGGCCAACTATATCCAGCCGGCCATTTTGACCTCATGCTTGGTCAATCGAGGATTTACTATATATGGCTTAAAAAATGACATCCTGTGCTTGCGGGACCAACGCGGTAAATCCCGAGAGGCAGTTTCCTGATGGTGGATTGCCCATCAGAACACAGTATTTGCTTCATCTTGCCCGCTCACGAATTTAGCCGTATAATAAGGTATCATAAACAAAACATTACTGCTCTGAAATTAAGTATCTAAAACGGTATCAGTGTATTCAAGTTCTCTACTTATGAGCTAATCCTAACGTAAGGAAAATACCTACCCGATTGAGTTGCTGATGAAGATGCTGTTGATGTATCTGGAGCCTCTGTTGTTGATGAAACTGTTGGAGGGTATTTTGAAACTGCTGACAGGTTAATTTGCTTTTTGAAATTCGATCAGTTCATACACTATATTGTTTTTAGTTGTTTTAACCCTACTAAACCCCGGCGAAGCTTTTGAGACCCCCTCGCTAACGATGTTGAACATTACTTCTGAACTGTTCCAGCTAGGACCACCGAACTAAGCGACGTTTCCTACAATTCACCTGGAAACATTTTAAAATCGTCGTGACGTGTACGTCAAAATTGATGTTACCATGGCAAGCGAGTTTCGACAACCATGTTTTTCAAAATTTTCATTCTCTCTTAAAAATAGGTGGCATTTCTATTTATGCTGATCGAATTATTATATTACACTTAGGTTAGCATTATTTTATCAAAGTTCTCGTAATCCAGGCTTTTTGGTGTCTATGCGGAGTTAAATTTTCAACAGTGTTAATTTCCTTCGGAATTTCATATTTCGAGGTTTTTTTTTTTTTTTGTTGCTTGCTAAGCATCAATTTATACTCAGATTAAGTTTTCTGTTAAAGTGCCTAGATACATGCGAGTAAAATGGAATACATTTAAATAACTAAAACTGGCGGATCCAAGATAGTGCATGCTTCCAAATAAATGACGTCATAATGACATCTTTGCTATTGTTAAAGATCATTTATGTGTTAGCCAACTTCCTTGTTTTTATTAGAGACTTAACCATTTATTGTAATAAGTATTTTTCGCTTTATGTCTACTTTAAAGAAAATTTGGATACTGGATACTGAAAAATATGACGTCATAATGACGTCAGATAACGTTATTCGATCAATCAAGTTGAGCCCAGAAGTTAGAGATGATGAGTACATTATCGTGTGTAATCTTGGTGACTGTAGAATGAGCGGTCTTGACTTGAAGTTATGGAGAGGGACCTCCGAGGCCTCCCAGCCAGTCGCGTGAAGAAAAAAAAGCCAGGTCTGCATAGGGTTAATGCTGATATTTCATAGGTATTCTATTTTATACATTCATTTTTTATTTTATTTTATTTTATTTGCCACACAATAGAAGCAATTACAAATAATATAGGAATTTAAGTAGAAAAAAGACGTGGCGAGAAGACCTAACAGAAACTATGGGAGCTTATGAGAAGTTTGGCCTGCTTGAACCACGGGCTAGAGCTGTTTAACATCAATTCAAAACAAGATGGCGAAAAGTCGAAGATGGAAAGATTTATGAACTGTTTTCATATTTAGTTGATAATTTAATCTTCAGTATTTTCTTAAAACAGGAAGGGGGTTGAGAGTTGATGACCTCGTTGTCAAGTGAATTCAAAAACTTAAGTCCTTGAAAAAAGGGCGAGAACTTCTTAGTGTTTGTTCGACCGCTGAATACGGTAGGCGGTAGGCCTGGGAATTTCTTGCATTGTAAGAGTGGAATTGATTGTTTTGGGAGAAATTGTTGTTAAACCTTGGAGGTAAGAATGAACCTGTGCAAGAAAACATAAATTGGCCCAGTTGAAGCAAATAGATATCATTAAATTTTAGTATACCAAGGCCCTTAAAGACGGGATGTGTATGAGCGTTGAAATGTGATTTATTAATAATTCTAATAATGCGCTCTTGCAGAATAGCAAGACAAATCTGAAAGATAGTTTAGATCTATGTGTCATGAATACCGTGGTATCGTCCACGAACAGTATTAAATTTAATGGATTAGAAGCATTGTTAATGTCGTTAATGTAAAGTAAGAAAAATAGAGGTCCGAGGATAGACCCCCGATGAACCCCTCATGAGATTTCATTTCTTAACGAACGGTTGCCTGCGTGCAGACGTCTCCTATTTCCTCTGTTGAACGCGGAAAAAGGGACGTCTGCGTAACGCCGTCGCTAATCGTGTTCCAGCATCCCGCTAGCAGGGTATTCTATTTCGCATAAATTGTGAAATAATATCCGGTTACAAATAAGAGTGGACACGCCAAACATAACATCATAAGCTCGTGATAAGGGTACTCCAAGTACTACCGACAAGTAATGCGAAACGTGACCTTGAGAGTCTGCTTGGACAGAGGTTTTTCTTCTTTTCTCTCTTGCGCGAAGGTTACTGGCTCCACACAGTGCATGTAGCATTTTAAACTTTGACTGAGTAAATCTCGTTTTTGCCGCATTAAGTCTCACATTTAGAGGTCATGAAGCAGGTTTGTTACAGGCAAACTGAGTAATCATTTCTGTGGTTTATGCTTCTGTGGGTGTTCTAGGTAGGATTTGATTTCAGATGCAGTTGTAAAGTGTTTAAATTTTCTTTGACCTCTGTTTATTACGGCTAAATAAAGATTTTAGTTTCCTTGGTTGGCTTTCTCCGAAATGTCTGCCTGGTGCGAAGTCCACGCCGCTTTTGTAGTTTTCTCAGACACTGTTTACAAATATGATGTGATGTGTCATGCACAGTAAATTGTAAAGAAATAATTTCCTCAAACACGTTAAATTTTCCGCGGTCTCGCACAAGATTTCGAAAGGTCTGCACACAATGGCACATGTTTTGATTTGTTTTGGCTGGAAAACCCCGATTATATAAACACCGCATACATTATCAGACCAGATTCGATAACAACCAATCAGCGTTAAGTCAAACAATGCGCACTGTGTGTCAGCCTATCACAGCATGTTCCCAAGATCTTGGGAACCCAGCGGGACGCTGGAACACGATTAGCGACGGCGTTACGCAGACGTCCCTTTTCCGCGTGCAACAGAGGAAATAGGAGATGTCTGCTCGCAGGCAAAACGAACGGTGGCTATTGTATTCAACATATTGCTTTCTGGTTGAAAAGTAACTTCTTATCTAGTCCAGCGTTAAGCCACGAATACGGTAATGTTCGAGTTTATTAAAAAGAATAACATGATCTATAGTGTCGAAGGCTTTTGCGAGGTCAAGAAAAATGCCTACGGCAAATTCACCTCGGTCAAAGGCCGTGGAGATCTTATCATGCAAGTAGATTAGTGCGAGAGCAGTGGAATGATTTTTCCTGAAGCCGTATTGGCTACTACAGAGGATGTTGAAATTCGTCAGGTATTGCATTAAACGATTGTAGATAACTCTTCCTAGGAATTTTGAAAAGCTGGGAAGCCGAGATAGGTCGGTAGTTGGTGAAAGACGACTGATTATCAGATATAAAAAATAGGTATCACGCGAGCAATTTTCATTTAATCAGGAACAATACCATGCTGAATAGACAAGTTTATGATATGGGTGAGTGGTTCGGAAACGAGTATAATGGACTTCTTAATGACTGCGATGACGTATTGGGTTGTAGGGTTGAAGAATATATTGACTGTGTACAGGAACCATTAAGAAAGCTACGGTCTGAAGCTGTAGACTGTATACCCCTTGCTAAATTAGGACCAATGCTTTAAAAGTAACTACAAAACCTGTTGGCAATTTCGACGGGATCAGTAATTTCACGATCATCAGCTTTAAATGAGGGTCTCAACGGGGTTAACCGATAGGCGTAAAACGGCCAAAAATTTAGTCGATAGCCGTAAAAATTGAAAATTTTAACCGTTAGCCGTAAATAGAGTAAAAAAGAGTTAACCGTAAAAGAAACTGTTCCCTAGATTTGCTACTTTTAAGGGAGGTACTAAACTCACTTATGGTTGCGTTTTTTATTTCCCGGCCAGTGTGACTCCGTACGCACGTTAGGCTAAGCGCGTTTTAGGTGTTGACCAAGACCTAGCTAAAGGCTCCATTTCCCCCACTCTCTCGGGGAACTAATTTTTTCCATAGCGAAAGTGTGGCTTCTTGCTGGGGATTAATATTTGTGATTTGCAGGAGGTCAGCCCTCGAAACACTAGTGAGACAACACGCAGAGATGTCACTGTTTGTAAAATACGTTGCCGATAAACAGCATTTCCCTGTTTTTCTCTGACGCTACGGTAGACATTGCCAGGCCTAGTCCCTGTATGGCGTCTTCCCACGCAATCTCGGTCAAGGCATTTCGGTGGCGAACCCGCTCGGACCACGTGACCCGAAACGCATTAGCCGCGCGGAATAATGAGGCCTACGGACAAGGCAACGGTAGTCAGTCGTTCCGTACAGTCCTTCGCTATCATTAAAACACTGGACACGGGAATTTTGTTATTGACCGTCTTCACACAAATAATCCGTCTCTAGTGTGAAAACGGCCATTTCTGTTATAATGAAAGTCGCGCCCCGGCCTTGAGTTGGGCGTTTGCGTGTCCGCTTTTGCTTTTTCACAAAGATTACTTCTAAATTGACTATTGACATTTCTATGTGTAAAATAATATTAGAAGTGAAATACTTTATAAAAAGTATGATCTATCAAATGTTAAAATTTTTCAAAAGAATAGCTTGTTTCATTCCGAGATGATCCGAAGTCCATTATTTTGATTTAAAGATACAAAAAATACAGGTTAATTAATATTTAACTTTTGAAACAAAAGAAGTTAAACTTTTTTGTTAACCGTAACTGAAAAAAATTAGTCGTAAAAGAGCCAAAATTTTAGCCGATAACCGTAAAAGCCACCACCCCATTGAGACCCTCTTAAATGTCAGTGAACATCGTTTGGAATGTCTTTTCGTTCTGTTTAGAATTTCATTCATAACTTTCCAAGTAGTACGAGTATTAGATTGAACCAGAAACTCATGGGTTTATGATTAATCATTATTCAAGTTTTTCGCGTAGTATAGACGTTTTGCTATCGGCAGAGAATGATTTAATTTGCTTTTATAGCTTTTGTAAATTGATTGACGATCTATTGTCGGATTCCGCAGATATTTTTTATAAGGCCTATTTTTCTTCTTAATACATTTGATAAGGGCTTTGGATAATCACGGCTTATGTCAACGGAACTGCTTTTCTTGTTAATTTTCTTACGGGGAAGCACACATTATGTCTCAGGGTACTTCTCTATTAAGCTACTGCACGCGTTTTTGGGGTCATGATAACCATCAAATAAGGACTAATTAGGAATTAGCCGTATGCAAAAAAATGAGAAATTTTTTGAAACTAATATTTTGCATTTAATTGGTCCTAAGTAATAACAATAAGCTCAATTCTGCAGAACTATTTGAACATCTTCTTTTCTTTCATTTTTTAACGATTTTTGGAGACAAATGACAGCAAAACTTGAATTTCAAACAAAGGCAAAAATATCCGGTGTCAGAAGCGCGTGCATGAATAGCGCTGCGAGTAGTTATTTTTTTAAACAGGGAGGGGGAGGGGAAACTTAGAGAAATATGACGCAAAATACGTCTGTAATAAAATTCATGTATTAAGTATAAATAACTCACCTCCACATTCTGTATCAAGTTTGCATTCATTGATCGCTGTGTGGACAAATTAAGGGGGAAAATGCGAAAAAAAAAAAAAAAAAAAGACTACCATAAAGATTTGAAAATAAATATTTAAGACCGTTTGAAATAAGATGGGTTGTTCTAAAGCCTCACCGGTAGCATTTACAAATGTTAGTAGCCGGGCCGGGTGCGTTCCCAGATGGCTTCAAGAATTTCAAGTCAAAAAGTTGCGAAAAAGCGATCCGCATAGTACACAGGCTAACCACCTGACAGTTATCACGTCAGTTTCGGGTGGAATTCAGGATGTCACCTGCACCCTATGGAAAAACTCCATGTCCGAAGTCTCAACCATCTTCAGTCAGTATTGGACCACCTTAAAAGCCCTACCTATACGCTGGGGCAATATAATAATTCGCATAAGGCGAAAAATCCAAAATAACTTCTCTAAAACCCGGCACATTGACCACGTTTAAGTAAAGAGACCGAACTGCGCAGATTGTGAGTTAAACAATGTGCTAACACAAGCTGCTGACATACAAAACAACAAAGTCAACCTGATCAGTCATACCTTCGTCGCAGTTTTCTCCTTTAAAACCATCACGGCAAACACATCGGTAGCGTTTAGCTGTGAAGCCCACCTGACAGATGAAGTTCCCTCCAGGGCATGGGTTACTGTTACAAATGTTCTGTTGGAAAGCATTTTATTTTAGCAGATACTCTATATAAAATTATTAGTTAGTTAACAAATAGTTATTAGCTCACAGAGAGTTTGCAATTGCCCCACGTTTAGCGTTTAAAAGCTCTCTCTCCCATTAATTATTGTTTTACTAGTTAGATTAAGTGAAATTGTTGTCAACCAAAAATGTTTTTATTCCATTGATTACCATTAGTCTTAGTTGTATCCAGCATAAACAAATTCCCTTTTCACGAATAACATTTAAGAATGATAAGCATAAATGATAATCAGCAAAAATATCTGTTACCTCAGCTGAATAGTGAATGTGGCCTGTCTTTTGCTGCAAGCTAGTCTGTGATGGACTTTCATCTGTAAATTTTTTTAACTCACAGGTGCGCTGTCCCTGGTCGTCTGCAGGACCCACATTAATGGACACACAGTTGGGCTCCAAGAAACACCTCACACGGCAGCCCCCTTCATTTGCCACCTTCTCTGTCCTTATCACGTGACCCGGAAGCATTTTACCCTCTATTGGCCCCTTGAATATTAAAACGCGGTTGTATTCTGTGGCAAGAACTGTAGAGAAAAATATATAGAATTGGGCAAAGGCTTTTTAAAATAGTTTAATGGTGCAACATTGTGCTTTTTTTGTAATTTATCATTATAATTTATTAAATGAAACAATTTAAAATTTAAAGCTTAAAACGAAGTATCGATCCGCTAAAAAATTATGTTACGAATTTACTACCAGTTTTGAACTTAACTGGGCTATTCAAAACTTATACATAAGTCATTTTTACGCGTATATTTTTCAGCTCACTCAAATCGGGACTCTTGGTCTTTGAATTTCTGTTTTTGTCGCGGCTGTTTTAATGACCAGCTTAGTTGTTCCAAATAACTTTCCTAGGTGTGGTTTACGAAAGGAGCAGCTTTCCCGAACATATTATTCCTTACTTGGGTCGTTTTTTTTTTTTTTTTTTTTTAATAACACAACAATAGAGCTATAACCTTGGTCTGGCCTTAAAAATTGGTACGAAATGGAAAAAAGAGTACAAGAAGTAACTAACAGAACAATAAGGAATGTTCCTTATCAGCTAAAGGTACTAGACAAATCAATTATGGGTAGTCAACATTTTGTTTTAAGACAGCAGCTTTCAATTTTTAATTGTCAAACTAAAACTAAATTCTTATTGACATCAGACTGTATTGATCTCATGCTCTTGGTCAGTACTAAATTGACAACGTACATGTCCGGGTATTCCCCTTCTTTTAAACCCCTTTCCTTTGTCTAGTTCGTCAGTTTTTCCCCCAAACCTTTTACAGGTACGCACGTTCCTATTACATGGCCTACAATTCAAATATAGCTGTAGCTACGCCACAGGGAGCAAGTTTTGTCAGTCTAAGTTGCAGCTGATGCATCTAAAATGTCTTAAGCAGCATGTGTTTCACACTGTTGAAGAAGTTGTTTGCCTTTTCATAAATTCAATTCATTTGTTTCTCGCCTCCTACATATACGGAAGATTAAAACTGTCTGTCTAGGTTTTAGTATTTTATTAACCGCCACGTAAACAGAAAAGGCTCCAAAGTGACTTGGCCTCATGCTTATTAAGCGGACGCACTATTTTGAGGAGAAAGCAAGTGAAATGCCGAACTTAAGCTCTCATCATTCCTCAATTAAAAAAAAAAAAAGAGTCATCTCAAACCAGTTCTAAGTTATTACACGTTCATTCACTTCTTAAATTTGATGGTTCGTATTCTAAAATAACTTTTATTTCGAATTTCGAATAAAAAAAATAAATAAATATAACTATATAATCGTTTTTTTTTCCCATGCCATGCCTTGCATGCCCTTAGCTAAAAGTGCGTTGTGCAAAATAAAGTCATTTTTTTCCCTTCTTTCACAAAAAAAAAAGTGATTTGTTCCGTTTCAGCTTTCAATTCTACAAATGAAGCACTAAACATGTGGGACTTACCAAAATGCACAAATAAGCCAAGTCCAAGTGTTAGTATCTCGATGAAAATTTCCGTCCTCATAGTAGAGGACATGGTGTCAACTTAGTTTAGCTTTCAAGTTGCAGTCTGTTGTCATCAAACTAGTCGTGTAAAGAAATAGGCTCATTAAAATTTCTCAATATGCGACAATACCCTACTTGAATTAATCAATTAATCATAAGAAGTTTGGAATGATTGCGAAATTAGTCCTTAACTCGACGCTAAAATGACACATTTTTTTTTATTTTAAAAGCTTTTTTATCATTTCCCGCTTCCATATTGATACCAGATTTTGAGGGAAAATAGCGAATAGTCATCGAATGATTTTTCACGCTTTTTCATAGTCAGTCTTAAATTTAAATTTAATATAATTTTCTTATATTCTCTCCTGAGGCACCTGTTTCACACTTATCACGGAGTCAAATGACACACACTAAAAAATCAATGTTTATCATTGCTCAGGGTTTTATCCATAGCTTAACTTTTATTTGTTTCCACCATTTCATTTCTGTTCATTTCAGCAAGCAATATTCATACCTTGTCTATTATGATATCCCCTAGAAAAGGTCCCTGTGTAAGGTTAATTCCTCTGCGAGGTACTTTCTTGTCTTCTCCCAACAATCCTAAAATTTTGTTTCACGACTTTTTTGTTAATCATTAATCATTAATCATTAACTCCCATAATAGGATAGGAATTGCAGCATTAGCTAAACTTTAAAAATTTCCAAAACTGACCTTTGTGATATGTTGTCCAGTCAGTGGTGCTGCCCTTAGCTAGA
The DNA here is from genome assembly GCA_942486035.1 of Porites lobata. NCBI lineage: Eukaryota > Metazoa > Cnidaria > Anthozoa > Scleractinia > Poritidae > Porites > Porites lobata. The sequence continues at coordinate 985,368 of CALNXK010000182.1, read as the reverse complement.
ATAGCCACCAAAAATCCCTTCCCCAGCCGAGAGAACCAGAAATTCCAGTCTTCCATTCCATATAAATGAAACTCTATACCAAACGAAAAAAACGAACCTTTTCATCAGACTAAAAGCCCCATATATACATATGTGTACCTGTTAAGACTGTCCCACCTCTTCCTCCCACATTTTCCTGGTTTCAAATAATTTAAATTCTAAGGCATGATGCTGGTTTCAAAAGAGAATTCTGTCTTTTAGCTTGCGTCCATCGGCTTTTAATTTTGAGACATAATCTCAAACATAATGTCATGTTATCGACAACGTGGTCAACTGTTTTCATTCAAAATCCGCTTTATACCAGTGACCTATAGATGAGCATTGGAGATCTACTGGAGCTATCTGGAGAAAGCAGACTGCGAGCAAATGTAGCAAAACAAAGCAATGTTGTTCAATAAATTGCCTTCGGTCATACTATGGTTCTCATGTCAAAGACAAACTTTCTTTTTTTCGAATTAGCAGCGTTAATTTTTACGGCCACGAAGAGCTTTATCTTTTAATAATTCAGTTTTAACATGCTGTCTTTTTCAAAGAATAAATAAATATACCCAGTTTAAGGGCCACCGGTGGGTTATTTGTTTCGAACGAGAGCTTTTTGTTTGCATCTGCTGGTTTTAATTTTGAGACCTAATACCATTATTGCCATTGGTACCTGTTTTTTTGTTTGTTTTAAAATACCTGCATGCTTTAGATGATAATACTCGGCTAGAGGCATTAAGAGTTTTTAGGGGGTATTCGGAGATAAGCAGACTCTGCCGGATCGATAAAGCAAAAAAAGACCGTGCTATCCAGTACGAAAATGAAGGAGGCCTCCTGTCTAGCTTTGTTTTCTATCACATATCACGAAGAACGAGCTGTAAATTGTCTTAAAAAGGATTTTTTTTTTCATTGGCGGAGGGGAATTGAAAGCGCAGAGCAAATTGAAAATATAATCTACTACGCATTAAAGGGCCTCAGAAATTTATACGTTCTAATCGTCCCAGAAATTTTTGTGGATCGTTGTCCCAGAAATTTCTCTGGACCGTTGTTCCAGAAATTTCTGTGGATCCTTGTCTGAGAAATTTCTGCCGATGAGTCGTTGTCAAAGAAATTTCTGTGGCTCATACAAACTGTATTTTCTGAGTTGCGTTTTTGTTAATGTTCTCCAGACTTCTGAGACCACAGTAATAAATACCTATAGGCAAGAAACAAATAATTTTTGAAATGTTTTGCCTTAAGAACTACAGTCAGTCATGGAAAGTATTCCAAGAAACTGACTCAAATTTACCAGATGAGAAAATTGTCTTTTTGTCAAGGTTTAACTGCTTCTTTGCTGCATTTAGCTGGAGACTCTCAAGAGACGTATTTATGGAAGAAATTTAGAAAATAGACTGAATTCTTGATGCAACAATTTGTTACTTTTTTAGGAAAAAATCAGCTTTTTGGGGTGCATCTTTTCTAAGCACGCAAACATTTGTCAAATAGTCAAATCTTTCCAATTTTGCTCATAAAAATTGGAACAAAATGAGCAAATAATTGCATATTTTTCCAAAATCAACATTTTAGAATGTCCGACCTTATTTTAGAACGTGTTTAATTACTTTCTGCCCTCTCGAACTGGAAACACACCGGAAATCCGTGTCTTATTTACGTCGATCGCAGCAACTGAATGCAATATGCAATAGCAGTCAAGAAGAGAATCGACGGTAAAGTTGAGAAGTTTGCACGATAACCGGAAGTCTTGACAAAGAAAGTTTGCATGCCTCTGGGCACGTTTTCGTGGCTAGTTTTGCCGAGAAAGAAATACTTATTTCACAGTTAAGTTAAAAACACATAATTTTAGTGTATTTATTAGCAGATTTTCAACACAAAAAAATTATATCGATCCTTTTCAAGCCTGTGGTTTATTCTTACCATGTTCGATTTCGCAATTTTCAGCCTCGCTATTCGTATAAAATATATTCTTACAGAAAAAAAGAAAAGACTAGTGTACCGTGATAAGACATTCGAGTTTAGTAATTAAGGAAAGGGCGAATAAATGGCATGAAACGTTCTCTTTGTCGTTATACCATTGTCAAAACGTCCCTGGAAAATCTGGCCGAAAGGAAAATAGAACACGGTTTTTCTTGTCGTTCTAGTGGAAAATTTCCGGGAGCAACGGAACATCTGAAAAGGAAGTCCTGTATTTCCGGACGGAATGTTTCAAACGGAAATTCGTTTACCATTTGCTAAAACCCATATATGATACTAGTTTCAAGCTTCCCCAGGCGTTTTTCGGTAAAAGGAACTGATTTATGCAAGTGTTATTAACGATTTTGGAATGAAGTTTAACAGTTCTGAATTTTTCTTACCATTTTCTTACCATTTGCCCAAACTGTGAACCGACTGGTTTTCTCTTGTTAATGAGATAACTCTAACTGGCCCAGCTCAGCCTAAGAAGAGCCTTTCAGGGATCCGCTGCCTAAAGATGATTTTACACGGGACGATGCGCAACGACGATCTTTAGCGCAACACAGGGCTGCAATGTTGGAACACTGTTGTAACCGTTCGAAACAATGTTGCAACGCTTTGTTGCGCTAAAGGTCGTTGTTGCGAATCGTCTCGTGTAACATCACCTTCAAACGTACAATTTCTTCAAACTTTAAGGTTTTGCTTCCGTAGTGAAGATTTACATAATTGGCCCCTTGAAAGTTATTCCGATCCTGACAAGTATTAGTCTTTCAGTATTGGTGGAAAGGAAAAATGGCATTTTTTTACTGGTTTGTGAAAACTTTGTCCTTGAACACTTTTTTTTTCTTTGCAGATTGCGTGGAATCGGTGAAGTTTTTCAAGTCCGTAGAAGACTGAAGCTCAAAAAGAATGGTTTCTCTTTTATGTTTGTTCCCTTTTTTTTATTTCTTCATAATTTAAGCTCATAAGTAGACTTCTGCCATACTGCAATCAAGGGGAGAATACTTTCGAATTCTGCCTCTACCGAATGGACTAAGTAGGGTGAACAATCATGTGACTCGACGAACACTGTCGAAATGACGATGAACGATCACGTGGTAATAGAGGAGCTCCACGCGCGGCGAGCCCCATAGCTAAGGAAATTTGGTAATCTACCCATCCGACAAAATTTGGTAATCACGAGACCGTACACCGACCAACCGACCGCCCACCCCACTGTCCGTTCGGACCACAGGAATACCAATGTAAAAATAACTCAATCAACAGGTATGGTAACCCAAATGCAACTCAAGGTTTTATTTGGAAGGAAATTACATGGCCGCCCGGACTTTTAGAAAGAAAAAACAACAACAAAGTCGTGTATTTCTCGGCGTTATTTTGTATGTTTACACTAACGTGGATAACAAGGAAAGAGCCACGGCGAGTTATTGAAAACAAAGGAGACGAATCTCGTAGGAAGAAAAACACGGAAATTCAAAGCGGTGGTGAGAAAATGAGAAATGCTAGCGGCCAGCAAGGTGAGGATGAGCGGCGGTGAAAAATAAAAGCGAACATGAACACAGGAAACAAGATATTGGGTAAGCACATATGACAATTCCTCCATAAAAATAACGTGTAACTAGGAAGTTTGACGTTTTAGTCGTACAAAACAGCGTTGTAGTCGTGCGAAAGAACGGCAAGGGAAAGACAAAAAAGCGTGCTGCACTTGCAAATTTTTTTTTTTTGCTAATTAGAAGAAAAAAGGGTGCTGCACGTGCAATCTGTTTTTTTTTTTTTGCTAATTAAATCTATTAGTCTTGAAGCGATTTTCATTGTCGTCCCCGTTTAGCATTACACGATTGAATTTTTTTTGTTTACACGTATTATTAACCAGAGCTTTGCTTTTAGCCCTGGCTAAATCTATTTAGTATATACTAAAACAGTGGATAACGTTTTTCGCGCGCTCTGATTGGCTACTCAATCAGTGAATATCCTGCACTATTCACTGATTCACCTCCAGTTCCTCCGAGCGAGCGACGCCAAACTCGTCTAAGTTGCGAGCAAAATGCCTTCCAGGTTTGCTGCCGTAACAAACAAAAAAAAAGAAAAATCGCAACTAATCAAGCAAGCAAGCTGTTCCCGAAATACACGAAGAAGGTGACGAAGTTCGGTTTGAAAGTTTTAACAGGTAAAGCTTTGTCTTTTTGACTCGAATTTATCGATAAAACCGGTGAAAAAGTTTTTTGTTTACAAATGCAAATTAAGCTTAAGTCTTGGGTTACTTAGTTGACTTGTTCATGAATAAGCTTAAAACTAAATTTAACAATCTTTTTTTAGAGAATGATTTTAAATATACAAAAAGACTTCTCAACTCCTTTTGAAGACATATCCCCGCCAGAGCTAAACAAATGCCTTCAAAAGTTTTATCTGTCGGCAAGAAAAAGCGACGGCCACGGCCGTTCGGTCATTACGCGCCAAAAACTGTAATCGCTGGCAACCGTACTTGAGTCAAAAATCATCATTTTTGTGCTCAATCATCTCACCGTTTTAGTATAAACTAAAACAATTATTCACCTCAGTGTCGGTGGCCAGTGGTAGAAATTCACCTCGCTGCTTCGCAGCTCGGTAAATTGTAACGACTAGCCACCTCCACTTTGGTGAATAATTGTTATATATTATGAACGTCTTATTTTAACTCTAACCAACTGTTCAAAGGAAATTTTGAGAAGAATTGAGAAGAGAGAAGAGTTGTGAATTATGAAATGCTATTGAAAAAACTCTTTTAAATTACTTTTGAAAAGTAACCTAGAATTTAAATTTCATAAATGCCGAGGTAAAGTATTGTAAACTAGAGCCTCTTGAAAGACAAAACTTCTCCGTCCAAATTCTAATTAGCTAAGTAGCTTTGGGGAGTTTTAGTGGACCAAATTGTTTCTAGTGTTAATGTTGAGTTCAATTTTTGTAAAATATCCTTTAAAAGGGGTACAGACGTTATCTTTAAGACAATCAAAGACAATCTGGCAAGACTGTCTCTTTATTAGACTCTCCACTGTCCATGACTTTCTGACTTCGACGTTCAATGCTTTTAATTCGACTTTTACGGGAACGTGACCAATAGGGACCCAAAGTTCCACAATACGTAAAAACAGGTTGAATCATTGATTTATAGATTTTCTCAGCACTCAGTTCAAGAAATGCCCGTTTGATTTTCATTCTCTATTTTTTATTGCAGGTGTGATGGATATGTGAGTCAGTTCTTCGTAGCATAGAAAAACAGATACAAAGAGCAAATTCACACAAAGAAAAAAAGCAGAAACAGAAGAGTCAACTCGAAGTAGAGGTAACTACTGTGTCCAGTTAGGTTGTTTTGTACACCCTGGGTGCTAGGCTTTTATGTGCGGTTCCTGGTCTCGGTCAAGTCTTTTATAGTGCCCCGCACGAAAAGCGAGAAGTTTTTTATAGTAGCGTCAGACTTCGGCCGAAGATCTGTCACCCTCCGACCACATTAAAGAAAACCCGTCGCACGCGAAAAGAAACCTTTGGTATCCAGGGTAAAAAAATGTAACAAAAGTTCTGAATAAAGAGGCTCTTCTTAGCCACAATTGATAGCAGCAACTGGTTTGCTTTCTATCAGTCTATTCTTGCATCATTTTGTATTTGATTTGGATTTACAAGTATTAGTGTTTCTTATAATTTTGTTGGCGCACCAAAATGCTCTTCTACCCTAATTACGTCATTGCATTTTCCATTTTTTTTTTTTTCATTTTTCTACTGCAAGGAGAAACCATAACAAAGCAAGCAACAAATTCCAAACAAGGTCACTTTGACTTGTCAAAAGTTGTATAAACAATTGGCCCAAGCCCTTAGCGCGCGCTCACTTCCAAAACAACTGGTACTCGAGCTTATGTAATCTCTTCAATGATTAATTTTTTTTTTCTTTGCTAAAGGATGAAAATTTGAAAAAGGTGATCAAGGCATCTTCTCAGTCCGATTTGGACAGTGGAACTGTGTCAGGAATGCCGGCTGCTTATCACAGTCAACAATATCAACAGAAAACTCCAACTACAACTAAAACCAAAGGGTCAGTTTTATTACTCTTCTAACTGGGATATAAGAACGCATTCTTTTACTTACGGCCTCTTCATATAAGCGCGTCCTTGTTTGAAGGTGTTTACACTCTTTCCTTTTTATAAGAATGTTAAGGATGTTTTATAAGAAAGGGTGAATAGACCTTTCCCGTATTCCTCTCCAGTGAGCAAGCATGAACAAATGAGGTCGAGGCTCGGGTGGACAATTTCATACAAATCACTGTAGTTTGTCCTCCCGAGCCTCGACTTGATGCCTCTGTTTACAGGAATGCGGAAAAGGTCTATAGATGGCATGAGACAGTCACTTTTCTGGTGGTCCTTATACCATCATTCCTGGAAAACCGTGAACCGACCGCTTTGCCCATGTAAATGGTAAAACCCCTTTCTTCTCGTTTCTCTCGTTAATGAGATAACGCTAACCAGCCCAGCTTTTAAGAAGAGCCTTTCAGGGATCCGGTGCCCAAAGGTGATGTTATACGGGACGATTCTTAGGACAACAGAGCGCTGCAATGTTGGAACAATGTTGTAACCATTCGAAACAATGTCGCAACAATGTTATAACGCTGTGTTGCGCTAAAAGTCGTTGTTGCGAATCGCCTTGTTTAACATCACCTTGAAACGTACAGTATCTTCCGTCGTACGTAATAAGCCCCTTAAAAATTATCCCTGACAATTATTTTTCTTTCAGTTTTGATGGAAAAGAAAAATGGCATTTTTTCCTGGTTGAGGAAAACTTTGTCCATGAACACTCGTGTTTTTTACTTTGCAGATTGCGCGGAGGCGGTAAAGTTTTTCAAGTCCGTAGATGACTGAAGCTCAAAAGGAATGGTTTTCCTTTTTTATGTTTGTTGACTTTTTGTATTTCTTCATAATTCAAGCTTATAAGCAGACTTCTGTCATATTGTAGGGGAGAATACGTTCGAGTTCTGCTGAAACTGAATGGACTGAGTAGGGTGAACAATCACGTGACTCAACGAACACTCTCGAAATGATGATGAGCGATCACGTGGCAATATGAAAGTTTTATTTTAACTCTAACCTGCCGTTCAAATGAAATTTTGTACACGTTAACGGACAAAGCAAAACGTGAATTGAAGCGTGCGGTCGGTGTCAATCGTGGGAAACGCACGTTAATTAGCCAATCGCGTTATTCAAGTGCGTTTGCCTTTAACTGGCTAAGAAAAACGTGGTTGCACGAAGGTTTCAAGGGACAATACACGACCAACAAGACCTCTTTCTGTAATTCACCGTTTTCACAAAGACCATAATACATCTTGTTTACCCCCCAGAATTTGGCATAACCATTGTTTTCAATTTCTCCTGGGTATTTCAGTCGTCCCAAGAGAAGTCGAAGACAATGGTTATGCAAAATTTTAGGAGGCAAACAAGGTGCATTATGGTCGACGTGAAAATAGTGAATAGCCCACGATCGATATATTAAAACTCTAAAATGACTCCGAGGCTTTCTGGTCATTTTTCTACATTTCGTTTGGTTTTCTTTGTCCATAGGTCTCTTCTGGGAATTGCGAGACAATGGAGTCGTAAAAAATTGGCAATTTTAACCCTAAAGCCTTGGAGTCTTGTGAGAATATATCGAACGTGGGCTGTTCGTTAAAAAGCTCATTAAAGCAGCAGGAAAAAGGCTGCTGTGCATGACGGTTAAACAGGTTTCGCCAGTTTTAATATGTCGAGTTGTAGCCGCCGTTAGCGACCATTTTGTCACGACTAACGGCGGCCTAACAGGCATGTTTCAGCTAAAGGTTAGTTCCGTCCTGTGTGTTCATATTTTGGGAGAAATCTATTAAAATCATTGTGATAGCTCTGGATTTTTTCCCCAAAAGCACACTCTCTCATTGGCTCCTTGGGCACCACATGACATCAACCTTATGGGCCTTCGCTGCTATTCATTCACGAATTCTCCATTTGCACATCTCCCAAAAAACACCTTGTTGACCATGTTTTTTTCGAGTGGGGGGGGGGGTGAAAAAAAAAGGTGCTTCGTAGGAAATGGGGCGATAAACATTAACTGATTGTTGAAAGGCTGATTTTTGCCATCTGAGGGTTTAAAACAAAGTCTTGACGATCTCTTTTCCTAGTACTTGTGGACTTCTTTTTCTTGTTAATTGTTAAAGCCATAATTTACATTTGTGTTCACCGCCAAGTCCGGTGCCCCTGGGTCTCTGAGGATGACGTCGTGTCGGAGCAATTGGCCGAGAGGGTTTTGTAAACTAAGCCCTAGTCCTCACTGCTAAATCTTTACTTCCGTCGTAGTGGATTCCAGTCCTTCTACCTGCTTATTCACTTCCGCTAAGGTCCGAATAACTGTTCACACCGAACTAAAATGCGGCACCGAAGCTTTGCTCCATTACAGAAATCGCGCCGAAATCACCGTTCTTATGTGTGGTCAAGAGCCCTATCAGGTATGATTTTCGTGCCCACACGAAAGCTGTCCGGTAAAGTATGAACATAGCCTTCGTTTTGAGGCTTTCATTCATCTTAGGCTGGTTTATTATCTACTTTGATCTAAAATAACGTTATTGGTGGTGATCCTAGGCATTCTGAGCCAGAGTTCTTTTTTGTTGATTCCCTTTCGTTCTTCTTTCTTAATGTTTACTCTTCTTAGTTAGTTGAGCAAAGAGAGACGATCTGCGTTACACCTTTTATTTAGTTCAACGAGCCTTATAAATAACATTGAGATTTACAAGAAAAGAGCAAGATGACATTTTTGTAGCATCATTTCTGTTTGTAAATAGAACTTTATGTCTCATGGCGTGTAGGTAGAACTTTGGTCGGCTTCATTTTTTAGTAATAAATAAGTTCCCAATGCCCCTTCCCGTGATAAATTTTACCCTGTGCCAGTGCCGGGAGAAACCCAATTCAGCCAACCTGAATAAGTTCGCCGCATTTGGCGTTTGATCCATGCAAGTTACAACACTGTGCAGTATTACTCCTTGTTGTGCTGTTTTGTAGTATCAGTTCAATTTGGAAATAATTACAATCCCCCATGGCGTGATGGCGTGTAGGTAGAAATTTGGCCGGCTGGGCCATTAAGATTTCGAAGGAGGGGGAGGGGGAGGGGGAGTACCTTTTCTGCTGAGAGGCTCTGCCCCGAGGTCCAGTCCCTTACCCTTTCATATACTCTTCTTGACTGTAAAGGTACCCCTTTCGTATACCTTTTATTGACAAATGATACACCTTTCACATGCCTATCAATTTTTAGAAGTTTGTATCCCTTATAACTCCTGTAAATGTACTATATTTTTTAATATGAATAAATCACAAAACCAGAACATTTCTCGAATTTTCACTGCCATAAAATGCATGTGTTTGTCCTTTTGGGCCTTAACAGACCGGAAAGACAATTTTCCCTATACCCTTTCATAAACTTCAGCTGGTGAAATCCCTACCCTTTTATGTACCTGATGCCTGAAAAAGGTACCTTAGCTTTTTAGACGGAGCCTACAACCCCCCCCCCCCTTCTCCCACGTATAGGTGATTATAGGGAGTACACCCCCCGGGATTAAGACCTACAAAGTGTAAACAAACTCCCAGATTGTCTTTTCAAGTCTTGTTCAGTTCCACCTTGCTTGTAATAAACGAGCTTTGATCAAAGTTCAGTGTCGTCGAGCACATAAACCTTAAAACTCAAACCGTTTATTGTGTATTCCTTGGATGTATGAATCTGCTGATGCATCAATATTTCCATCAATATATCCTCAACCGAAAGCTCATCGCAAAACTCAACTTTGACAACCACGATTTCTTGTAACTTTTTAGGCCCCTTGTCATCTGCTTCCTCGTCGCTAACATTATGGGGTGCAGGATCTGTGGAAATTGCTCTACTCTCAGGTTCAAAGTTTTCTTGTAAACTTCTTAATATTTGCTCCAACTCGTGGAATGAATCTTGACTGTGCAGCATTAGCTTGCAAATTAAGTTGACTCAACAAAGAGAGAAAATGTTTTCGGAGAAGTCTTTTGTTGTTGTAGAAGCCCTTGATTTCTTTAAACTAGCTACTTTGGCGTCCCCTCAAGCGGCAAGAACAACATGTACAACCCAAAAGATTACATCGTTAGCTCTTATCGAAGGGATTACAAATGAATTTAAATTAGCATGAAACTAAAATTGAAGACATGGTAACGTCATTTGCAATCAAAGAGGTGTAATCTCAAACAAAACAAATTTATATAGAACAAAGCCTAACTTTGCATATCAATAACCGACGGATTGGTACCTGTGTAATTACACCATTGTTTTTAGTATAACCACCTATCGAGAAGCAGGCCATTTTCGAGTAACCTTTAGTCTTTCGTCAAAGTTAGTACTGGAGGTTATCCGTATCCTTTCTAATTAAGAAAAGGACTTTCATATGAACTGTTCTTCATCACGGGCTACGTTTTGAGAGAGAAATTCCCGGAGCTAATACTGACTCGATGGGCTGTTTGCTTGCTACCTTATTGGATAAAACGTAACACGTGATAAAATCGTTTGATTTGGTCTCCCTTCTTCGTCTTCATTTCAAGATTTAAATATGGCGAAAAAAGGAAGGGTTTGCATTTCGCTGCAAATAAACCTCGCAAGACTCTCGATTCTTTGACTTACTAGGCAGGTGGGGAGTACCACCCTCTTATCGAGAAACCGACGGCTTGAGACTGGTCCTATCGACTCACCTGCTCTTCAACCTGCATCCGACGAGACGTCCACGTGTTACGTAATAGCCGTCCCTAAACTATGGAGCGATCTCCCGTTTACGTTAAAGGAACATCACATCCGTGCAAAGTTTAAAGGAAGCTTCCAACACCTTTTTATTTGCGAAAGCTTTTAAAATCTAAGTTTTATTTCTATATGCATTTTATTTCTAAACTTTTTATAACTATTCAATTTTAAATTTTTAGGTTTTTATCATTGTAATGCGCAATTGAAAATTTTTACATTGTTAATAGCCCAATACATTATCATTACTATTACTACTCAGTATTATTATTATAATAATAAATATTAATTTATTATTCACTTACTTATTTACTTACTAAAAGCAAAAGCGGAAAGTTAAAAGCTCGTTTCCATGCGTTAATGATTGGTTTTTAATTAGTACTTCCATGATTTGTGCGTGTGACTTAGACAACCTATTTTTCACTCACAGTAAGGTCTTAAACAACAACAGAGTCGTAGCGGAATCAGAAACGCTCTTCTCAGTAAATCGATCATAATCCGATCCAATCCTATCTCCACTGAAACTAGCCTTGAATATTCGGAACATGACTTTAAAATGAAGTGGTCAGAACACTGGGGCCTTGAAGATCCAGGAGTAGCGAAAAAAAATACAACAACAAAAAAACAAACAGACAAACGCACGGGTTATTTAAGGAATCAACGTTCACGAAATTTTTGTTTAAAACAACAGAGGAAAACATTTTTTTGTTGTTCGTTTTGTTCCTCTTGTGTTCTTTAAATGCATGGTGTTGGCCATGGGTGGAAATCTGTTCCTGCAGTTCAATTCGAGCTTCATTTTAAAATTCGTTCGGTCGTTCTGAACATCTCTTTATTACTTAATATGTTATTTTTTGCTCATTTCCTTTTTTTCTCCTTCTTTTCTTCTTCTGCTTTTTTAATTTTAATTTTAATTTATATATTTATTTTTTCTATTTATTAACTTATTTATTTATTTAAATATGTAAAAACTAACGAAATAAAGTTCCTCCGACGTTTCGGCGACATCATAACGCCATTATCAAGGAATCGAATTAATGCAAGTTCAAATGGAATTAAAGTACTCTAAATTTGCATGAATCAGGATACAGTTGTAGACAAAGGCACGGATTGAATCAGTTTTGCACGTCAGAACTTTATTTCGGTAGGTTTTATATGTTTATATTTCTCCTTTATAATCATTATCTATTAATTACCTTATTTATTTTCAGAATTTCATCGGTCTGTAATTAAACTAGGATGACCGTTTCATATAAAATTCATGTTAATAAAATTAACATTTTCAAAACAATTATTACTAGATATACCAGTTACTAGTCGATACTAGCATTCTGTTGTTTAAAGGTCAGGGGCACCCAACGAGAATATAGTTCAAACCCACTTAAACACATCATTGTTAAACGTATTTTAGTATTTAAACGGTAGATATATATACAGACCTATTTTTATCCCCTAAAAATTTTTCATCTGTTCGGATTTCCTCGCTGAGTCTAGTGATCCGAAAATTATAGGGATCAAAATTTACTTTTTCGAAAATTTCAGCTAGAAAAAAGGCTCCCGAAAACAGTCTAGCTGACCTTTTTAGGTAGAGTAAAAATCCGTTAAAAATGGGCAATTATACCAATTTTTACATGTTCAAAAATCCAAGGAGAGGCAGGCAAGCAAGAAATTTTACAACAAATGTTCCAAAAATTCTAATCTCAAATCGTCTTCCGAACAGATATTTTCCGAAAATTGACGTTGGATGCCCCTGAAAGATAGGTTCTTGCATGTGACCAATGAATCCTGATTTAAATGCACAATATACCGTCTATACCTACTGAATATTTATGAGTTGCTCAATGAATCTAATGAAAACAATTATGCTCTTTTGATGTCTATATATTTTTTTAAGTGTAATTGTTTCAAAACAATTACTTTTTTCAAGTTAATGTCGTTAAACAGTTTCCTGGGATTCAACTCGTGGATCATTCAACAAAATTAACGTCACCTTACAATACAAAATTCACAAAGCCACATTCACCATCAGTATAACGAAGGTGACTTTCTTGCGTGCTTGTATTTGCCGGGTAAAAATCTCCAAATAGCGACTTCAGTACTACTCGTAGTCTACAAGCAAATGAGCAAAATTGAATTGTTCTTAACTGACTCTCAGCTCACAATCAAGGTACATGTTCTCAGAATGTTCTAAAAAAGGTCCGTAACAAAGTACTGTGCACACCCTATATTTAATCTAAAATGAGATAGAAAGACTTGCCGCGAGTGGTCATCGACGCGTCACCTACTGATCAAATTTCCTGTCCATTCTCGAATCAGTTGCCAGTCCCTGAAAGAACTGACCTTGGTCGATAGCTTATTTTGGCGGCTGGGGACTCGCTTTAGTGGCCGTTACCGTTGTAGAGAGGTTTTAACAAGAGCCAATGTATGGACTGTCCGCCTGGACATATATATCAAAGTTGCCGTTTTGAGAGGTGGCCGTTGTGGAGAGGTAGAGGTTATTAATTAGAGGTGGTTCGACTGCATAAACAATAGAGTGTATGTCACTTGTGACTCAGAATCAGCTAGAAAACTCAGAAGGAGCGGGCCGAGTTAAATCAACCTTTGTCCCGGCGACTACTGCAAAAGACAAAAGTAGAACCTCAACTGTTCGAACTTGAATAACTCGAACTAAATTTCCTTTCACTTGATTAACATTTCACTGAAGTTCTTACCCTGATAACTCGAATTCTAGTTCTTTTACTAACACTAAAGCAATTTGATAAGGCCGAACAGGTCACGTTTTATATTAAAAAGATATTGCATAATCATGATATCGTTTATGATGAAAAAATTTCCACACTGTACTATACGCTGAAGTGCTGAAAATCAGTAACTATCAATTATTAACAATGGCAAGTTGAATATCCAATTGATCGCGATCCCGATCGCGAACTGTTTTTTGTTTCTCTTCAAAGTTCGAGTTACTTGGGTTCTCTGAACTTTCGAACCAAGGTGAATTAAAAATGTATAACTTGTATCCACTGCGGCTTGAACTACTTGTCATCATTGCATACTTTTACCACGACTTTCAAGTTTTCACATCTTACTATTGAAAATATCTAGTAATACTAGCTGAATGTATGAATATTTTCAATTTTCTCCGTATGTTACATGCTGTTTTTGGGTTTGTGAGCTTGGGAACGGTGGACGGGTAGCGTTTGGCCTGCAAGCAAGCTCTCCATTTGGGGAATATCGTAAAAAGTACACGCGCCAGTGGCACGCGAGGGGAGATGCGACCCCTAGCGCGGCTCGCCTCGCTCTCCAGGCTCGCAGGCTAAGTAGCGTTGAACGAGCACGGGCCGGGAAACGGGAAAATGAAAAATGGGAACTAGAAGCAGAGCTGAGAATGAAGTTAATAATGGGGCCAAGGTTCAGAGGGTCAGTTTACTCTGCTAATGAGAAAAAAGATCGCATTGTTGGGTTCTTACCTTTGACTTATGGCCTCTCATCAGCGCGCGTCCTGGTTTGATGGTGGTTACACTCTTTCCTTTTTATAAGAATGTTGTTTTCTTGGCCCAGGCTGAATGTTCTTATTTTTCTGCCGATTTTAGGGTGAAAATATCCTTGTATTATTCTTAGGTTGTAGCCTCTGTCTTTTCCGTTTGAGAATGTTTTTTGATTGCAATTAATGGCAATCAGTGGCGCGTTTTCCTTTTTGGTGGCTATCGTTTAGCCGTTAAGAGAAACTGAATAATTCCACGGTTAAGTTAAAACCATATTGTAGTGCATTAACAGATTTTCAACACAAAAAGTATATCCTTTTCAACACTGTGGTTTATTTTTATCGTAGTCTTAAGATTTCGCAATTTTCAGCCTCAGTATTCTTACAAAATATATTCTTATAGAAAAATGGAGTGTACCGTGATAATATAAAGAAAAGGGCGACTAAATGGCATGATACACAGTCGCTTTTCTCTTGGTCCTTATATCATTTTCATAACGTAACGTTCCTGGAAAATCTGGCTAAAAGGAAAATATAGAACACGGCTTTTGTTGTCGTTCTAGTGGAAAATTTCCGGGAGCAACGAAACAACTAAAAAGGAAGTCCTGTTTTTCTTTTTCCGGACGGAATGTTCCAAATGAAAATCCGTTTACCATTTGTTCAAACTCTATATTTGATACTAGTTTCAGGCTTTCCCGGGTGTTTTTCGGTGAAAGGAACTGATTTATGCAAATGGCCATCGACGATTATGGAATGAAGTTTAACGGTACTGAATTTTCCTTACCATTCGCCCAAACTGTAAACCGACTGGTTTGCCCATGTAAATGGTAAAAACCTCTGTTTCTCGTTTCTCTTGTTAATTAATGAGATAACGCTAACCAGCCCAGCCCATGCATCTCTTAGGAAGAGCCTTTCAGGGATCCACTGCCCAACGGGACGATTTTTAGGACAACAGAGCGCTGCAATGTTGGAACAATGTTCTAACCATTCGAAACACAGTCGCAACAATGTTACAACGCCGTGTTGCGCTAAAATCGTCGTTGCGAATCGTCTCGTGTAACATGAACATCAAACGTACAGTATCTTCAAACTTTAAGAGAGTGTCTCCGTAAGAGCGGTCCGGTCGGTGGCTCATAAGGGACATAAAAACCCAGCTATTTATTTTGGGAAATTTGAATAGTAAAACTTATTATTTTAGGTTTGCGGTTCTATTTTTACACCTACATTATTTTCCTTTGCTAAAGCCCAAGTTTCTCCTTTTGAAATTAATTTTTTTTAAAAACTCAGATTTTTTCAAAACTCAGGTTTTTTTTAAACTCAGTTTTTTTAAAAGAACTCAGATGTTTTCAAAACTCAGGTTTTTTTTCAAAACTCAGGTTTTTTTTTTCAGAACTCAGGTTTTTTTTTCAAAACTGAGTTTTTTCTTCAAAATCCAGTTGAACAATGCGCATGTCATATACCTGTTGACCACGATTGCTGGTTCAAAGAAAATGAACAAAATGGCGTTGATAATCAATGGTTTTATCTGTTTTCCATTTCATTTTGTGCCTTGCACGTGGAACGAGCATAATACCTCCGTACATTCCTGTGACATCAGGGAATTGTCACCGTCATTTTTTGATTGAATGTTGCTTCAATCTTGATTGATTAACCGCCGCCTGGTAAGCTCAGTCAGTTGATAGAGCGCCGGTCCGCGGAGCGGAAGGTCGCGGGTTCAAACCCCGGCCGGACCAACACTCAGGATCTTTAAATAAATGAGAAGAAAGTGCTGCTTTTGTAATGACATCTGCGAACGGTTAGACTTTCTAGTTTTCTCGGATGAGGACGAAAAACCGCAGGTCCGGTCTCACAGCACTTTCCGGCACTGATCAGTTCATGTGGAACGTAAAAGAACACACGCCATTGCTCCAAAAGAGTAGGGGATGTAGACCTCAGTGGTGTGGCCAACCTCTCTTGACAGGCTGTGGGATTGGGTAGGGATGGCACCTTGCATGGGACCTATGAGTCCCGTTCGTGCCCATTCCCTTTGGGCCGTGACCTTTGTCCAGAAAAGCTAGTAGAACTAAAAACTAAAAACTAAGACTACTCAGAAATCCTAGACTGGCTATGATTTCTTCTTCTACATAACCCTTTTGAAAAAAGTACCCTTTTCAACTGACGAATACTGAGTTGTATTGCGTGTACGAGAACAAGGAAGCGTAGGATTTCTTAGAACTCCAGGTTTGAAGTATTGAAGTAATATTCAATCAAAGAATTACGGTCAGAATTCCCTGATCTCACAAGAAAGTACGAAATCATTATGCACGTTCCATGTGACGGGCATAAAATGAAACAGAAATGAAATTTATTTCTGAAAGAAATAAATAGTTTTATGCTTAATGTGACTGATCAATGTGTCATTTCTCCAGCTACCAGTGAGGGGGCGTTCCTGCCATCCTGAACATCATGTGTATGTTTATAAGACATGAAAGCGAGGCACAAAGCCTCTCTCCTCACTACAACAAGAAAGTTGGAAAACATTTTTCCATCCCGTCAGTTCCCTCCCCTTTTGCACCACTTTCATCTCCCGGATGGCGGGTTTACTCTCACCTTTGCTGGGTTAATCTTCTTGAGTATCCCGATTTTCCTAGCTTGATATGCTTAAAGGAAATAAACGGCCACTATTGTGGCCAAATTGATCCCAAACTGGAATTGTCATTATTTGTTATCCCAACTAATAGAGCTCACCGAAAGAGAAACTCCGCCAAAAGCAATACCCGACTTAATAATTACTATCCAATGGGACATGAAGCATAAAACAGATAACAATCTGCAAGTTTTGCCGCCATTTTGAGGGACTTGTCAACATGGAGCGTAGCAGATATAAATCGAACAGGTAGATCTAAAACCGTCAAAGATACATACGAAAGCATTCAAATGAACTTCACTTTCAATTCAAGGGGCAAAATTTGAAATTGTTCGTTAAACCTACCATTCCTACATCCCCATGCGACCATTTCTTCCAACAATTCAAACACTACAACTAGTGTTCGAATTTCCCTCGTCGATTCCACCGTAAGAAATAACCTGTGCCACCCAAGCTTCGACTCGAATGTGAAGTACGAATCAAACAACATAACTGCTTCATCTTCGAGGCCATATCACGCTGGTATTTTGATTTTCTGATCGACAAGAACGGTGATCAGGAAGTGATCGCCATGTTTACCTCATAAAAGTGACCGCTGACCAGCCGCTGAGTGAAAACAGTACGGCGCGGGGTGGTGTGGGTGGCGGAGTTATCGTCAAGTACATGCTAAGAAAGCTTTAGGACTCTCAGTCTAAACAGTGAAGGCATGCTTCGTGGTACAGACAACTTTTATTTTATTCTCATAACTTTTTCCTTTAAATTAGAACTGGTATCAATTAATAGAGTTATTTAAATATTTTTAACCGAGGTACCCATATGACCTTTTTGCTTGTCCTCAGTGGTATAAAATAAGGCGTTATTGCACGGAATGAACACTATACTTAGAAGGTTTGTTCTAAATCATTCTTGCTGTTCCCAAGAATGTATGCAAAATCATTGCTTTATACAAACCTGACTCTAAATTATGATTTTCCGTAACAGTAACCAATGGCATTTACGTAAGGCGTTAATAAAACTAGCAATGTACAATTTTTAGCGTTTTCCACTTACAAGCCTGACATACAATTGTCAAGTGAACTATGTTACTTTCAGCTCATTCCTTGATTCGATGTGACCTTTTATCACTAAAAACCTATTCTTTTCATTTGCAACTTTCCTGCACTTTTTTTTCATACGACAACGACAAAGAGTTTTATAAGTAAACCGATTTTTTGGTGTGCCACGCTTATTACCTTGTAAATACACATAAATGCAAGAGGCCGGCTAAATAAGCTCCTTCCCCTGGTCCTTATATTTTTGGTTGCCTTCGCGCCATGCCTCTGAACGACTCCCTGTCGGCTAAAAGGAAATTTGAAAGACTGCTATACAGGACACATTTTCTTTTTGATTTTCATTTACCCTCTACAATTTTTATAAATATGTAAAGATATAAAAAACACAAAGGTCTTTACAAGTAAACTGTCTTTTTTTTGTACCACTCTTAATATATACATATACTTTGTTCTGGCAAAATGATGGCTAAGAACGGCTGAAGAGATATACCTGCTTGGAAATAAAATGATGCTGTTTGGTTTCCCGTTAAAACATTAGATAAGAGTGACGCGTGTCTGTTCAAATTGTAACAAAACCACGTCACAAAGTCAAAGCAAAAGAGAAAAAAGTGTAATTTTCACAACCAACTTACAATCTCTCCATTATAGACAGCTACAAGGGCCATTGAGTCACTGCTTGATGGTGTAATTATCCTTCCACTGAGCACTGGCATTCATGGCTCATTTCCTTTATTTTTGACTTTAGAACAGCTTTGAAGTCTCTAGATTTAAGCTGGGTTGAAAAATTCTCATCCCTTACCCTTTCAGAAGACGACAGTACCAATGTTATCGAGAGACAGGGTAGCGAACCTTTCCAGTCGAATTTAAGTGACGGATGGGCACTTCATAAGCCAAATGGTAGCGCTGTTCGCTTCTCAGGGAAAGTAAGGCAGTGTCTCATCTCCAAGTTTGAAATTGGTGAGCAATCTGGAAGGAAAGAGGATCTGCGACAAGTCTCGCAAGATGTGAGGAAAGCGAATGGGGAAAACGGGGAGCGCCTGTTTTCCCGGGAAGAGTGGCTAACCAAAGCTCTAGGCAAAGCCGTTTGTCCTCCTCGAGATGGAGACGGGCAGGTTCGTCTCCGAGCACCGCGGTTGGCGATAAATCTGACGAGGAATTAATTCACGACGAAGAAGTGAATCACATGACCACCGTCGAATCAGTTGTAACAGAAATTGGCTTAACGCATCCGATTGTCTATGACATTTATGACTTGTGTGACTACGTCAAGGAGGAAAAATGGAGCTATTTTACTGTTTCCATGTTTAAGGAAATCTGTACTTTCTTCTAGCTCGCATTTAAATGGGAGTCGTGCAGAGGCATGGGACGAAGGCAACCAAAAAATTAGGAGCGGGGATGGAACTTATTCAGCCGGCCTCTTCCATTTATTTGTATATACCATGTAATAAGCGTGGCACACCAAAAAATCGGTTTACTTATAAAACTCTTTGTCGTTGTCGTATGAAAAAAAAAGTACAGGAAAATTTGAAAATGAAAAGAATAGGGTTTAGTGATAAAAGGTCACATCGAATCAAGGAATGAGCTGAAAGTAACATAGTTCACTTGACAATTGTATGTCAGGCTTGTAAGTGGAAAACGCTAAAAATTGTACATTGCTAGTTTTATTAACACCTTACGTAAATGCCATTGGTTACTGTTACGGAAAATCATATTTTATAGTCAGGTTTGTATAAAGCAATGATTTTGCATACATTCTTGGGAACAGCAAGAATGATTTAGAACAAACCTTCTAAGTATAGTGTTCATTCCGTGCAATAACGCATAAATAAAAGGTTCTGGAAGAAAAGACACCTTATTTTATACCACTGAGGACAAGCAAAAAGGTCATATGGGTACCTCGGTTAAAAATATTTAAATAACTCTATTAATTGATACCAGTTCTAATTTAAAGGAAAAAGTTATGAGAATAAAATAAAAGTTGTCTGTACCACGAAGCATGCCTTCACTGTTTAGACTGAGAGTCCTAAAGCTTTTTTAGCATATACTCGCATATCTTATGACGATAAGTCCGCCACCCACACCACCCCGCGCCCTACTGTTTTCACTCAGCGGCTGGTCAGCGGTCACTTTTATGAGGTAAACATGGCGATCACTTCCTGATCACCGTTCTTGTCGATCAGAAAATCAAAATATCAGCGTGATATGGCCTCGAAGATGACGCAGTTATGTTGTTTGATTCGTACTTCACATTCGAGTCGAAGCTTGGCTGGCACAGGTTATTTCTTACGGTGGAATCGACGAGGGAAATTCAAACACTAGTTGTAGTGTTTGAATTGTTGGAAGAAATGGTCGCATGGGGATGTAGGAATGGTAGGTTAACGAACAATTTCAAATTTTGCCCCTTGAATTGAAAGTGAAGTTCATTTGAATGCTTTCGTATGTATTTTTGACGGTTTTAGATCTACCTGCTCGATTTATATCTGCTACGCTCCATGTTGACAAGCGGTGTATGACATTTGCAGACTGCAGACCGCAGACTGCAGACTGCAGACTGCAGACCGCAGACCGCAGACCGCAGACTGCAGACTGCAGACTGCAGACTGCAGATCGCAGACTGCATGAGGCAGCAAGACTGTAAATTGAATGAAACCAAAAATATCGTAGTCAAGGTGACGTCATCATCAACATTACCTTGTTCAGAGAAGTACATGTAAGGCCTAGAAGCTTTTTCACGCAAATTACACCGACCTGATTCCTGAAGGAATTGTTGGCCGTTCGTCTCGTATTGAATTAGAGCAGAATAATGTCTGCCGATGTCACAAACTGGCCCATGAATCCATAGCAACAGGCTAGCAATTTAGCCTGCACCACAGACGAAACTAAACTCTGGTTATATAAGTCTGTCTGTGAAACAGTGCCGGAATCCTTATTCTACCGGGGCCCCAACTGTGTACTAGGATTTGAGCATGAGTAATTATGATTGGCCTGTTAAAAAAGCCATTGTTGATTTGCCTATTTAGAAATTCAAAATGCACTTCCGGTAATTCGTCGAGTCCAGGTAGGAACTGTTCGGTTTAGATTGTCTGGCATATCCTTAAATACTGCTAAGATGAAATACGCAATTTAAAAGGTGTTAAATGTCCGTGATCTATCCTAGTTGTTTTTGTAGACGTAACTGTAGTGGCCACGAAGTGCTCGTAATCTAAACGCTTTTTTTTACAGAAGACTACCATTTAGACAGGCATTAATGGGCATTGCTACTTGTCATTATCAATTCGCAATAATCAAAGAAAAATAAAGAACCAACACAATTAGTGATATGCCGGGTGAGTCAATAAAAAGTCGCATCGGTGCAGAATAGCCAACAGCATCTTGGAAATGAGGCCAATGTAACTTTGCGCAAAAACATCAACCTTGTTCCCAGGCTACTTTCTCACTTTCACGCGATGTTACATTTTTGATGGTGTCACCTTTATTAGGAAAATTTTTGGTGTCTTTTAATTTACAATCTGCAATCTATGGTCTGCAGTCTGCGGTCTGCGGTCTGCGGTCTGCAGTCTGCAGTCTGCAGTCTGCAGTCTGCAGTCTGCAGTCTGCGGTCTGCGGTCTGCAGTCTGCAGTCTGCAGTCGGTAGTCTGCGGTCTGCAGTCTGCAGTCTGCAGTCTGCGGTCTGCAAATGTCATACACCGGTTGACAAGTCCCTCAAAATGGCGGCAAAACTTGAAGATTGCCGAAAATTAGGTAAGTTCACGGAGTTATAAAGGCTTAGAAAAGGTCGGGCCGCAAAGTTTTTTCGGTAGTTACCTTTTCTATGGCACCTACTTCCTAGCTATATTAGTTAGATCAGTTAAGAACGCGTCACTTTTTCAAAAATGTACCTTGAATTTGATCGGTTTTCGCGTGTGTAACTTAAGGGAACCGATAAGGTGTGGTTCAAGTCTTCCTGTTTGCTCGATTGAAACGTGATGTTCACGAAAGTCGCCCTCGATGGATAAGATAGAGTTGATATACATGTCTGTGGTATTTGTTTTTTTGCTGAGTCCCGTAGCCTTCGCTCGAGTGAAATTTAATTTCCGTAAAACTCTGAAAAATAAAGAGATCCGATCAAACGGATTGTGGTTTTAGTATAGGTACATGAATGTCTTACAACACACAAGAAATGAGCTAAATCAGTGTCTCAAGAAAAATCGACCGCACCGCCCTTACAGAGACACTCTCTTAAGGTTTGCTTCCGTCGTGAACATTTACGTAATAACCCCTTAAAAATCATCCCTGACAAATGTTTTCCTTTCAGTTTTGATGAAAAGGAAAAATGGCATTTTTTTCCTGGTTGAGGAAGACTTTGTCTATGAACACTTGTGTTTTTTCTTTGCAGATTACGCGGAAGCGGTAAAGTTTTTCAAGTCCGTAGATAACTGAAACTCAAAAGGAATGGTTTTCCTTGTTAAGTTTGTTCACTTTTTGTATATTTCTTCATAATTCAAGCTTATAAGCAGACTTCTGGCATATTGTAGGGGATAATACTTTCGAGTTCTGCTGAAACCGAATGGACTGAGTATGGTGAACAATCACGTGACTCAACGAACACTTTCCAAATGATGATGAGCGATCCCGTGGCAATATGAACTTTTTATTTTAACTGTAACCTACCGTTCAAATGAAATTTTGTGCGCGGTAATCGACCAATCAAAGGTTGAATTGAAGCGTGCGGCCGGTGTTAAGCGTGGGAAACGCACCCTAATTAGACAACTGCGTTATTCACGATTGTTTTGCGTTTGCCTCTGACTGGCTTAGAAAAACGTGCTTGGACAAAGTGCAAAGGGACAATACACGACTAACAAGATTTCTTTTTGCAATTCGTTACAAAGCTCATTAAAGCAGCAGGAAAAAGGCAGCTGTGATGGTTAAACAGGTTATGTCGGGTTGAAACTGGCGTTAGCGACCATTTGGTCTCGATTTACAGCGTCTTAATAGGTATCTTTCAGCTACAGGTTAGTTCCGCCGTGTGTATTTATATCTTTGGAGAAATCAGCTATTAGAATAATTGCGATACCGTAAATGACCTAAAAAACGCCCGGGGCGTCTATTTAATTTTAGGTGTTCAAGCGAAGGGCGTTTAATAGATAGAAGGCGTTTAAAAGAGAGAGGCGTTTATTCTCATGACAGTAACAAGCTCAACAAAACTAAAATGCTTTCGGCGAAAACATCAAGAGAGTTTTAAAACAGCGGAATATCTACTCCATCTTGACTCCATCCATTGATACTTCTAGGTCTTCTAGAGATCCGAGTCGCCCTTTCAAATGGCCAACATTGATGTCAGAATCCTCGCTCATTGTTATTGTGTTGCCATCGTTAATTAATTATTGTAATTATTGTATTTAAATCTAATTTCATGAAGTCCAGTGGCGCAGTTTATGGAGCTAGTTTATGCACGTTTGTATTAAGATTTGACTGAGACACTGATCTGACCTCGTATGAGGTTTGATATAAGCTTAAGCTTACAGAACTTTAAAAAGCCTTTAGCCGATATTAATTCACCGTAAATAGAAAGAAAAAACTTTCCGAAGAATATTTAGTTATAATTTTGGCTGTAGAAAGAAAGCTTTGAACGATTTTCTTGTCGTGAGTTCATCTTTGAAAACAGCCAACACCGGGAAACCGGTGGCTCAAAACATGAACTTTAAGCTTACTAGTAAAGACTTGAGGATTCTTAGACAGCCTTAAATACTCATTTGTTTTCGTGAATGAAAATAAAATTGTTGTCTCTGTAGATGTTCTATCGAATTATTTTTCTTTATTGTTTTTTGGTAGTCTCAAAAGTGTAATTTTCATCGCTTTGCCGTTTGTTTTCAGCCGTTCATAAACATCGCTTGCAGGAGTACTCAAAATGCCAAGCGTATCAAACGCTTTTTAAGATTACACATCGTTATAAAACCGTTAATAAAAAATAGACTCAATAAATTCTTTATCACGTTGAAGCGTAAGTCTTTTAAAATTTCTTCGCAAATTTGGCGCTTGTCAAAAGTTAGAACCGGCCGGCCGTATAGGTGATTTTGGAACTTTTTTGAACGGTTTCGCTAATTAAAAGTCCACGCGTGCTTCGATGGTCCTGAATATTGAATGAATGCTATTTGTCTTGAAAAATTGTGAAATGCTGCACTTTGTACGAGGTCTGTATGATAAAAACAGCGCCTCATAGTACTCTTTCTCCTCAGATGTGGTGTATAAAAAAAATAAAAGATTGGTTTACACGCACCCAGATTTATTGGCAAGAATTTGTAAACTTGTCGAACGCAAAAAAATTCGGTCTGATTTGTTTTCCAAGAATTTGTTTTCCACGCCTTATCTACTGTGATCAAGAGCCATCATTGCTCCTAAATGTGGCCGAAGACTATTTTTTGGGTGTACGTATAAGGCTATATCAACTCGATACAAAATTTGTTTCATTCCAAAATCACTTAGCTTTTCCCTCAAAAGTCACACGAATGTGCCCTTAAGTTAACTGATTTGTGGAATACAAAATTATTGTTTGATTTTTAAGTTATAAATTTATCAATGAGAGCTTCGCTTTTAGCTGTGGCTAAATATATATATATATATTAGATAAGAGGCGTTTATTTGGAAGTGGGCGTTTATTAGGTCATTTACGGCACCAAACATTATTGAGATTCTCAAAAAAACTAAATTAACGGTTTCCTTTGACTGTTTCCTTAGAAATAGAAGCTATTCCCTTTTCTAGAACCCAAGGCCTTCCTCAACCTTATGGGCCTTTGCTCCTATTCAACAACGTCAGCCTCCAATAGTAAACTATATGCCTACAACACGACAATGGGAAATTCAAAATTCAATGTTTGGGACGCCAGTAGATTGTTTTTTTTTTTCTCCGACTTTTAAGGGCTCAAAGCATGGTTCGAGTTATCGAGGGTAAAATTATATAGAAATGATCTGAGGGGAAACAAAAACTACTTCGAGTTAGAGGGAGGTTCGAGTTATCGAGGGTTCGAGTTACCGAGGGTAAAATTACAGTATCTGTATGACCGAAATCCAGGGGAAATCCATTTTGGTTCGAGTTAGCGGGAGGATCGAGTTAGCGAGGGTTCGAAATATCGGGAGTCAACTGTTGTATTGATACTCTTGGCAAGAGTCAAACTTCAAGGCAAACATGCCAACAACAAAATATTTTACTGCATGACAAAATTCCTCAAAACAGTTAAAACTGACCAACTGAATACTTCACAACATTTGGTAACACTAGTGCTACTTAAAGGCGTCAGTTTTACTCCTTATAAATCGTTATTGAAGGATAACTTACGGCCTTTTTACAAATGTACCTCTTTTTGTTTTGGCACTTTCCATCGCGCCAATGCCCGTCATAATAGTTTCCAGACTCAAATGTCCCTTTTCTTATTTGTCCGCAATTCAAGTTCTGAGCATTCGGCTTGCCATCTCTCCAGTTTTCATACCCATTTAGCTGAGTTCCGTCACTCCATTGCCAGAAACCTGTCCCGAATTTAAATAGTCCAATCCAGTAGGCTGTAGGTCTCTCTGCCAACGATTCTCTTCTAATAAAATCATTTTCTTCAGGAGATTCTATCTTTACCAATCTGGCATACCATTTATTTTTGCATTCGTTGCTGGCGTTTTCCCAACTCAATTTAGGTGACGTAAAGAATTTATAACACGACTTCCCGCGGCCAATCCATTCGGGTTCACAAGCTGCGTGAAGAAAAAATATATTATAATAAAGCCTATTAAATTGACGTAAATGTCCTAGAACCCGGGGTAGTCAATCGATAACAATCGTTATCGATAAAAATCGGTAGCAATCAAGTGATTTTTATCGAAGGGAAATCGGTGAAAATCGATGAACTAAATTGCTGTGTCAAATCGATATTTCATTATTTTAACGATAACGGGAGTCCGCTATTGTCGTCCTCTGGCATGAGTTAGATAGTACAGCTGAGAAATCAGATCCACGAGGAATAACAGATCAAAAAACATGAAAATGAGAAATGTGGAAACTATTACACAAACAAGTTTCTATCTAAAACTCTTCGTTTTGTACATGATAACAACAACGGTTCAGTTTTTTATATAATCCCATTCAGTTCTCGCAGGCAGTATTACGAGGAATACAACCTTAGTAAACATTTCCTAGCCTGAATTTCAGACATCCCCTCGAGTCGAAGGGATGTCTGAAATTCATTCATAGATTTCTCCGGATATATTTTTGCCGTTTCCGTTATCAGTCGATAGAAATCACTTGATTACTAACGATTTTTATTGATTTCGATTTTCATCTATTGAAACAAGTGTCGCTATTTTTTTTGTAGTGTTTTTATTTTTTTGTAGTGAAATTTACCAGGTTAATAAGTGCGAAAGACGGGCTTTGTACTTATTAAACTGACTCGACCCAGTTATTTTGTGAGGGTACCATCCTACTTTGAAGCTCTCTGGTATCTCCACCTTTACTTTTATCGTAAGTCTAACATGTAGCATGGATAACATATGGATCAATCTACAATATAGCATAAAATTTTTGGCGATTGGAGTAAATGTCACGTGGCTATAGTGCTACGCCTCTTTGGCAGTGGGTGCGAAACCCCCCCGCCCCCCATCCCCCGAGATGACCTGCGGTTTTCTAATACAACTGGTATGCTGCAAAAAAAAAAAACAACAAAAAAAAAAAACTATGTGGTTTATTGGTGTTGAAGTAGAGCAAGAGACGAGTCCACCCCCTCCCGAAAAAAAATCCTGGATCCGCCCCTGTTTGGGGTCGGAGTCGAAATTCTGCTGTTGCTGGCATTTTTTCGTGAAAATCTCTCGGCTACGTAGTTCCTTGCATTAGTTCCTTGCGTTGAACAGAGTTTCACCAAAATCACACAGACCCAATGCGAGAAATTCAGCAGTCTCCAAATTTAGGTCATAATTTATGTGAAAATGCTAAGCAAACTTTACACGATTATATCTAATAAACTATGAGATTTATCCCTTTATTTTGGGGATCTTTATAACAGATGGGTCCTTGCAAGTCAGCAAAAAGCTTTAGGGCCTTGTAAATGCGCGCGATTTCGAGCAATGCAAACATATAGAAATTAAAGTTTTAGCTATTTGATGACGTTTGTCAGCGTTAAAGAGTCCTCACGAAAAAAGCATTTCCTTAAAAAATCGTAGTTTTCTTTTTTTCCTTCAAACTTTTTCAGGGCCACAATTGATTTACTAACTACCCGGATTCTGAATTTCATGGTCATTGAAAAACTGTGACATTAATAACTGCGTTTGACAGGCTTTGTAGTTAATAATCGTGAAATTTACGATTAATTACTATGTTTGGCAGGCTTTGTAGCTACTAATCGTAAGGTCGTCAATTTCTCCAGAAAAGATAACTCAAAAGCTAAAGGCCACCCTTACTAAATTGAAAAGAAAACAAACTCAAACTCATTTCTTGAAGGTGCTTGTTTCCACAAAAATACATCGCAAAAATCTTTTCGAGAGGTCAAAGTTTCCATTCAGTGTGTTTTTTGATCGATTTTTTGTCTACAAAAGCTGGTTTCTTTCTTCTTTTTTCCCGATAAACAGACATCGCAAGCAGGTGGCCTCGGTGAGTCGTACGTTTGTGCATGAAATTATGTTCATAGGATAAGCGAGTGAAATTTTAAAATCCACATTTTTCCGGAATTCAAATTACTCTTCCATTCAGAAAAAGAAATTTGGAAAGAGACATCTTAATCCTTCCCAAATGTAACGAAAATGAATTTGAGCAGAAAAATTCTCTATCGCAATCTTTTTCTGGCTTAAATATCGACATAATTTCAGCGCGCTGTTGGTAACCAGGCGTGGAATTACCCTTGCCGTGAGAAATTTTATTATCGATGTTAACCACATTCCTGGACAAAATAATGGTTTTCAATTTTAGTTTAATAAAAAGCTTTCAAGTCGGCCGGTATTCAGATTGAAGCACCAACAAATTGTATTTTGACATTCAGCCAGAAAAAACGAAAATGGACCGTCTTAAGAGGCTCTGCGCCTAAGAAACGACCAA
This sequence comes from Porites lobata, assembly GCA_942486035.1. Classification (NCBI taxonomy): domain Eukaryota; kingdom Metazoa; phylum Cnidaria; class Anthozoa; order Scleractinia; family Poritidae; genus Porites; species Porites lobata. Next base: position 957,424 of record CALNXK010000182.1, on the reverse strand, counting down.
TGATTTCCGGCTAAAAAGTAAACTCGGCCGATTTTTATCTCCCAAGTAGAGGTTACCGAATACTATTCAAAAATGAATTTCTTTTGTTTCAGTTTCGCTTTAAACCAAAAATATGGAGCCGCAAACTTTTTCCGTCTGATAGCAGCAAAATCAGGCCTAAAATGAGCCCTCGCAAAAAACGGTTCAGAAATCACTATCGCAACGAAAAATAGCGAGAAAACCACACAGTGATGAAGAAAAAGGCCTTTTAATGCAATACCATTCGATAAACATCGAAAAACTGCCGAAGGGAATAAAAAAAAAAATTTCAAATATTGCATATTAAATTAGATGGAGCGTTGGAGCTGATTTTAAAATAATTATTTCTCAAAAGTCCAACGCTGTTGAAAGCAATCACAGTGATGAATCAGACATTGGAGGGATATACATTACGATTCTGGAAAAACATTTTTCGGCCAAAGCATATTGACGTTGTACAAAGCGTTCAAAGTTGCAGTGTTTACCGTTATCTTGCTACTTCGGCGAAACACTTCTCTGTTGCCAATACGGCCGTGGATAGCGTGGTAAACGCCACTTTAATCCTTGCTAGGTGCTCAGAGACCATCCTAAGTAGAAGGACGTAGAATTAAAAGAGAAAGGAAGATGAAAAATACGCAGAAAAAGAAAATAACTCGAAATTACCATCTGCTGACGAAACTTGAATCTGGAAAATGTCGTCGCGTGACAGCGGCCAATGACGTCATTTGTCTAAACTGCGGCTGAATCTAAACGAATGCACAACTTTTTCCCGGTCAGAAAGCACTTAGTGAAACAATGTTACAGTAATGTTATTTTTTCACGAGCGATGGTGACTTAAAAAGAAAAAATTCCCGAACCGCCGCACCGTTTTGGCCTCAGCGTGATCTGATCGTTGTGGGGTCACGAGTCGACGCTTCTGGTCAGCGGTCTATTGAAAGAAATCTGACCCCATATGTTTTTTTTTTCGGGCTAGAATCATTCATGTCAATGTCCAATGTCTTCCTTCAAGGAAAAAAGGAGAGAGATATTGGAGTACTGTTGCTCCCGAGAACGAGGAACATCTTGGTCCCAAAAACTGAGTCCATTACGCCCAAGAATTACGGTTTTTTTTTTCTCAAAGGACTATTATCTGGCGCTTTAAAATGTAGCGAACAGATTCAATTCTTGGCACAATAGCCTCGCGTTTAGTATTTTCTTGGAGATGAAAATATCGGGGGTGACGCTATTCGGTGGAATGACGGACTGACGGAATGACGGAACGGAATGATGGAATACAGGGAATATTCTAAAATACGGAATATACGGAATACTCTAAAACGCAGAATAAGAGAAAAATCGTTTAAAAAGGGTATACATGTATACAGTCGACTCCAATAACTCGAACCCTCGCTACTGACTCGAACCTCGTGCTGACTCGAAGTAATACTAATTTTTGTTTCTCTTCAGATCATTTCTATATAATTTTACCCTCGTTAACTCGAACCATGTTTTAAGCGCGTGACAAGTAAAAGAATTGGCTTACCGTAATGATTCGATTTAGCGCCCAGGCGCTTATTTACTTTTGGTGCCTCTAGGGAGGACGCTTATTCGGGACAGGGCGCTTATTTCTTTTTTGAGAAACAGCCAAATGTTAAAAAAAGAACTTTGATATTTATTTAAAAACGAACAACATTTGAAACTGTAGCAGTAACAAATACTGACGGTGAATGCTCAGTTAACGCGGGGGACTTACCTTGAAACTGTTTGGGCACTTTGTCGATGGAACTTTCCTTCCTTATATTCACCTTTCTTAAAAAAGCTCGCAGTCAAAACAAAGTGCAAGTCGATTAAGGTAATGGATCAAGGAGACTGGAAAACGGACTTTTTGTCCCTGGATCCTTCCTCGCCAGAACGACCAGCCGAGCAATCTCCACAAAATTTGAAGAAGAGATCATTCCTTTGAAGACTTTGAAGACTCTGGAAAATCTAAAGCAAGCGACCGGACAAATTTAGGCACAGGTGCGGCCCCCATTAATTGGTAGTACAATCCTGTCAAGCTTAAGTTTACAATTCTTTTTTTTTAGAACAGCCGTTTTATGAAAGTTATCCGACATTAGATTCCCGTGATACCGGACCCTTCACCCGTCAAGATGGCTTTCAAAACCGTCATAAGGTCTATAGTGTGGCTTACGGCAGTATGAAAATTGAATTTTTAATATTGCCTCTGCTTTTTCGTCAGTCCAGTTCAAATCAAATACAGAATATTCTGTAAATTCCGTGTTTTAAGTATTACGTATATTCCGTATTTTACAACTGATTGCATGTATTCCGCCATTCCGCCGAATAGGGTCACCCAAATATTGGGGAGGACATCATAAAAAAATATAGGAGACCGGTAGGACTTTTAAATCGATGAAAGTGCCTCAC